>CAHIKZ030005581.1:335000-442500 GCA_903632075.3 Acanthosepion pharaonis
TCTGTAATGTCTAATGCAGAGTAGAAAATAAAGACCAACCTGCATTTGTATTTAATAAATATAGATAAACAAGTTTTTATTTTTTTTAATTCTTCCAAGAATTTTGAGTCGAGTGACTGTTATATTTGTTGTTACCACAACATTTCGGCTGATCTATTCTAGAGCCTTCTTCAGGTTTACAAACCATATAAAACTTATTATCTTTAATTTTGAGAGGAGTTCTTATCATTCCAAATGATGTCTAGACTGCTGATCTCATTCTTTTTGTTTAAGAATGTTTTTGTAATTTTGAGATGAGTCATTATCAATCCAAGAGTTGTTTAGACTATTGTTCTCATTTTTTTTTTTTTTTTTTTTTACATTTCTTTCTTTGGGCAATCAATTCTAAAGCTTTTCTCTGGGGTATGTGGTAAATGGAAAAAAAGTTTCTTCTCCATTCCAGATAGTAATTTGATCAATTTGTTTTTTAAAGCTTATCAGCCTTATGCAGGTTATTTAAAGCCAGAAAATGTTTGGGGGATAATTATTTATTTATACAAGTGCTACTAATTAACTTCTAACTGGGGTGGGGATGAAGGAGAATGTATTTGCACTTACTGACTGGAATTGGAACTTGGCTCTCTAATTCCCAACCCACTCCAGATGGAATTGATCAGCTGAAACATTGTGATAACAAAAAGTGATACAAAGAATAAGATCAATAATTAAAACAAATCTATGAATAATCACCTCGCAAAATTATAGAATATATTTTATTACTTTTCCAAAATAAAGAAAAAATTCAAATTTTTCAACTATTTTTTTTTTTTAAATAAAAGAATGAAAAATTAAAATATTAAAACAGAATTAAATTCTATTAAAGTACTAAAAACTGATATAACTGATAGAACAAAAATTTATAACAAAAAATAACATTACCATAAAGCGGTATTATTGAAAAAAAAAAAAAAAAAAAAAAAAAATAAAACAAACACCAGCTAAACAGGTTTATTGGTCATCTCTCATCAGAGGATAAAAAAAAAAAAAAAAAAAACATGTATAATGATTAAAATAAACAACAAATGTCATATAAACAGATATAACACTTTCAGGTTAATTAACTTTAAGTGTACCAACCACACTTTCTGCTTACAGAGAGATGGTTGGTAAAATTTAATGTGAACAGATTCCAACAGCTTCAAATGAAATCCAAAATTAGCATTAAGAAAAGACTAGACATATTGTTGCCTTTTTAGCAAATGTTCAGCTATTGCCAAACCAGTTGTAATGAAATACACTTAAATAAAATTTTCTGTTATTATGTATGTGTTATATACCATACATATGAACAATAATGGGTATGTCTCAATCCTCAAATACTTTGGACACTATTGTAAGTGGGGGTAATATGCTGTCTAAGTAGTCCACCACTGTCAGTGGTTTACCTACATCACGCTACTGGCAAGTATTGTATTTTTTTGATGTTATGAAGATTACCATTTCATTTCCAACCTCCATTTTGGTTATTCCTCATTCAGTAACCCTTCCTAGGTTATAACAGTATGAAAAATAGAAAGTTCAAAATAGCCACGAATACAAATAATTTAACTATAGGAGTTTGAACTAAATATACAAGTTAAAAGCTAACATTATTTTTCATACCACTTTATGATATTTGTCCCCCAAAGATTTTAATTTATAAAAAGGAAAGACAGCTTAAAGTAAAACAAAAAAAAAAGTTACAAAAAAAAAAAAATTTCAACAAAAATTGCCAACACAAAGGATACAATTAATGGATGATGCTGCAGGAATGGTAGCTGCTGCTGCTGCTATCAATGTTCCTATGGTAAAAATTTTCTTGAAAATAGATGAAGGAGCTGTCATTTCCTCCAGCATCCAAAATGGGTTTTGTTTTTTTTCAATTGCTTCTGTTTTATCATCACTAACATTGTGTTAAGGAAAGACTGAAAGCAAAAGATAAATCGTCTGTAAAAACAAATAACTCAAAAAAATTTTTCAGTGGGTAAAATAAAAAAATAGTAAAAAAAAAAAAATTTTTTTTTTTTTTTTTGAAAATCAAGCCTAGATCATAATCAAACTATTTCAGGCAAAAAAGTCAAATTTAAATCAAACAGCAGTTAAAAAAAAAAAAAAATTTCAACAAAATACAGTAAGGGGCAAATAACTGATATTAGTCATTTAGCTGTTCTTTAAAAGCAAATGAATAAAAAAACACTTCATATAACTATGTTTGAACAATGGCTTGATAAGTTTTGTTTTGTTTTTTACGGTGAAAACAAATCAAAATGGGTAAAATAAGATGTTATTTTTCCACGAAAAAGTGTATACAGAAAATGCATAATTTCTTAATACTTCTATTAATTACCAGTGAATAATTCCATGTGCAAAAAAATCATCTTGAACAGATTAATAAATAAATATTTAATTGTCAGTTATTTAATCACAATTTTTTTTTTACTAAAATATAAATTTCATTAAAAAAAAACAAAAAAACAGCTAAAAACAAGGGTTTTAAATAGGTGTTATTTAATCACATTTTTTTTTTTTTTACTAAAATATAAATTTCATTAAAAAAAAACAAAAAAACAGCTAAAACTAAATAGGTGCATGATGTATATATATTACATGAAAAATTCTGTAAAAAATCATAAATTCTTGAATTACATGCAGGTGCCCCCCCCTTCAAATGTTCACTTTAGATGACTTTGCTTTTACAAAAGAGCTATATTACTAAAGTCCCCTGATCCCATCAGCTATCTAAAATGGCATAAAGCAATTACGATTAATTTACATGGGGAAATTTTTTGTGCATTTCTTGGTCCCCAAAATAAATTTCTTCTAAGTTTATGCCTCAGTATTGAAAGCTAAGATTCCTTGTCTTCTGCAGATAGTTTTAAATACAATAGTATACAGCAGTACTAAACCTATTACATTGTTTTTTATCATGCAGTTCTTCATAGAGGCACAAAACATCCTATTAAATTGCACTAAGCCTACATGCTCTTCCAACTTGAGTGAAAATCTGAGGCAAGTTTACTTTTGTGGGTCTGGGAAGACTCAAAATTTTTGTGCCATATAAATTGATGGTAATCACTTTTTTGTTTTATCCCATTTCAATTTCCAAAAGATTTCTGACGAACATACTATTTTTGAATACTGGGGAAAAACACAGATCTTAAACTAAGTGCGTCACTTTTTTGGATGAGAAGTTACTATTATATACTAGCCTAATTACTATAATCTATTTACTATAAAGTGAGTGGGTACATTCTTATTAAAGAAAATATGCCTCCCAACAAGAAAGCACATTTTCATTAATAAAACTATCTCTTGGTCTTTTTATATATTAATCTATTCAGAATAGTGCCTTCAATTTGGTTGCTAGAGTTGTGTTTATTTGTAAAGAAGAGACCATAGATTTAACAGCTCTAAATTCCACTACCCAATTGTTAAATGGATTAATAAGGTGTCATTATCTGGTGATTGTGAATTCAATCTCTGGGTAGGATGGTGAAAACTTATATTCTTCTAGTTCAATAAAAAAAACAAAAAGATTATCTCCTAGCTTGAATATGAGAAGAAGAAGAATCCACTCCCATAGATTAAGTCAGCAGTTCCCAATTTTTTTTTTTCTTGGAATGAAAATTTGCTTGGGCCTCACCAAATTTTATGGGATGAAAATTACATTTAAAAATAAAAAACAGAGAGGGTTCAAGGGAGATAACCGCGTATTTGAAGTCAGAAAATTATCATTGATAACTCTCTCCTCCAATTTGAAGACACTAGTTACTATATTCTTAATACTTGATATAATGCAAAAATATCACAATGATCAGTCAATAATTATTCATAACTATTTATACTGAGAATCATGCATGCAATTACATGTAATCCATAATAATATTTAAAATTTTGAAATCATATTTATTTTTGGCATATGAATTATTTGAAACTGTTTCTAAATCTTTGAATATCTTTCAATCATTCCATCTCCCCCTGCTATCCTCTTCTACTGCACTTATGAGGTGCACCGTACCATTTGAGAACCACTGGATTAAGTAATGGGTTTGGTTTGAAATTCTCAAAAGATTATTGAATATGACAGGGACCTTAAGGATACAGGAGGGTACAATGGCTGATATTTTGTGGCTATAACCAACAAAACGAGAACAGGAGTTTGAATGGATTAATGTGGAGATAAGAATTTGTTATTTAAAAGGATACAGATCTGTTTCATCACAAATGTTTGAATATTGCGCCAAAATGGCTTCCTTGCGAGCTCTCTCCTCTTCACTTAACTGTTTGCTTTTTTTCTCGGTACAATTGGTTGTGACATGAGTGTTACCCAGCATCTGCGATAATCTCTCATCAATTGCAGTGGTCGTGCTTTCTGAAAAGGAAAAAAAATAATTATAAAATTGTGATTTTCATTTTAAACAATAGCTTTAGAAGGAAATTGCAATTCATTATCTGTAAGTCAGAATGAAAAGATAAAATCATAGTGTTAAAACACCTGTATGATTTACAGCAAGCATCAATATATTTCCAGTAAAATAATAACTTTAAATTCATGCACAAAATGAATTTCAAAGAAGTATTAGCTAGAGAATATATGTTGTTGTGTCTATCTGGAATCCAGTTTTTGTATAAATCACCTTTTATGAAATTATCATTCAGATCTAGATTTACAAATTTTAAATACATCTGACTTTATAAACATTTTTTTTTTTAATCATGTCACCCCAAGCAAGGCAGCACAGACACTAAGATGCAAGGGGCTAGTAAGTGAGAGAGAATATGGGAGAGGAAAAAATAACATTAAGGAGAGAGAACAATAAAAGGACAGGATTTAAGACAGAAGATAACGATTGACATTGCATTTAAATTTTTGAAAAAGTTGACTGGAAAACAAGCCCAGAAGATAGTTCCACAAGTGAGAAGTACGAGAGAAGGTGTTAGCATAGAACTTACAGTGATATCTCACACCATTTAAACTGTAAAATGATGAGACCTTGCCACTAATCTGGTACTGTACTTAAATTCAAAGTTTCGGTTAAAATGGAGGGAAGTTCATCAGAACAATTACTGTAAATGCATTTACAGAAAAAAGCTACAGTGAAGCTAGTTTGACAGTGGGAAAATGACTGAAGACAATTTTAATAAAGTAAATGTAGGAAAATTATTTTTCTAACAGTTTTATTATTTTAACTCGTGTACATTTTACTGGTAAATTGGTTCCTTGAAAACTTCCAAAACTATTTTTGTAAGAGGACGTTTTTTTAAGTGTTCACGTAAATGTTAACTCATAACCTGCAGTCTTTATTTGATGATGAGTTGTTTGGTTTTGAGTGGTAAAATCAAATTTATACACATTGAATAGAATTAAGTGCTGATTCTTTGCTTACCTCAATCATTATGTATTTAAAAAAAAAACGAAAAGTATACTCACTTCAATCTTGTAATACTATTGCCTTACTTAATTTCTCATCTTACATTGTCTTTTTATTAGCATGAAGCTTATACATATGACCAAGGCACCAATTAGTATATTTTAAGCATCACATGATGCTTGGATTTTTAACAACTTTCTTGAGCATTAATAACCAAAGTTTCTAAATACATGTACATGGATCAGTTATAACAAATTTAGTATAGGGGGATAAAGATGTTGAAAAAAAGAAAAAAAAAAGGCCGAACTAGATGTAGTTTCATCCAAACTGAAAATGGCTACATTAACCTGAAAACTCAAGTCAGGTTCTTTAATAGCCTCATCAGATCGAGACTTTCATATGGATGTTATGCATGGTGCCAAAGCCATTAAGAAGTATCTAAACTGTCTGTTGTATGCAACCACTTTCTCAGATAAATGATTAAAAATGGCTTTTGAGCAAGTGAAGCCTGTGTGTCTTGGTGAAGATCATCCTTCTTAGAATCTTGTAGACTTAAATTACAAAATGACAAACAAAGAACTCTACCAGATAACAGAAGTCACACCATTGAGGATTTTCAAAAACAGTAACAGCTAAAATAAATAGCACATGTAATTCAAATATAAAAAAAATGACAATAAAGATGTTGATATTCCACACTACTTCAAAACAAAAGGTTAGGAAGGAAACTCCCATCAATACTGGAAAGAGTGATATCAGCGACTAGACTTGAAAAACCTATTTTCCTGAAAAATTGTTTTAGTAGAAAGATTTTATAAATTTCTACCGACACTAGTACTGACTGCTCAGTCAATGAATGCCAAATGTTTCCTTATAAGGAAATGGCTAATATTACCATCAAGATATTTTAAGCATGAAATAAGGCTCAAAGTTGAAAAATTGCTAAACCTGACTAGGCCCAAGTAAAATTAATTGATGTTAATAAAAAAAATGCATGTTTTTATTTTACAAAATCAGTTCATTTTATGATTGAATGCATTTTTAAAAATGAGCTTTTAAATCACAAGAGATTTTCTTGGGCTTATATTAACAATAATATCATATTCATGAGAATTCACACTAATTAATTTAAAAAATAAGAGTTAACCTCAAGTTATCCAAATATCATTTTCACTCATCTTTGTTTCATCTTATTTTGATTATTTTTTTATCATAATTCTCCAAGATTTATACATTTTATGAACATTAAGTAGACAAATATACTCACCTGACTACATTATTCCATTTATATTCCACACTAAATTGTTTTTCATTTTGTTGTAGTCATCATAATAGTTTTAAGTTATTTGAATTTAACTGAGCTGATTAGTTTTTTAGATTTTATAAGGATACAAGTTCAAACCTTGTCATAAGCTTATTTTTTTATGTTCTGGTTCCTGTTGCTTGCCCAATGGTTGGAGGGTGTAAAAAACAACCCAAGCATTATTATAGTAACAAAAAAAAAAAAAAATCAAAAAAAATCTCATCCTTTAAAAGAGAAATGCTTATTATCTCCCTTGTCTGTTAAAGACAGATTAACTCGGCTCCTTCCAAGTTATTACAATGATCAGTCAGTTATGTGCCATGCGTGATACACACTTAGGCGATCACGTATCTTACAATACATGACTGACAAGGCAGTAGGTTGCCATTTCTTTCTGCAGTAGATTAGTTGCCATCCAAGGCTATTTATCCATAGCTGGGGGAAGAAAAAGAGGATTCATATCTTTCCCAAGGGTATTAGCACGTAAGTGAATGTAATGGATTCGACTGGAATTTGAACTCTGAACTCTGATTCCTTAATCCGAGCTGCTATCCATTACTCCACTGTGTCTTCCTGCTGAATTGAAGCATCTCCTCTCCAAGTAACAGGAAACTAATTCTACTAGGCTATGGTGGACATGACTACAGAAATACTAGTACAAGGTTATCAAAAGCCGGTTTCATAAATAGGGACATGCTAAATTTAGTGATATACTTTTGGCCAAGGTGAAGGCCAGACAGTCAATACTGTTCTGCTGCCAAGTATAGGACCAAACCCCCCCTGTCAGACAACTGCAACTTTATAAGCTTACCATTCATCCATGCATTGAATATTACTGTCACATTTACTATGTATTTAGAGATTCTTGACAAAATTCAAAGAAGAATTTGCAATGTTATTGGTTTTGACCTGGCATTTTGGCTTCAGTCAAATTCTCACCACTGTGACATCCTGTACTTTTCTATAAATACTTTTATGGTAATTATTCTGATGAGCTTTCCTTTTTGGTACCTTGACTTTATATATACTTGAATTATATAATTAATAGATTGGCAGTTAGGTCTCATTATTTTACAGTTGAAATTGCTCGATGTAACCGTAAGTTCTATGTTAACAGTTTCTTCTTTTGCACTTCCCATGTGTGGAACTTGTTTCTGATGTCTTGTTTTTCCCCCATCAACCTTGACCTTCAAAAATTTAAATGCAATACTGTCATCTTCTGTCCCCTTATTTCCTGTGCTTTTATTATCCTCTATCCTTAATGGATTTTTCTTAAACTCTCTTAGACTCAGTAACCCCCTTGTGTCTTAGTGGCTTTATCACCTTGCATGGGGTTAAATGAATGGACTTTCTTTATTTATTAATCAGTTTTATCACTTAAATGTTATTTTTATTGAATACCCATATTTGAGTAGATCAGTTTTTGTAAAAATAATTTTTAAACAGTATATTCATCACTGTCTACCGGTCTGAATATTTGAGAAATCTTTTTAAAGAAAAATATATGCCTTCCTACCAAGACGCAGATTCAAATCCTTTCTTTAATATTCAGGCTGGAAGACAATAAATATACGGTTTAAAAAAATATTTTTAAAAAAGTGTCTACTCAAATATAGGTATCCACTATTGCCAAACTTCACAATTCTTCCCTCTTGATAACTTTGACCACTCTATGATAAACATTGATATCTCCTTCCAAGAATCCATTAAACAGGAATGTCCTATCCATAAGACCTCTTTCTGGTACCAGCAGGCTGATTTTGGACTGACATCTTCAACCTTCCAATTGAAAATTGTGCCACTGATATTCCTTCTTGGGTCAAAGCTGGCATGGATGCTTTCATCCCTTCTTGGAAATACCAGGTGAAGCCACAATCCTCACCATGGTCCACACCAGCATGTTCGGATGCCTTAGCATACAGGAACCACTATTTCTGGCTATACCAGCATTACAGCTCATCATAACAGGGGCCTATTTTCTACTGCTTATAACAAAGGCAAGCGAGTCCTTGAAAAAGCTAAGTCCCTGTTTGCTGAGAAAATGAGGCACCACATAGCAACTAAATTTTCGGCTCTTGTGACTACTGGCATTTCTGTAATAGAGTACTAAATAAATGCAAAGTCTATTTCCCCCTTTTCAATCAATTTGAGGTGTTACCATTTTCTGTTGATAAAGCTGAATGCTTTGCCTCTGAATTCTCCTTGAAATCTACTCTTGATTCATCTGGAGTATCCCTGCCTAACTTACCACTTAGAATTGATTCTCTGTTGAGCGATGTGCATATAACCCCTTTTCATCGTTTCTGCTATTATCTTTAACCCTGATCCCCACAAAGCATGTGGACCTGATGGTATCTTTGTAATAGTCATAAAGAAGAAGAAGTGTGCCCCTGAACTGGCTCCTGTTCTCTCTAAACTGTATAATAAATGCCTTAATGCCTCCTGCTTTCCTGCTCACTGAAGGTTATCATCTGTTCCAGTTTTTAAGAACTCTGGTATCCGACTCATCCAGCTATCGGTGTATTAGCCTTTTGCCTCATTTTGGGAAACTCCTAGAGGCACTAACAAATGCTGAATTGATTCATCATCTCTCATCACAGGGCCTTTTCTCAGACAAGCAATACAGCTTTCGTTTCTCCAAGTCAACTGCTGATGTACTAACAACAATTGCAGAAAGCCTATCATGGTCTAGATAAAAACGGTGAAGCCTGGGCTGTAGCATTGGACATCTCGAAAAGGCTTTGACAGGGTCTGGCATTCAGGTCTTCTACACAAGCTGAAAAGCTACAGTATCACTAGGTACATTTTTGAGCTAATTCAGTTGTTCCTATCAAATGATGAAATGAAAATCCTTTCATACTAATGAAGGTGTCCCCAGGGCTCTATCCTTGATCCTACCTTGTTTTTAATCTTCATTAACAACCTTTCCGATAACATCAGCTCTCAACTTGGCATCTACACTGACAACACAGTACCATTTACTCCTGCCTCGATAGTAAGGCCAATCAGACATGGTCAAAATGGCAGCTGATGTACAAAATGACCTCAATACCGTCATTAACTGGGGCAAAAGATGGCTTGTCAATTTTAACACCTCAAAAATTAAACTTCCCTCCATTAATTATATGAGAGACCTCTTGCTGCCTTCTATCAACATGACTGATGCTATCCTCCAAGAAAGTGACTCATTGCACCTTTTCAGGCTAATGTTCTCAGCTGACATGAGGTGGAAAGACTACATTGAATCCATTGATCAGCTGCTAAGAAAGTTGTTTCACCATATCAGGTGAGACAATTTTTCTCTCTGGAATCTATCTTTTATATCTATATGTCTACCATTCACCCATGCTTAGAATATTACTGCCACATATGGTCCAGTGCTTCTGCTGTTTTCCTGGAGCTCCTTGATAAGATCCAAAAAAGAATTAGCAATATTACTGGCCCTGATCTGGCAGATCAGCTTCAGTCACTTGCCTACTGCCATAAGTTTGCCTTTCTGTGCCTTTTTTTTAATAAATACTTTCATGGTAATTGCCCAGGTGAGATCTTCACTATGGTACCCAGACTATGAATTTAAGCACAATACTAGACTGGTGGCTATATCAAGTTATACTTGAATTAGCTAGATGTAACCATAAATTCTATGCTTACAGTTTCTTATCTCACACTTCTCACTTATGGATCTCCCTCCTGACTATGTTTTCCACCCAACTTTAAACTGCAAAAATTTAAATGCAATGTCAATCACTATTTACTGTTCTCCTGATTGCTGTTTTCTTTTTCCCCTCATTATTAACATTTCTGTTCCTAATTCCTCCACACCCTGTAACCCCTTGTGTGTTAGTGACTGTACTGCCGTGCTTGGAGTGATATATGATTAAAAGTTTGTGACTCAGCTGACTGATGTTACCTTCAGCATTCTGACTCTAGAATTTTATAGGTGGACCTGTTCGTCCACTCTTCAGGAGGTATCAACAATAAGCAGTAAATTGCTGATACCCCCCCTACCGAATAGTTGAAGGATAGTTCTGCCTACAAAATTCTGCAGTTGAGATGCTGAAGGTAACATCAATCAGCTAAGTGACAAATCTTGAATGTCTTTTCTCTTAATATCCCATTGACTGTCAGCATTTTTGGCTTTATACTATCTTTGACATCACTATTATATGCCATTAGTAAGAAGAGTCCGGGGGGGGGGGTAGAAACATTGATATGTTTTCCACTATAAAGAACCAGAAGTATTCATGTTTGAGCAGTTTGAACAGGATCAAATTTATATTAAAAATTTTTCTGCTAATTTAAAAATAATCTTTCCACCCCTAGAAAAAAAAAAATCTCCCCCCACCCCTAGAAAAAACAGCACTGACAGTACATCAGTCTCTGTATGAAGAACTCAGTTTTAAACAAACACACTTGACTTTTGTAGGCGATCTGGGATTGCAAAGGAAATGTTTGTCGCAGATTATTTCCACATCACAAAGAATAAATCACTAACTTCAGACTTTGGAGACAGAAAGAAAATGCTGAAAACTTAATTCGCAAGCACTATTTCACAAATCCCAATGCACGCCACCAGTCAGAAAAATAACTCACTCTCCAACAGCTGTGGCAGCCAAAGTAGCTGACTTTTTCTTTTCCCCCACATTTTCCGTCGTAGAACACACGCGACATGCTGTCGCTTAGTTTGATGAGGTAAGTCGCCGTTTTCTTCAAACAGCCTGGAGCAGCTCTCTTTATCCTGGTGCTTCGTCGTAATGGCACTATTTCCCTTACGCATGTTGGAGAGTCATCTCCTGAGGAGTCATCAGACATATCTCAAGTTTCCTTCTTTATCATATCATACCATTGTTGCGGCACTCTGGTGAGCTTATCCGCTTGATTCTCACTCGACGTTACTAAACTTATCGTGATCAATAAGTTATACTCTTGAATCAGATTTTCAAGAGTACTCAAATGCCTCTGGATCAGCATCTCACTTGCCACCTTAGTTTGTATTTTGGCTTTGCCAGTGAAGCATGTTTAACACCTACTGGTGCACACACGCGGAGTCTGTGAAGAGGTGTAGCTCCGTTGTGCCCCACTGTAATGCTAAATTGACGCCCTTCAGAACAGCATCCAATTCTGATAAATCGATATGTTGGGTGTCCTTCACAGGTCGCAACCAACATGCGTCTTCTACAACGCTTCCGTCAACCTCCAACAAAACCCCTGTGGCGAGAGAACTTGCATCGACCCATATCTCATAAGCGTGTTAAGCTTGTGCAGCACTCACCGTGTGCAGGGTCATTCTGGCGTATTCTTTCCGCTAAGTCCTCGATCATGTTCTTAAGGGGAGCATCTGTCACTTCGTCGCCCCAACCAGACGTGATCGATACTGTCTTGCATTTTACAAATGATGCAGCAATACAAAGCCACCCACACACAGGAACGTGACCCACCAGTTTTCAACCACGAGAAGATGTTACGTCGTGTCAGGACCTCAGGAACTGATGGAATGCCATTTTCACATGTGTGTTGTTATCTTCCGCAACATGCAAACCCAGCACACGTGTGCTGTCCCATAACCGCTCCGGATCCTTGTAGGTCAAACCAAACGCAGCCAAGTGCTCTTTCACACAAGCTGCTGAAATCATGCTCCCGTCAACATAAATGTCATCAATATATGATGAGGTTGCCCGTTGAACGGACTCGCCTTTCGCCAATGTGGCGTCCACAATGGCCTTCATTATGGCTGGTGCAACATTCAACCCAAAACCCATTTGGGTCAAGCATTATCTTCGCCCCTTGAAGATTACAGTTTGAAAGGGCCAAAGTGACTTGTGGATATGTACTTGTAAATAGGCCTGCCGTAGAGGTCAAGGATAGCGACATCCAGTCCTTTTTTACGCCACTCCCTCAGTTTCTGTGCACACACGTCAGCATTGGCTGTGTGCATCAAGACACTCATTCAGCTCTCGATAGTCTAATGCTGGCCACATTTTATTTTTGTTTTTCTGCACCATCGCCATCAACGGAATTAAACCTTTTGGAGGACCGAGTTCCTTTTCAGGATAAGACTGCAACCAACTGTTATCAAGCCAGGTCTGCAGTTCACAGTCACATTCCTCCTTGACTCCCATTGGTATTGGGTACTCGGGCATCTGATTTCGCAAACTCTCCAGTGATCGACCATTAGACCACTTCCATGATGCGACCCATATCTTCTGGTTTGGCTCGAATTCGGCACAGAAATCAGGTTCTTCTATTTTAAGAGCAGTGTAACAGACTATCCCATGCTTGGGAAACTGTACATCACCAGACTGTGTTATTTGGAGTCCGCCCAATTTAATGGCATCGAATCCAAGCAACAGGTCAAAACCCAGTAGTTCTCCATCCACTATCAAGACATCGATTTTGAGGGGGTTTGCATTGTCCACGTCAAGCTTAATACTTCCAACTCCGCAACATTTGAGAGTATTTCCGTTTATGGTGAGTATATTCACCTCTGTTACATGCCAGGATTGACAGGCTGACTTGCTCACGAGTGTCTGTGAGCAGCCAGTGTCCACCAGTGCCACTCTCTTAATTCCGTTCACGTAAATACCCAAGACGGGTAGCGCTTCATTCATAACTCGCTTATGGAAGAGACCGGCACTGACATCTTGTCCCCTTCTTTTCCCTGGACACAATGAAGCAATGTGGCCTACCTCTTGACACCAGAAGCAACGTATTGTTGTGTGTGACTCGCTTGGCTGACAGACATCTTCTCATCGAACCAGGCAGTCCCTGGCAAGGTGATTCCATCCAGAGCATCAGTAACATTGCATATTATCCTGACGTTTAACATTTGGATGTTTATCAGCTCTGATATCCCACCAAATAGACCAGCTAGCTTCTTCAAGTCGGCTAGAAACACGTCGACGGACTCGTCCGGGCATAGTCAGCATTTAGCGAATTGCTTGTAAGCCAAGAAACAATCACGTGCAAAGGCAATCTTTAGGGCTCGTTTTATCTGCTCGACATCTGATTTTTGTTCCGAATTTAACTGCTGGTAAACAGCAAATGTTCCACCCGTCAACCTCTTTAATTCCACACAGGTCACAAACAAGTTCTGCCTTCTCAATCCATTCAGTAACTGCTTGTCCGGTCACTGAACCATCAAACTCAGGTACCAACTTGACGTCAAATGTCTTGTTTGTCATAGTGCCAAAATAGCTTGTAGGTGATCTGGGATTGCAAAGGAAATGTTTGTCGCAGATCATTTCCACATCACAAAGAATAAATCACTAAGTTCAGACTCGAACATTGGAGACAGAAAGAAAATGCTGAAAACTCAATTCGCAAGCACTATTTCACAAATCCCAATGCACGCCACAAATAACTCACTCTCCAACAGCCGTGGCAGCCAAAATAGCTGACTTTTTCTTTTTCCCCACATTTTCCGTCATAGAATACTAGAATACACGCGACACGCTGTCGCTTGGTTTGATGAGGTAAGTCGCCGTTTTCTTTGCTATAACCTTACAACAATAATAACAAAAAAAAAAAATTTCCTTTAAGTTTGCAAAAGTATTTTAATGACTAATTTTGTGCTTTTTTTTTCTTTTAATTAAAACCATTAAAAAATTAGAGCCATGGCAGTACCTAATATACAGTAATAATTATTGACTGTTTTCCAAAATAATACCATCAAAATAAACATGAAACAAAAATGGTTCCATTAAAAGAAAGCAGTAGTTTACCTTCTCCTTGTTTACTATCAGTGTTGGACATTTCATCCCATTTTTGTATCAATTCATCACACACTGCTTCTTTATTATCTTCCTGAAAACCAAATAAAAATATATAATTTAAGCATTATTATACATCTGAATGTAACTTCATTTTATTTCTTATAGTCACACCATTTTGGTCATTGTACTTGCCAGCCACAAACTATTGATTACTGTCGTAGTCAATAGTTTTCTAAGCATTTCTAACTGAACCCTATTCAATCTGCAATTACCGTGTTCTCATTTCACTGTTCATGCTCAGTGATACTCCTTAATATGAAAAAATAGTCTCTAAATAAACGTATAATGATATTTCAACAGTAAGAAAAGAACAAAACAAAATACATTGAAATGATTGAAAGTTCATTTTGATTTGCAGGCCATTCTATTCATTAAAAAAAATAATAACCACATCATTTCCATAAAAATCTAAAATAAAACTAGAATTGAGTTAATCGAGGAATTTTAAGACAATCTTGAATAAAAAATAATTATTTAAAACAAAAATAAATATGATGACCATGAAAATGTAAAATGTTTTCACTTCTAGAATAAGCTGCTTTTTTTTTTTTTTTTTGGTTTGTCAAATGACTCAAATTACGGTGTCTGCTGATTAATGCGCTGGTTCTATATATTTCCATGTTTGAAGGTTAAAAAGTTAAAAGAAAATAATTTGATTATCGTCGAATTTTCACATAACAAACTGAATTATCTCCCTTAGATTGCTTTACCGAGCTTCATATCCTGAGCAACAAAAAATAATAGAGAATATTAGAGAATTAATATATTGGTGGTCACTGAAAAATATTGATTTTTACTTTTTTTTTTTTTTTTTAAAAATAGAGAAAACTATCTGCTCTGAATAGTTAAATCAATCTAACCGAGAAAATTCAGTATTTGGTATGCGAAAAAGTCCTATGTTATTCAATAAATTTTGGTAGCCACCCACTAAACAAACGACGATCACGATAGTGACCAAAAAATGACATCAATTTTCTAAATTTTGTGCAAATGAAGACAGTAATGGTGTCTTTCCTTTTTTTCAGTCATCATCGATTAATTTTAGAGTTCAGTCGAAACATGTGAAAATATTTTTACTTTGAAAATTGGAGAAAAAAAATGTTTTTTATTCACAACACAATGAATTTTCTTGAAAGATTCTTAAATATTTATTTGAAAAAAGTATTGATTGTTAATTTATTAGCGATTATGAAAATCGAATTTTAAAAATGTATTGTAAACGATTTTAAAAATTTGTACAATTCAAGTAAACATGACATATCAATGATAAAAAGATTTGCTTGTCTATAAATTTATTGAGGAGAATTAATTCCACGCTTTCTTTATACACTTGATTGAATTGATTTGTGTTATTAATGTTCGTTTGGGTCGAGTCATTCAGAAGTTTGTAAATGACACTGGCAAAAACAAAAAACGACGACTTCAATTGTCCGAACATGGCTTTAAGAATGTCATAACTTGTTTCTCAATTTCTTTTTTGATAAAAGATATTTTTACAATACGAAGATTAATTGGATTATTGTTATAATTTAAAAACAACCACAATGAATTTTCAGTTTTTTTTTTTGTTGTTGTTGTTTGTTTTTTGTTTTTATCTATTATTCTGTATCCCTAAGTTGACATTATTTATTTATTACCTGGTACCTACAAGAACTTCAGGTTAAATTAAAAAAAAAAAATCATTACTATTTGTCAATTATGGTAACAGCCAATTAAGTCGTCTTTAGCAAATTATAAATGCCCATAGGATTTATTAATGATGATGATGATAATAATAATAACCACGTGGTTTTATCAAATCACCGAATCCCTTTCCTGATTACATTATCAAGAAGAGAAAGGGAGATAATCAGAATCCCAATATTTGTTTAAATCTCCAAACCAAATTTTAGAAAAAAGAAGTTTACATTCATTATCTAAAGGTTTTTATCACTTAATCTTAATATATTTATCAGCAATTAGCATTTTCTTTTAATTTAATGATCTTTGTTTACATTTGTGTCAATGTAAATTGTATAGACTGTTTTTAGTTTTACTACTATTCGCCGTTATCTTTTGTAACATATTTATTGCCAATTTGAATTAATAAGAATTAAGAGTTGAACCGTTCATTAAATACTAAATTAACTTTCTGTAAAAAAATAATATACTAAAAAAAAAGTTAATTCTGAGTTTCAAATTATTTATTTTAGAATATTCAAATTAATAAAATAAATTGCAGTTACAAGCAAAGAAACCCAATAAATCGGGTTCAAAAATGAAAAGAGTTTCTTCATTTGGACTTTTAAAACGGTGTTTCTCAAATCTCATCTTTAAAAGTATGTTGGATTCAAGTTTGAAAAGGAAAAAAAAGTACCAAATGGAAATAAGTGTCATGAGATGAGATGGTCATCATTACAATTATTTAAAAAAAAAAACATTGAAAACGTAGATGTTATGCATTTGAATAATCAAGTACCTAAAACGTGAATATAGAATGTTACACATATTAACAATATTTACAGCTACGAGAAAATGAGAGGAAAAAAAAAACTGAGATAGACAACAAATGTAATCATTCACAACATGCTTCCAAGTCTTGTGAATATTCATTTTAAAAAGTTTTAAAATAGTAACTTTTTGACGTACCGCTATTTCACCGACAATGTCTAACAAGACTTCTTTCTTATCATCGTATCCACTGTATGACTCTAGGATGCCACAAATGTACATGACGAATACACTGACATCAAGGTCGGCATTCAACTGCAGCAATCGGCTTTCAAGCCATTGCATAAATTGATCGCTCTCGTCTCGGCACATGGACGATGCCGCCATGCTGCCAGGCGAATACTGAAACGGAACCGGATACGACAAAGTGCGTCTGCGTACACAACCACTTCCGTTCACTGCAGACGAAATGAATTATAAAAGGAAAGAAAAAGCACGTGGAAAGGAACCTCAAAGTCAAATGTTTGTTTATTGTTTTTTCTTTTAATATCCCGTGAGCAAAATTAACCCCACATAAGATTTCCTATTTACATTATAATTTAAAATAGGTATTGATTTGATCAGATTTAGTTGGATTTTAATTTAATACTTTTAAGCCAAATATTAACAATGTTTCCCTTGCTTGGCTAACTTTTTTTTATGTCCTTTACGCTTGTGTGGTTACCTAACTTGTGAAAACAGTATCCATAAAGCTATGGATTTACAAATGATGATCTAAATAGGTTTTTTTATTAAAGATAATTTATTTACGTCAAAATTATTTCAAAATAACACCTAATTGTAAGTAAAACAATCTTCTGCAAAAGCAGGTAATTGAGAGAAGCTTTAAAAGAAGAATGTTCTTAAAATTTCGCATTGTAGACATTGAAGACTAAGAAGAGTAAGACTTGAAACACTCTTCTTCCAGTTTTAAGCTAAATTTTTAAAAGTAAATTGATGCCTTGTAAATATTTTTAAAAAAGAAAATTTGCTGTTTGTTTACCTTTTAAAAAAACAAAAACTTTTGAAGCTCATAGGTGAAATTTTTTTTTATTTCCGCCATCGCAGATTTTCATGCAAATAGTTTTACTTCACTTCAGTATGCGACAGATGAAACGACTTATGCTACAGTAAAAAAAAAAAAAAAATAAATAAATAAATAAATTAAACTTAATTTTAGAAATTTAATAAAACAAACAACCTCGGTGTGGTGTAATGGTTAGCAAGCTTGGCTTACTAGATCAGTTACTGAAAAGTGAGTTTGATCCTCACTGGATGCCCCATACTTTCGGCCTTGTGCCACATCTAAGCTACGCTTGGAAAATCTCAACAACCAATGTTATCATTTTTTAATTTAATATTCTAACGGTTCAATTGCATTAAAAAAAAGTCACTAACTTAATGATCGGACAAATATTCCTATGACCTTGTCATTACTGAATTGTTCTCGACGTTTGTCTCGAAATAATTGGAGATTACATTCAGCAGTGATGGTCAAATAAATGGTTTACAATGCGGAAAATGGTGTCGCAGAACCGAGTTCAAATTCAAACTGAAGCAGTTTGTGTTCACTGTGTACTAATTTTCCTTCTCTTATGTGCTAAAATTCTTTGCAAGCTAAAGGGAAATCACTCTCAAGAACAATAATAGAAATACACAGATATTAAAGAAAAGGAATTTGTGGAGAGTTGTGGGTATCAATATCCTGACACTTAAGGAAGAGAAGTGACTAATCACTGATTTGACCTATTTGAGAAGGAGGTGAAATCATAAAATTTCTCAAGCCTTATGCTGAACTGAACCTAAAATTTGTGCTGTTAATATTTTCCATGCTAACCATTAAGCAAATTCCTGTTCCACTCATAGACATTCATAAATGCCTCTGAGCCCATTTTTAAGTGAAAAGAACTCCAATACAAATTCTATGTTTATTTTATTTTCTTTATATCTATTTCATTTTGTTTCCGTCTAGTTTTGTTCCTTTCTGTCTTTCTCTGAAACTGAGAAAAGTATGACAATTTGAAGATGAATCAATTTTCCCTGTACAGTGAATTTTATGTGCTCTTGCAGTTATATTGTAAACTCTGTTTAAAATTGAATATTTACTAAGCTTGGCTTAGTATGACAGAAAACCAAATAGATACAGATGAGGAGGGTGAGGAATATCGGATTACATCAATCTCCAAACTGCTGGGAAAATCAACATTTGAAATTTGAGACTTGAATCTTTGATAGTGGTGGGAAATATGTAGCAACATATATATTTACAAGTTTATCTGTACTGTCAAAGAAGTTTTTAATTAACAACTGCATTTCTTATATTTTTTGTATAAATAAGCTCAGGTTTTTATCTATAAAAAGTAACTATTGTCACATGGAAGAAAGAATTCTATTTTATAAATTATTAAAAGTAAAAATATTTAAAGTTAACACAAAAAAAAATAAACAAAATAAAAAGCACTGTATCAGCAGCCTTTCTATTGATATATTCCATTGTTGCCATAGCACGAGATACAGGGCCAGAGTATTCTACCCTCTAATCCAGTCCAATTTGAAAGGGCAAGCCTGCGTGGGGGGCCCAGGCAGTGCTTTGCGACTCTCACTATCTTACCAACATTTGCTTTTTTCTACCTACATTTATATATGTTACAAATTAAACTCTGCACAACTGACTTTTAAAGGTTGAAAAAGTTTTGTGAATTTGGACCTCATTCTGTTTTTTTTTTTTCCTTCAAATCTGTGAAATTGTTTTGTTCATACTAAGTCTTGAAAAAACACTATATAAAATTCTCTATAAAAAACACTATATAAAATTTGCTCTTTCTTTATCTACAATGTTGGATGTGTTAAAGTTATTCAACTTTTTAACAAGAAAAATCTCCAATTCATTTTAAAAATTACCACCAAACATTGTTGATTAAAGATGGAATGATCTATTATGACATATTTCTAATTTGTATTTAGATACATTGTATTTATTTTCAATTTGTCTAGTTGAATTATTCACCTGTATTGCATATGATCCATTATTGTACATAAATTTGTATTTTATATCAATATACTACAGTGTAACCCGGATATAAGAGAGTTGTTGGGACCGGAGAAGAAGTCTCTTATATCCGGGTTTCTCTTATATCCGGGTTTGATCTATTTTATATACATTAACACAGGCTCTAATTTGGGACCAGAGAAAATCTCTCTTATATCCGGGTTACACTGTAACTTCTAAAATTTGAAATATAGTAGAGTGGGTGACCCCATATCATAGATGAAGGGGACATGAGACCTTGTGCTGACCCTGATGAGATATGTTCATTCATAGTCATTTGTTCATACCTTTTGTTATCATAACAACAGAATATCTCATTACTAAAACAAAGATATTAGGCTATATGACCAATGAATATATACAGTTACATTCTGCTTTATACTATAGAATATGTATTGTTTTCCTTACTAATATGTATAATGTGTAATATGGCTTAATTTTTCTTATTTTACAGGTTTCAATTTATTTTTTACTTGAATAATTGTTATTCCATACGACTTTCACTATTATGGTCCTAAAATTATAGGAGCACATTGAAAAAAGAAAATGTCATGTCTTTTCTGTTGTCTTCTGTGACAGCTGCTTTTAATCTGACCAAATTTTACTCAAAGCCAAATTTTGCATGTTTGAAGAAACTTAGAAATGGGCATGCCTATTTCAGGAATAATTCTACTGTACCAAGTTCCAAACCAGTCTTGCATAAAGTCATTGTATCACAATCAAATGATATCTTTGAGAATTTAGCTTTGGAGGAATGGCTGTACCGCCATCTAAACTTTGAGGAATGTTCCTATTTGTTAATGTGGAGGAATCACCCGACTGTGGTGATTGGCAGGCACCAAAATGCATGGAAGGAAACAAACATCCCACTATTACAAACTGCAGGAGCAGCTCTGGCTCGGCGTTATTCTGGAGGAGGCGCCGTCTACCATGATCTTGGCAACATCAATTTCTCATTTTTAACATCGAGAAAACAATACAATCGAAAGTGGAATTTAAGTGTTGTAGTCAGTGCCTTATATGATAGATGGATGTTAGACTTGAGTGTAAACAAGCGAGACTGTATCATGTGGAACAACCTATACAAGGTAAGGAATTCTTTGATATCAATAATCAATATTATTAGCAATGGCAGTAGCCTGTTATGAAATTCTTTTATGTTGTTGGGTTGTTAATTTATAATGGGCCCCTACCTTGAGGAGCTCCCAAACATATAAATCTTAGGTAGTGAAGCAGTGGTTCCTAAACCATTTTTTTTTTGTTTGGGCTGTATTTTTGGAATTAAAAATTGCTTGCACCTCACCAAATTTTATGTGATAAATAGTACATAGATGTATGAAGACACTGGCTCAGGGGAAAGAAAGTCCTGTTGAAAAGATGCAAGCAGCCCTACAGCAAAGAAGGTTCAGAGAGGATTAAAGGGAGATAACTGCAGATTTGAAGTCAGAACATTAACATTGATAACTCTCTCCTCCAATTTGTAGATCCTAGTTACTATATTCTTAATAATTGATATAATGCAAAAATATCACTATGATAAAAATCAGTCAATAATTATTGATAAATATTTATACTGGGACTCATGAATACAATTACAAGTAATCCATAATAATTTTTTATATTTTGAAATCATATTTATTTATGGCATATGAATTTTTTGAAACCGTTTTTAAATCTTTGATTGTCTTTCAATCATTCTGCTTCACCTGCTATCCTTTTCCGCTGCACCTGCTATCCTCTTCCGCTGCACCTATGAGGCACACCACACCATTTGGGAAGCACTGTGCTAAGGAGAAATAAAAGGAGAGGTGAAAAAATACATTTATTATATGTTTATTAACTGTAACAATGCAAAAGAACAATAAAACATGACATAGACATTGTATTTACAATAGGTAAGGTTTGCACTCTAAAAGATAACGTTTAAATTAAGGTGAGGTCATCAGGTACCATCTAGGAATTGTTCCCCATTGGTATGAATCTGGATGTTGGTGATGACATGTATTGCTCCAACCTCTTCTCAGGACCAGAGTGAAGTCTCTTACTGCACCAAGGGACGTAATTAATCTTGGTTGTCCCTAACTCACCTCAATTAACTGCTTACTAAGCAAGGGTTTCTATCAAAAACCCTAAAATTTCTTATTGAAAGAATTATGGATTCTAGATATTAGGTGGAGTCATAAATAATTTCCATTCTTGCTTCACAACTTTACTCTACAAAAGATTAGAATAAGATTTTATTCAATTATATATTCACATTTTATGAGAGAAACATTTTTGTCTTTTATCAGCATGGCTGATGCTAACCTCCTGGAGAGTGACTCATTGTGCCTTCATGGACTAATGTTTTTCACTGACATGAAGTACAAAGATTATATTGGATCAATTGCTAGGTCTGATGTGTCATGTTAGACAATTTTTCTTCCCAGAATCTATCTTACAAATTTATAACTCTATTATTCATCCATGTGTTAAATATTGTTGTTACATCTAGTCTGGTGCTTCTGGTTTTTTTTGTGTTTTGTTTTTTTTAGAGATTCTTGATATAATACAAAGAAGAATCTGTGATGTTATTGGTCCTGACCTGGCATCTCAGCTTCAGTCACTCTCTCACCACCATAACATATCTTGCCTGTGCCTTTTCTATAAATATTTTCATGGTAATTGTTTTGATGAGCTTTCCTCTATGGTACCTAGACTTTATTAATTTAAACGCAGTACTAGATTGGCAACTAGATCTCATAATTTCATTATTGAAATTGCTACTTGTAACCATCAGTTCTATACTAGCAGTTTCTTTTCTCACTCATGGAGCTCGTTTCCAGCTTCTTGCTTTCCTGTCAACTTTGATCTTCAAAAATTTAATTGCAGTGTCAATCGCTATCTTCCGTCTTTTTAATTCCTGTTCTTTTATTGTTCTCTCTCCTTAATAATGTTTTCTTTTCTCATCTCACTTGCATTTTAGTGGCTTTATTGCTTTGCTTGGGGTAAAATAATTAAAGAAATAGACATATGTCTAGATTATTCAACCAAACATGTTTGAATCAATATATATGTATATATATATATATATATATATATATATATATATATAGTTTTAAGGTGTGATATTTATGGGATAAAGTGCTCAATATCAGAGATAGAATGTATGTAAATATAAAAGTGAACATTGAAGTCAACACTCAGAGGCAACAGGCTGTTTCATGCTAGACACAATCGTCAGGCCACGTGTGTTGGTTTTTTTCTCAACTATTTATATATATGGGTCAGTGGTGCCTTGTGGGTAGGCACAAATAATAAAAAAACACAACAGAAAAACTTTCAACAAACCACCTGAGCAAATTAAACCCATGCGTAACTGCAGAATAAAGAATGAATATCCTTTAAACGGTAATTGCTTAAAAAACAATGTAATATACCAAGCCACAGTAAAATCACCAGATAATGAAGAAAAAATAAACATAGGAGTAACTGAAGGACCCTGGAAACAAAGAAATTTTGCACGCAAAACATCTTTCACAAATAGTAAATATGTGAACAGCACAATGCTTTTTAAGTATATCTGGGAAATTAAAAACAAAATGCAAATCACACCAAAAATATCATGGAAAATAAGGAAAAGATCATCAGCCTACAGCAATCAATCTAAAACCTGCAAACTTTGTTTGGAGGAAAAAATAGCTATTATTACCTACCCAGACCGAAATAAATTACAAAATAAATGATTTGAACTCATCTCAAAATGCAGACATGAAAACAAATTTTTACTACGTTGCTTAAAAATCGAAAACTGAAAAGACTAAATAAAAATAGACAAAATAATAAAAAAAACAAATAAAGTAAATTAACCCAAGCAAATAATAAACAAATTAACAAACCACTCCCATTAGGATAGACGAAATAGAATAAATAAAAATAAAAAAAAAAAAATAATCAATCCAAATAAATAAATAAAGTAAATATTGAACAAATTAACAAACTGATCCCACCAAAATAGCTGTTAGAATAGACTACAACAATCAATACAAAAATTGGATGAAAAAAATAGCTATAACTGCTATATAAATGATAAAAAAAAAACTGTTACTTAAAGATCGAAAACAGAAAATAAAAAAAAAAAAATAAATAAGAAAAAACAAGTAAAATAAATGAATCCAAATAAATAAAGAAACAAAATAACCGCTCCAGCTAAAATAACTGTTAAAATAAATAAAAATAAATAAGCAAAAGCAAGTAAAAATAATCAATCCAAATAAATAAATAAAATAATAAACAAATTAAAAAACTGCCCCCTACCCCCACCAAAATAACAGAATAGGCTACAGCAATCGATCAAAAAATTAGACAAAAAATAGCTTTAATTACCTTTCCAGACAAAACAAACTATTAAATAAATGATCTAAACAAATCTAAAAATTTTTTTACTACATTAATAAAACATCAAAAACCAAAAAGCATAAATAAATATATAAAATAAAGATAAAAATAAATAAAAAACAACCCAAATAAATAAAACACTCCCACCAAAATAACCACCAGAATGGACTACCCACAATGCACCACTGACCTGTATATATAAATAGTAAAAAAAAAAAACAACACACGTGGCCTGACGATTGTGTCTAGCATGAAACAGCTGGTCACCTCTGAGTGTTGACTTTAATTTACACACACACACACACACACACATATATATATATATATATGATTAATACAACTATAAAATTTGTCACTTAGCTGACTGATGTTACCTTCAGCATCCCAACAGACAGATCCTCCAGCAACTGCCCCACCCACTCATCAGGGATATCAGCAATTGACTATTTTCTCGTTTTTCATTTATATCAAGTTAAAAAAATAATTTATGCACTTTTCATTGGTACAAGGTTATTTTTTTTCTTCTTTCATTGTGTGTGTATGCATCGATATGTGCATATGACAAAATAAAAAATGTTTTTATATGATAAATTTCGTCCTTTAGGACTTCATCAGATGAAAGTGATGTAACGTTGATGTAACTACACATTCTTGATATATAAAAATTTATATATTAAAAGTAAAAAATTATCTGTTCTCTTGTCTAAAGATATATTATGGCAAAAGTATGGATAATGTTTGACTTACCTTTATATAGAAACATGGAACAACAGAGAAAAATATAATTGTGTGTATACAGATAGGCAGACCTCATAACAAAGAAAGAAAAACATGGATTTAGTAGTTATGTTATTTAGTTAATAGTTATTTAGTGCTATGTGGTAGGGTTTAAATTAAGTAGTTGATTTGCTGATAGCTGTTTCTCCATAGGGGATACTGGACATCTTTTACCTACTGTATCCTATGGGTGAGAGAGTGAGAAAGAGAAAGTGAGTCCTTTCCTTTTATACTGCTGACTGCCATATTACCTTGTATTGTTAAGTGAAGACCATTGGCAGACAAAGTGGGGTAATCTTGTGGCATAATTATAAGACTTTTGATATATGAAAACCCTAACCCTATTCCACTGATGCCCATCAAAAGTCCTTACAGGAATGAAGCTTTGGATTAGATGTTGATATAAATTTTTGGATTACTTTAACCCTGCGTTAATCACCCTGGATTTCCAAAAATGGTTAGTCCCCTGGGGTGTTTACACATCCCAATACAAAAATTCTTATAGTGTTATAATTATATAAAATATTGTCATACTGCTGGAAAAATAACCTAACAGGTAAATCTCTGTTACAAAAAACATTAAATCAAAATTTGAACTGAAAATATAATTATTCAGTGAAATGAAAATTATAATAAATTTGTTGTATAAAAAAATAGCGACAATATATTTCTATGAATAGAAAGATATTACATTAGGTAAACTCCACAAAAAAACAATGTCCTTCAAAAACACCAGAAGACAAATAGGAGAGAGCTCGAAGAAAAGCCATAGCTCTCTATCCCCTGAATCATCCTAACCTATCATGCGGTGGCTGTGGACGTCTCTTCAGATCTAACATTGAACTCATTAACGCACAGAAGGGTATGTTGATGAGCACCCCCAATACTCAGCAATAAGTTCCACCAACGATAATGATGATATAAAATATAAATCAAGAAAACTTACCTTTGTTAGGTAGTTTTCACCCTGAAGAAGGCAAAGCGACATCTGCCTCCCATGGAAAATGAGCTATAACTGTACTATACCCTGGGCTACCTACTCTCACGAGTCAGGAGAGTAGAGAGAGGGAGCAAAAAAAACAACTAGGAATTATGAGTATGTAAAAAAACCTTTAGTGTAATAAAACACTCCATGTGACTAATGCAGGGCTAAGGATGTTCAGCTGCCAAAATTAAGTGGGGGTGACCCCTGCTTGACAACATGTTCCAAATTGTCATTCTTCTTCTGCTTTTTGAGGACACATTGCCAGTCATTTACAGGGTACAATAAAACAGCTTTTAAGATATGAAGTTATGTATGACAGACATGATGAAACATAGAATTGGACTCAATATACAATAAATGGTGATAATGAATTTCAAAACTGATGTCTGCATAGCCTAACACTTATCAACATGGAAAGTGGGATTGACCAAATCAAATTCTGCCTGAATTTTTTGCATTTACTTTTGCACAAATACTCTTGGGAAATGTATGAAGACATTCTTTCTCCTCTTAGCAATGGGTTAAATAGTAGAGTAGACTGGACACTCTAGCCTTAGTTGGTAACCAGTTTAAAAGAACAACTTTGAATTCAAAAGCTGTAATGACATAGCCTGCCTGCTCAGCCAGCATGGTAGCAATATTTAATGGTTAAAACAACAAAATGCTGTGACAAGCAGAGCTGAATCTGGTTGGTCAAGTACAATGAATAATATCTAACTTTGTGAATAAAATAGAGTATTCCTCCCCTACCTGAGATTACTTTAGGGAAAAGCGTGTTTAATTGCCAAGGTGAAGTGAGAATGAGGTTTAATTGGCCTTTCTAGAGGGTGAATGCTGAAGTGATCCAGATTTCTAGATTTTTTTAAAAAGAAATAAAAGTTTTATAGTTGCCTTTTATCATTATTAATGGTAAGTATATTCTTGACAAATAGACTTTTTATTTGTTACATTTAAATTTTTTATTGTGTTTCCAAAAATGCAACCTTGCTTTCTAAATAACCTAATACATTAATTTTGTAATAATTTAAAGACAGAAATGATCAGTTCATTGCATTATATTGATATATATATATCACATTTTTGCCATTTGTCTTGTTTTAATTGGCATATTTTTGTTTGATTTTGTCTTATCTAATGTCAAATTTAAAAAAAAATTTATTTACCTATTTTACTACTTCTTCTGTGTGCCATGTCCCTTCAGGACATTGGTGATCATGGCTCTTCACTATTTCCTGTCCTTTGTAGCTCTTAATAACTTTTGTTCTTTTACCATCTCTCCCAAACCCTGAGCTGCCATCCATTCTTTCAAGCTCGCCAAGTAGGTTGTGTGTTGTTTTCCTCTGTCTCTCTTACCTTCAATCTGTCTTGTGAGGATCAAATTTTCCAAGCTCTCTTTCCTTATTATGTGCCCCAGAAATGTCCTGTCTCTTCCTGATGTTAAATATGTGTCCCTTTTGTTGCCATTGTCTCCAGAACTTCGTTGTTGCTCACATGTTTGGTTTGTGGTATTCCCAGTGTCCTTCTATAGAGCCACACTTTGTTCTTCATCTGTAAGAAAATTGTCCAGCATCCACCGTCATAGAGGAGGACTGATACTACATAACAGTTCAGGACTCTTTTCTTTGTTTCTAACAAGATTTTTCTGTTTTTTTGGAAAGCATCCTTTGCTATCTCAATATGCCTCCAGATTTCCATGTTGTACTTTCCATCCTCTGTTAAAACACTTCCCAGATATCTAAATTGTTCTACTAGATTAATTTGCGTATCTTCAATTTGTAATTTGCATGTTAGGCTGTTCCTTTTGCTAACAACCAGGCATTCGGTCTTCTTGCAATTGATGGTTAGTCCTTTCTTCTCACTTTCCTTCACTAATGTCTGTAGAAGTTCTTGTAGTTTCTATTCTATGTCTGCCATTTACACTGTGTCATCTTCATATCTTAAGATTGTGTCCACCAATAATGAATCCTGGTAGGACTTTACTCTATAGGTTGAAGAGATCTCATAAGACATATACTTGTTTTACACCCCTTTTTATTTTTGTATATTTACTGAATTTTTGCAGGCAGTTTACTGCCAGTATCAGTTCTGGATTATTCTAATATCCTTCCAACATATGTCAAGGTTACCTTGTAGTTCTTTGTGGTGTTACTAAATTTTAATATAAAAATTCTTTACCCAAAATACATAACAAATCAGACAAAAACTCCTTGCTTAGGAATTTTCATTCAGTCAATATACTTTCTCTCTGACAATTTTGTGGCAGAAAAATTCCATCATTTTGCAGTAGAAATGACTTGATGTAACCATAAGTTTGATGCTACTTGCTTGTAGAACTCTCTTATGGCTTCTTGTTTTCCAGTCAAGTTTCATCTTCAAAAATTTAAATTCAATGTCCTGTCTCCTTACCTCCTGTTCTTTTCATTGTTCTCACTCCTTAATATTGTTTTTCTTACGCTCATTCACACTCAGTAATCATTTGTATGTTAGAAGCTTTGTTGCCTTGTTTGGGGGGAGATTATTAAAAAAGGGTACAATATTTTTTTCTTGAGAATCCCAGATTCATTTTTACCTTGTCAACAGGTCTTAGAATATGCTTAGATTGCATCCTACAGAAGTTTAAGACACCCAAAAGTAACCAAATAAAAATAAAAAATGTCACCTTCTGGATATTTGCAGGTATAAACTGGATCTATATTTACCTTTTGGCTTGTGTGCAGACTTGATTTACATGCACCTATAGATGCAAGTATAAACGCAACCTAATATCTGCATATCTATTAATTCATTGTTTTTTTATACAACAATCTGACATTAAATAACATGAGTGTTGATATTGTGTCAACCAACTTAACCCAATCAGACTCAACAAAAAATAAATTAGTTTCACTGCAAACTTTTTTATCATTGCTAATAATTATGTTTATACTTGTAATGATGGAAGAAGATCTTGACAAAGAAGAAAGGATAAGTTCTTCAGATCAGGATAATATAACAGAAGACAAACCTATGAATGATAATGGGAGTAACTGAGACATGGAGGAAGATGAGATGAGATGAGACCAAGAATAGGTAATAAACCTCAAAGAGGATAAGAGGAAAGAGGTTGGAGAAGAAGTTCAAGAACAATGAAAAACATTAAACCTCTTCAGTTCAGGGATTTTATCTATTTGCATATGTTGGTTATAAGAGAAATAAAGCACAGAGTCAGGCAAGAGAAAAGTTGACTACTGCTCATGTGTCATAGAATAAGATGGTACAAAAATACTCTTTACAAATTTCACTTTTGTTATATTTGTAACATAACCTCCAATGGCAATGGTTGTAGTAATTCTCAATTATTTTATTCTTGTACCAATGAGACAAAAATACAAAAGATATATCTGGCTCCTAGCCACTCAGCTGTTTATATAAAACTGAACCAGGCAACTTATATCCCCCATTATCTAATGATATCTTTCATTTCTACTCTACATGCTCCTCCCTCCCCTGACCACAGGACGGATTAATGTGGTCAGTTGAAGGTTTGCCCCAGAATATGTGTGTGATTGTCCTCACTTTTATGGGGATTGCCCTCATGTTTCAACATAGGCATTGACTCGGGGTTGGTGTTATCCGATACTGGTGTTCTCCAATATTACTTTGTATTGGGCCCACTGAATCCGCAGTGTTGTCAATTTCCATTTCTTCTGGCTCATTACTCGTGGTATTTGCTTTGTGTTGGGCATTTGCATCACATTAGGGGTTCTGTCCCTCTGAAGTGTGATAGTTTCCCTTTGTAGCGCTATCATTTGTTGCATGAGTTGAGCAATCAAATCAAGGGTTCTGCCTGGTGCAGATGCCATGTCTTATTTTGTTAAGATAGCTCCACATATTCAGATTCTTTTCACAGCACCATATAAAATAACCATAACGCCAATGGTAGTAATAATTCTCAATTACTTTATTCTTGTACCAACGTACCAACGAGATACAAATACAAAAAATATATGTAGCCACCAACCACTCAGCTGTTTATATAACACTGAATGAGGCAAGTTATATCTGTGGAAGTACCCATTATCTAATGAGACCTTTCTACAATATTTAAAAAATTATTCTGTCTCCTAAAATGATGATTAAGTTTCTGATAAATAAATTTAATATTGGTGATATTTGAATAGGTCTTTATACTGTCTCCAAAAATGTGACATTTTTAACAATGTAACGCATATACAATAGTGACAAGATAAAAAAAAATTGACTTATTTTTTGTCAAGGCAAATATTTTTTTTCCTTTTATCAGTCCATTAAAATCTGATTATATCTTTTCAATAGAAAAGGCCATTTTTCTGAAAGAAAAGGTTTGAAATTGCAGGTCTAATCAATCTCAGCTAATGCTTGTTAGTGCAAATCCTTTAACCACAGAATAATATCACAAATAAAAGCAGCCATGATATAAAGCATAACTATTATTTAAACATTAATTTCAATGGAGATAAAACTTATATGAATGTTGCTATAATTAATGTTTACTATCAATTGAAATAATTATGAATAACATTTATAAAAAAATCTAGACAGAAAATCTGGAATGGAGCCCTGAAGGCATTTGGCTCTCAACACTGACAACTTTCTGGTAACTTCTGCAGCCAGATTTATGCTTTGGGTCTTGTTGGTGTGACCCAGAAGGGGCCATGTAGTCTTGGCAGTGCACAGCCACCCTGAGGAGGGTCTCACCACCCAATGAGAGCTCAAAAATTTTAACCAAACAGGGTGCTACAATTATCTAGTGAGATAAATCGATACCTAGAATAATATAACATTTTTTTGATAGATTAATGCATTTTGTTAAATTGGTCAAATAAACAACTTTTTTGAACCAAAGAAACACCATATCTTGGAGGGGGAGAATAGAACTGAAGAAAATTTAAACATTTACTTGTATTTGGTCCACAAAAGTACCAACTTTCCTCATTTTTGTTGTTTTTATCACAATATTTTGACCACTTTTTTTTTTCTCTGTAAGTTTTTCAGATGAGTTATTTTTTTAACTAATGTTCACTCAACACAAGGGCCAAAGAAGATAGACAGCTAATTCTAGACATGAAGAGGTCAAGATTTGATTTGGGAATAAAATTTCAGAGTTCAGGTGGAGACGTTAGAAGTATAGAATTGAAGTAGACTTTAGAAGGGACCGGAAACCAAATTCTAAACAGGAAACATGGATAAACCTCTACTCCTGTTCAAAAGACTGGGGAGGAGTGTGAACTGGACGATAGGCAAACCTATCTACTCCTATTGGGAAAGGAAAAAACAAAAAGATAATAGTAATTACTGAATAAAATTTCAGACTGAGATGTCAGAAGTGCAGAGTTTAAGGAACCAGAAGCTGAATCCTAAACAGGAAACAAGGGATAAACCTGTTCAAAAAAATCGTGGAGGAGTATGAACTGGACGATAGATAAGCTTATCTACTTCATTTCATTCAAACCACTTTTTTTCATTTTTGTTTTCTTCATCCCAATGCTTCATTCACTTCACTCTTTAGAAAAGGGAATAAGAAACAACGTATAAATGTGAGATTACAAGGTGAAAGCAAATAATACTTACTTTGATAAATAATACTTTTAATTACCAGAAGATATGAGGAAAGTTTATACAAGTATGACAAAAGTTAGTAGACACATTTTCAAACAAGACCCTTTACACAGCATTTTAGGAAATTTCATGATTTGAATATACATTTTATCAAGTTATAATATGTGAGGGAATTAATGGTAACTACGTTTTTTTTTTCTTTTTACACGGATGTTCACTATGGATATTATTTTTTCTCCAATTATAATCTTTATTCCTGTTAGGTTTCAGGCACAGCATCCCGTTATGATTCTAAAAGAGCCTATCACCATTTTACCTTATTGCTTGATGTTGACAAGACTCACCTAAACACTTTGTTGCAACCATGTCTTGTAAGTATATTTTAGAATGCATTTTACTTTTGTTGCACACATGTCACAAATTGCATAACATTTTTCTTCTCTTTACAAATTTTCAGTTAATTTCCAGATATAAATTACTTTTGATTTTTAAAGAATCCCTATTAAGAATAATAACTGAAGTCAGTATGAATGACTGTGATATGATTTTCTGGCAACTTACTGTACTACATTGCTTTTAATCCAAATTATGTGCACATCTACAGGTCTGCTGGAAGATGACAAATTTTGGTGGACTTGTGCAATACACACTACAACTAGAAATAATCACTTTTCTAAATTTTTTTTTTCTATCATTATAGATTAAGTACTCTAGATCATGAATATTTAAAAAAAAAATTCATTAACTTTTATAAAAGTTAATAGGGTAGTCAGTTTGGTGTGTGAATTCATTGTAAATTGATCCCTCCTATGCATTTTTTTTTAAATTTAAAAAAATAATTTTTTTTTTAAATTGTAAAAGGAACTTTAAAATTGTAAAAGGAAGTTTATAAATTTCTAAAATTGTGTTCAATAAAAAAAAATATTTAAAAAAATCACATTGGGAGCAATTATATAATTTATGGCATGAAATATGGAAGAATATAAGAGTCAAAGCAATGAAAAAGTTTCGTTTTACTATTAAATTTGGACAACAAATATATGTGTGTATATATATATATATATATATATATATATATATATATATATATATACCAACTTGGTGTTAGTGGACCCAAATCAATGAGTATGGGTATGCATCTACATATATGTATGTATGTGTGAGCGAACGTCAGAGAAAGACCACCCCCACCTGTTCCTTGTTAAGAAAACATTGCTACATATGTAACACTACAATCTTGACACTGAAATAGAATGAAATAAACCCTTTATTTCATCCACTAGGGTAGATTGTTCTAGTTCCACATGCCATGCCTTTTCTGGATATCTCAGTTTCAGTTAATTCCCTTTAGTAACTCAACTCTCCAAGTTTTTGCTCACCTCTGCTGTGGCCAGGGATTGAACTCATAACTCTTACTGTGTAAAGAAAGGGATCGTCTACTGCCTACAACATCAAGCAAAAGTCATAAGTAACAACCCAGAGATATATGAACAAGAAATGATCAGTATAAGCAGTACCCTACAACATAAAAACTATACTGGGTACATGACAGCAGCTCCAACAAACTGAGATAGGAGGGTGCAAGCAGATAACAACACTCAGAAAACAGCCTCGGTCTGCCTACCCTATATGAAGGGATTGTCGGAAATAATATAGAAGGTCTGTGGTCCATATAACATCAGGATGACCTTCAATGGTGGTTCAATACTTTGCAGGCACATCTTCCAAGTAAGACCACTCATAGAGGAGAACATGATTAAGGACTGTATGTACACCATCCTATGCAGCTGTTGGAAGAAACAAGCTGCCTCCTTAAGATAAAACTGCAGAAACATCGTAAAGTCATAACACGAGGGGAAATAGAAAAATCAGACGTAGCTAACCATATATGGAGGGAAAATGGAGATCACCACTCCCTGTGGGATGAGATTGAAATAAATCTCATAAAAATCTTCTAAACTGGCTAAGCATAGGATACAATACATGAATACAATATGAGAACCTGTAATAAAGAGTGCTAGAGAAAAACAACAATAATAACAAATTGTAATATATTTACTGAGACATTAGGTTTATAAGTCCTCAAAATTCATACATTGATTGTCCCCAAGGACACATGGCCTAGTGGATAAAAGTGTTGGTTGAAGTAATCCAATAATTTGTGTATTTAATACCTGGCCATACCAGAGGTGAACAAAAACTTGGAGGGTTGAGTTACTAAAGGGAAATATCCAGAAAAGGCATGACATGTGGAACTAGAACAATCTACCCAAGTGGACAAAATAAGTGGTTCAGTTCAGAATCCTGACGTATATCACCCTTAGAAGGCTGGAGCATACAATGGCTGAAATATCCTGAATATGTTAATAAAGATGAGAACAAGTCTGAAAAATGTAAATAGTTTAATTAATTTTTCTTATTTTAAACTGGATATAAATATTGTAACATAAAAAGTATTTTTTTTAGTTATTTAAAATCTGAAAGTTCTTCAAGATTATTTGCAAAGATTTGCCTAACAGCATTAAAGTTTTTGTTTTGCATGTTTGTCTAATGTCTTTTGATGTTCTTGATGATAATGATGAGTGTTTATATTCCAGTCTGGCATTGTAGGAAATCCTGCAACAGCAAGTATACCTGCTAGTACAGTGAACCTGAAAGAAATTGAAGATGAATTGACCTTTGATAATGTAGTAGAATGTGTTGGTGATTATTTTATTTCTAAAGGCCTCCCTATTCAGGTAAAGTTGAAAGTTTGATTTGTTCTTTCCAAATACAAATATCTCATCATCTGTTGAAGCTTTAAACTTAGTCTTTCTTGTCAACAGTTGGTCCAGTTTCCAAACTTTTGAGTTCAAACTAAAAATAATTTACAAAATATATTTCAATAAAGAAAAATACAATTTTGTTTTTAAGCATTTCACCACAAGCAAGGCAATAAAGCCACTAAAATGCATAGAAGTGGTGATGGTGGCGGGGCAGGGGATGTGGTTACTGGGTATGAAGGAATACAAGAAAAAGAAAAACATCATTAAGGAGCAAGGAAAATAAAAGTACAAGAATTAAGAAAACAGTTCCATAGGTGAGAAATGTAAGAAAGAAACTGTTATCATAGAACTTACAGTTACAATGAATCATTTCAACTGTAAAATGATGAGACCTTGCTGCCAATCTAGTACTGCACTTAAATTCATAAAGTCTAGGTACCATAGAGGAAAGTTGATCAGAACAATTACCATGAAAGTATTTATAGAAAAAGGCATAGGAAAGCTATGTTATGGGGATGAGAAAGTGACTGAAGCTGAGATGACAGATCAGGACCAATGACATTGATAAAATCCAAAGAATTTGCAAAGATCTCTAACTATATAGCAGGAGCACCAGACCATATGTTACAGCAATATTCAAAGCATGGACTAATAGTAGACTTATTAATATGTAAGATAGATTAAAATTGTCTAGCATGACACAGTGAACCCACTTTCCTGGCAGAAAAATATACCTTTTTTTCTTTTTTACAAAACTGCTCTCTATTAATTGTTTCAGAGTGTGCTTTTTTCCTTCTGTCAGTATGGCTGATGCTAGCCTCCAGGAGAGTGACTCATTGCACCTTCTCAGGCTAACGTTTTCTGCTGGCATGAAGTGGAACGATTATTTTGAGTCAGTTTCTAGGTCTGCAGCTATTAAAGTTGGTTCACTGTGTAGTGCTAGACAATTTTTCTTGCAAAAATCTAACGTACACTTTGTAAAGCCTACCATTCACCAATGCACCAAATATTGCTGTTACATCTAGTCTGGTGCTTCTGTTATGTTATCAGTCCTGATCTGGCACCTTGGTTCAGTTATTTACACACTGTTGAAACAGAGCTTCCCTATGCCTTTTGTAAAAATATCTTCCTTGCTTGGGGTGAAATGATAAAAACAAAATATTCATCTGTTGAATTAATTCACATAATTTTCATGTATGCCCATGTTTGTTTGTTTAAATAAAGCAAATGAAAAAAAAACACTGCTTACCTATCAGTGACATAACTCTAGTGATAAATATTGGGAAAGGACAGGCTTTTATTTAACTCATTCAATTTTTCTTTCTTTGAATTTGGAAAGGACAAATATTCAGCAAACATGGACTCTTGTGCCTGCAAACAAACAGAGTGTCAAAAAGGACAATTTTTTTCCCCTGACACTGCTTTTATTTCAATTACTCCTCCTCCTCCTCAGTAATGTTTATTGTTTTAAAAATCAACAATTAGAATTGTAATAAAACCTAATCCTATGATAAAAGTGAATTTATACATTTTTTATGTTCTTGAGAATTTACAACAAAAATATTAAACACTATTTATTGGATTGTTTATTTACAAGAAACACACATGGCCCAGTGGATAAAAGTGTTGGTTGATTGATCCAAAAAGTGACTTGTCCCAAAGAGTTGTGAGTTCAATACCTTTGCTGGCTACAGCAAAGAAAACAAAAACTTGGAAACTTGAGTTATCAAGAGGAATTAACTAAAACTGAGATACCCAAAAGGCATGGCATGTGGAATTAGAACAATCTACCCCTGTGGACTAAATAAAAGGTTTGGTTCAAAATTCCAACAAATATTGCCTGAAGAAGGCCAGAGCATACAATGCTGAATATGGCAAAAAAGATGAGGACAATGTAAATAGAATAATTTTATATATATATTAGTGTGTGGTAGTGTAATGGATAGTGGCTTGAATTGAGGAATTGGAGAGCCAAGTTCAAATTCCAGTCAAGTTCATTACATTCACTAACATGCAAATACCATTGGGATAGGTATGAATCCATCTCTACACCCCCTCAGCTATGGGTAAATAGTAGGACAAACTAGGCCCTATAGCCTTGGTTGGCAACCAGTTTAGAAGGACAACACTGAATTCCAAACCTGAGGAGGATCATTTGGAGACCTGTATTTGGTTCTTCCAAAAAGGGTTGTTGATTCTGCATAAGCCTTTGCTACGATAATCAAATCATATTTGTGGATAGTTCTTAGAATTGAATATCTGTTGAAACTTGACTAATGCATGGAATAATAATGCAACACAAAATGTACTTAGAACAAAATGTATTGAAACAAGAAAAGTGTACACAATATTTACATATAGTCTTTTGTATATTCCTGGTAAGACCGTTCCTGGAGAATGTGTTGACTGAGTCGCAGTCGGGCAGAATCTCTGGTTGAATCTCTTGATTCCTCCCTCTCTTCCCGGTACCAACCATATTTATATGGTCGGTACTCCACTATGCAAATTAGGTGGATCCTACCACAACAATATCCAAACTGAATTGCTGTAGAGTCACATATGTCGAAAATATTGGCAGAGTCCTGTATATATTGTTTTCTTTATGCCCTTTATTGTAACTTGATAGAGTTGACAAACTTGGAAAAACTAAAAAAGAAACTTCATTCTTTTGAAATGTTTTTGTCTAATTCATTTAATTTTACAATTGGTTTTTCATCTGTCTTCAAATGGATTTCACCAAGCAAGAGAAAGGGGTTCAGCTCTTGGAAGCTATTTTGCTTCAGAAATTAGTTGGAGATTCGTCTCCAGCTAAGCTAAGCTAGTCGAACTCTCTGCTTTCAGACAGAGAGGAACCCAGATGAGGCTATGCCAAAGGGCAGAGTCTCGTCTGGGGTGGTAGACAGCTACCCAACCCCGATTTTTACAGGATCTACAGGGAATTTTTGCCCAAGCCCATAGGCTCAAGTTTTAACCTTGCATTAAAAACGGCCTTGTGTCACATCCTGCCTCGTGGGGAGGTGAGGTAAATAACGTTGGAAGCTATTTTATATAGATACCTACCTAAGATAACAATGAAGACTTACTGAAAAATTTTTTTTTCTTCTTTCAACACATAATAATCAGGGGGGTTGCAGTCTAGGGAGTTAGATGGCCAGATGTAAAGGGTGATGTGATCACAGAAATTGTCTGACAGAGTCCTGTTGTCAGACCTAGGTTCTTCCAGCAGCCACCCTCTGACCCAAGACAGCACTACCTCCACAAGGCATTTAATGTAGGCCTCCATGTTGAGAAGATGAATGGAAGACATAACATTGCCATCACTAGTGATCATTCCAAACAACTTTGTAATCACCATCCAACTCTTTCTAAATCCTCTGCACTGTCCTCAGATTGACACCAAAACGTTCTTATTGGAGCTTCTGACTTGAATGCCAAGCAGTACATCATGCCATTTCTGAACAGAGTGAATTGTGTCATGGTGCTCTTTTTCTCACAGATGGGTGCCCAACTGACCCTACAATACTGTGCAGTTGACACAATTAAAAACAAACAACATGCATGCACAAAATTAAAAATATAAAATGACGACAATTTACCTATCGCACCCTGTATATATTGTTTGAAAAATTGAGTCCCTTCTTGGGGTGCTTGTTGTTAACACATTTTATCTGATCCATTCTTCAATCCCTCTCTGATGAAAATTCCATGTGTAAAAGCTCTCTGGAAAGAACTGTTTTTTTTTTTACAACCATTAAAATACATTTTTTTCTTATTTTATTTAAATCAAAACTAAAAGAAAACCTCATTAAATTATAAACAATTCTTGCTCTTTTTTCCTCCTTCTTGCAGAGAGCTGGCATACAATATGCGGAACCAACAGAAGACAAAAGATATCCAGGTCTACATACAATTGTCAGTGAACTTAGAGACTGGACATGGGTATACGGCAAGACACCTGCCTTCTTTCTCTACCGTAAATTTTGTCTAGATCTTCCCACAGGCAAAACGACATTCGAACTAAGCTCATATATTAAAGACGGTGTCATCACAAAGCTACAATTTACGTCATTTCCCTTGCATCCACCATTAGAACTAATTGCTTCAAAGTTATGTGATAGGATAGAGTCTCAAAGACTGTGTCAGAGACAATTGGATTCATTACTGAATGAACTTCAGTTAACACAGCCTGATAATTCAAAGACATCAGTATTTAATTTGAATAAACAAATTATATCCTGTTTTAGGAAATTATTGTTAGAATGAACATAGTCTCTGTACTTAAAGAAAAGCAAGAAATTATTTGACCTCATTTATAAAATACAGAATGTGGAAGAAATTTCATCCTGTAATGTCTTGTTAGTTGAAGAATGGACAGGCAATGAAGAAAGTAAAGTATTTTTTGAAACGCTAATTTATCTGAAAAGTAGTAAGAGATGACTCATTTTGTATCTATCGTTGTTTTCTGAAGCAATCATGAATGCAAATATCTAAATAAGATAAATTATTTGAATAAATAAAAACAAAAGAAAATTGAGACAGTAAATGAAACTAGAAAATAAATTTCCTTATTTCATTTCAATAACAGGAACCTGTCAAGATTCATTTCTGTGGAAATTTAAAAAAAAAATTAAAATGGTATAAATTTGAATAATCATTATTGCAGAAAGAGAAAACAAACAAAAAATGTGCTAAAAATATTGTGGTTTATTTAAGTAAGCAATTATATAACAACCAGAGTATTAATAATAATTAATAATATAATTAATAAATATCAGATTTCATTTACTTTTCATTGTTTAAAGAATTGTCAGTTTTGTTTGGAATATTAATAAAATAGCAAAATATTATTTTATAAAAATTTTTTTTTTACTTAGTTTCTGCCTGAATTTTGAGGATGAGGAGTTCTCATTATTTACATTCAAGCTCACAATCTACTCTTTTAGATCAGTGCTTCTTAATTTGGGTTCAATTGAACTCCAGGGGTTTGGTGAGTCATTCTCAGGAGTTTGGCGGAGGTCAAGACATGTCAATGATGAATACCTTGACAAAATCATTGAACTTCACCAGAGCCAGGTTCAACAGCAACACTTCAAGGCTGTCAATGATGTTTTGGTGTTACCAAATCATAGTGTACCCTCTTATTACTAAGAAAGTCCTTGAGATACTCATACTGTTTGTTACAATGTATCTTTGCAAGCAATTCTTTTCAAGGATAGAAGACATGAAAATGAAGAAAAGGAACAGACTTTGTTATAAAAATGATATGCGAGTGTCACTTGCCAAAGTGAAGCTGCACATTTCTGAAAGGCAACAGCAAAAGTCACATTGATTTACAGTAAATATTCATTATGTTTTTGTCTTTGTCATGTTTTGTTGGTTTTGTTCTTTGAACAGAGTGCTTTTGTGTGCAACTGATGTATGCTTCATTTGTGCAATAATAACATATATACGTATGTTTTGAAGAAATCATTTTTTATTTTTCCAATAACAAAGTGTTCAGTGAATGCATGGATGAAACTTATGGGGTTCAGTACGTCCAACAAGGTTAAGAACCACTGCTTGAGACATGGAATGTGGAATGAGAATAAGCTACCCCTGTAGATTAAATAAAGTGTTCACTCTGAAATTTGCCAAAGGTTACACAGATTGACTGATTGCTGAAGAAAGCCAGCGTGCACAAAAACCAAAATGTGATAATAGCAACAAAGAGGACATTTGTCCAAATGTAAATAATAATTTTTACTTAGTTAATTATGCTTTCCTTTCTATTTAATTAAGAATAATTTGTACATCATTTGTTCATTCTGCTTTGAAACCATTGAAAAAAGTAGATTAACGAGAGGCTAGCAATGTTTCATCTCATTCAGCATCTTGTTACACCACTGCTATTTTCATAGAAGATGTTCAGGCAAACTACATTCCTTGGTTCTATCAATTCAGACCTTCACAGCTAGGACATGCCATACCCACATACACTAAATTGGTTCATCTAAATTCCCTTCAAATTCCATTAGTAAGGAGTAAGTTTCACTCAGACAGCTTCTGTCCTTAAATTGTTGCAATGTGGATTGGACTCTCAAGGGAAAGCTTCCGAGATCACTACAATCTTAATCGCTTCAAGTTGAGGGTCAACTGTTATCTATCCTACATATCCTTATAGTATGCATTTCATCCTTGATTCTTCCCTATATGCCCTGACAACATCCTCCTATTCAGTAACCCACTACTTTAGGTGGCTCTTGAGTCTTGTATTGGGGGAACAATAGTATTATATATATATATATATATATATATATATATATATATATATATATATATATATAATAGGACTTGACTTTCTGTTAAGGTTTGCCAGATGGGCACTACTTAAATAGTATGGTCCACTTGTAGGTAAAAGAAATAGGGAAAATATTTTTGTAAATAAATTTTATAGATTACAAGTCATTAGACCTTATTCAAGAAGCAGCATTTGTCAGAATCAAAAAATGGATTTTTTTTTAATAATTTTATAAGGTGTGTCCTGTTTGTAATACTGATACAGTATAAAATTGATCCCTGACTTTTTATAGAGTTATTGGACCTAGTCATTCTGCATGTGAATTTTTTTTTTTTACCAAAAGATTTCTTTTAAATGAAGAACAAATGATTATGAACATTTTTACTAAAGAACAAAAATTTACATAAATTAATAAAAGTATCAATTTAAGATAAATAATTATCCCCTAATGTTTGTGTAGGTGCTTCTTAAAATATCCCCACCCCAAGAAATTTTCAAAGAAAAGGTAAAAAATTTCAGAAAATTAAAAATAAACATAAAACATGCAGATATCAATAACACAAGAAGCATAGTTTCAAACGTAACAACTGCATTGATATTATGAACTAAACACGCCTAAAATTATTAAAATATCAAAATAAAAAAAAAAGTTCTCAACACACTTCAAATTGAAAAGGAAAAAGGAAAAATCAATATTTTTCAATTCTGACAAATTTTGTGGTTTGAGAAATGAATACTAATTTAGAAAATTATTCCCTGGGATTTCTTCTCTGTTTTATAAGTGGACTAGTCTATATAAATTGTACTGCCAGATGAAATGTAAAGCAGTATTTTAAGCAAAATGAACATTTGTTTTTAATCAAAATATGCATTTACAATTATCTTAAAGTATCTTACACTTAATGATATATTAAGAGAAATTGAATCTTATTATCATAAGCTTTGATGAGTACAAGTCAAAATGATGCACTTTTTGATTTTCTGTCAGTTTAGATGAAATTCATTCATTGAATATTTTTTACTTTCTCAGTCAAATGATATGAAATTCTTATAAAAGAAATTCTAATGTTTGATGAATAACCTTCAATCTTTCTGCGGCAATTATTCTCAACAATTTGTTTGCTCAAGTATTTTTTTCATCATATTTCAGAATCATTCTTCACTTTCAATGGCTGAAAGTTTAACATTGAAATAAATATGAGAGTAGTTCCAAAAGTAATGCCTTCTATTAGATTTCATTGGTCCATAAGCTCAGAGGTAGATGTTGGTGGTATGACAGTAAAAGTTGAGCCTTCCTTCCAATAACCCATTTTTTTGCTTTGATCCAGATAGCAGCTGAGCAGCAGTTTGGCAAAATAGCGTCTGACATGAAAGTATATATGAAATGAAGGTTTATAATTGAATACCTACATGTAGAGAGAACTGTACCCATTGACATGTTTGTTGGATATTTGCAGAGATTAAACAATGGATTTGAGCACTGTTAGGCAGTAGGTAATGTGTTTCAGCAGTAGTAACAGTGATATATGTGACGAGCCACATAAGTAGTTTTAATTGATTGATTTGTTTTTCTATCGCTTATCAACCCTTTAGGAGTTCCTTAAATCCAAAACATATTTTGGACTGTATAAATGTTTCCTTTTTAATGATTGAATATTGCATCAGCAATTTTTTGAGAATAACACCAACTTTTTTCCAGATGCAAGTCCTACTGTTTAATCTATAGTTGGGGAGAGCAGATGTCATCATACCTTTTCCATACATGATTGAATGTAATGAACCTGACTGGAATTGGAACTGGGTTCTCCAATTCCAAACTGCTATTCATTATGCCACCTAATTTATAAGTGGAGCACATAAGCTTTTGTTGATTACTGTTAAAAATACATAACCAAAGGTGGTGACTGTGGTAAGAATAAGGTTTTGCAGCTAAAAACTTGCTCCATCCAGTAGTGTTATTGTGCTCCTTGTATACATTGTACTTTCTGTGGAAATAAACAGGAGCTATTACTTTCAGAGTGTTCCACATTTTTAAGATGTATCAAAAGTATTTCCATTATTTTATTTTTTAATTATTTATTATTGTTTTCTTTGTGGGGGGGGGAGTGAAGGTGATATTTGTTCCAATTGTTATTGAAGCACTAGGAACAGTTTTAAAGAACCTATGAAAAGGGATATTGGAACTAGAAATTAAGGGGAGAATTGAAAACACTCAAATGACTCACTGCTAAAACCCACTAGAATACAGAGGGGAATCCTGGAGTTTTGAGAAGACTTGCTACTGTTTGAACCCTAGTGAAACCCACCAGTTATTACTGGGGTGAAAACCTGATTGGAAAATATTATTAATGAGCGTGAGAGTAGTACAACAACAAATTACTGCTAGTGTACAAATATACACAATCCAATATATCCATCATGTCACCCAGTTTGATAAGTGTATACCAGGTACATGTGCCACAGCCAAATATGCAGCAATATGGTGACAGGTGTTGATAAAAACAACACACAACCTTGCAGGTAGGATTCAGAAATATCTTCTGGTCGATTAACCCAGTATGTTCTGATGGCTTCCTATTGAGAGTGTTTCCAAGTATCTAGATGGGACGTCCCAAGTCGCCTTGGCTGCCCCATCCTTCAAACAAAGAAAAGAAAATTTTTTCAACACATGGCTATGATGCTCCCCCACTACTCCCACTCAAGAACAGAAATGCACAGTGTGTCAGCCTTTAGAGGACACACTTAACTGGTTAGAGTCAGGCAATTGACAAACAAATTTGTGGTACTATTTTTATTTTTTTTTTAAATCAAGTCACTCCAAGCAAGGCAATAATGCCACTAAGATGCAATGGGCTACTGGGAGTGAAAGAGTATGAGAAGAGTTTAAAAGGAACCAGACACCCAAAGTGTAAACAAGGGATAAACCTTTACTCCTGAACAGGATATATATAGTAGTCTGTCTTACTTCAACAAGACAAAACATATACCTGTTAAAATTTCCAATCAATTATGATAAAAAGCCATGAGAGTAATGACTGGCATAAAAGTATCAACAATAATAATAATGTGTAAAGTAAAAATACAGGATTGGAGCAAAGATCATCTGATCGTCATACAGTTTTAATCATTTTATCAGTATAAAGTAAATATATCCAGTTAATCTGTAAACATCTTGCTAAAAAGAGATTTTTCAACACACCTGAAGTAAAATTAAATAACAAAATGTCCCTTTTTATCGTGCTAGTTTTAATCACCAGTCAAGTAGACTTCTTACTGAAAAGAAGGATCATCAAAATAGATTATTGTAGGATTAGGGGCTTTATCCGATTAAACAGTTTTCCTTTTCAATAGTTACAAAAATAGCCTACACTCATTCTTATATTTGTAAGCAAAGGATATATGGTTCGATTCAACGAGAAACTGGCTTATGTTCAAAACAGGTCAATGATATATGGCGTGATTTCACCTTAACACAAAGTATATATCAGATACAACAAAAACAAATGTGTTTTGCGATAATAGCCAATCTCCAGAATTGAACATTTGCTTGCCACTAAAATGTGTTCATGATCTTCATAACTGAAGTAGCAGTTCTTTCAGTAACAATTATGTAAGATCAGCTGAGAAAATAATGACAAATTTGGAAATAATAGTACATTTTAGTAAAAAAATAATATTGAAAATAGAAAATTTTACTCAATATTTCTGTTCTAAATTTATTTTCATGTTTACTGGTCCCAAAATAATAATAGAAATTAGAGTTATGCATCAATTCAGTTAATTAGTAAACTTGATCATAATGCACTACAAACAGCTTGTATCATTAATCAAACACTTGAAAATACTTCTATAGATGAACAATATGTTTTTAATTATTGAAGTCCTGAAATTGATATGAGTGTCAAAAATGAAAGGAGCATCCTTACGACAGTTGCAAATGATCAATTGAAAGAATGGAAGAGAATATTTTTTTTAAAATTCATGTGAGGAAAGAGTTTATAAAAGAGGAGGCTTCTGTGCTCGTGTTTGGTATTAACACTTGTAGAATGCTAGATTCTTTATTTTTTGAATCATTTCACCTCAACTAAGGCAATAATGCCACTAAGATGCAAGGAGTTACTGGGAATGAAGGAGAATGAGAAGACTTTAGTGAGGTGAAAGGACAATAAAAGAATAGACTTCTGGAAGACAGAAGATAGCGATTGGTATTGCATTTAAATTTTTGAAGATTGTAGGTGGCAGAGAAGCAAAAAATCAGAAGGTTGTTATATAGGTGAGAAAAGAAATGATTTGAATAGAATATATAGTTGCATCAGTAAGACTGTGAGAAAATTAAATAATAAAATAATAATAAAAAAAAAAGATAAACTTTTTTCCATGATGCTCGTAATAACAGAACTGGAAAGGGTTTGGTCATCTGCAGAATTTTATGAATCCTTTCTTCACCCACTTTCAAAAAAGAACAGAACTCCTCTTGCTCTCTCTGCCACTTTCCAACACTTAGTATTTGAATGTGTTTTGAAGAACCTCCACCTTTACTTTGGTCGTTCCAACTCAGCACAGAGCTGAATTGAGCTTTATTATTATTATTTACCCTAACTTATTTCTAGAGTAGAAAAAGAAAACAAACATATCCAAAAGGCATTGAGAACTTTGTTTTCCTAGTTTTACATTATATATATATATATATATATATATATATAAAGAATAACCGATCCATAGTAAAAGTCCTAGTTTTTGTTAACTTCTTTAATTGTTTATAAGTGACATGCATACACCTATAATATACACTAATATGCAACTTTAAATTCCATAAAACCAAGTTACCAATCTAGTAGTATTCTTAAATTCATGAAGTTGAAGCAACAAATAGTAAAACTCATCAGAGCAATTAATTTGAAAATATTTGTAGAAAAGACAGAGGGAAGCCATCTCATGCTGGTGCAAAAGTAACTGAAGATCAAGATGCCAGGTTAGAACTGATAACATTACAGACTTTGGATTTTGTCGAGACGAAACATATATAATGTTATACTACTTTAAGTCAAGATACATTTCACTGGATATGTCAACCAAATGTGAGTGCTAAGAAAATGAAACCCAAAATTAAAAGGTCGTCTTCAGCTCAGGTGTTTTGAGTATCAAATCCAGTCCATGAAAACAAATCACTGCAAAAATCTAAAAATACAATAGCCAATCACGAACATTGTGACACCTCCCCCCCCAAAAAAAAGATGTGCCTGCACCTGTTAAACCACAAATATAAAAACACACATCTCATCAACAACAGGCAGTTTGGCTCAATACATTAACCTTATTACAAGACCACTGGCTCATCCATACATCTCAGTAGTGTTGATTTTAACCTTGAAGATAGATCAATCCCACTCTTGACACTAAGTTCTTATGAATGTATAGTTGCAAAGGAATGAACATGAATTAAAATTTCAGCACTGTGTATTCATCAATTTTCACAATATATAGTTTTGTGAAAGAGAGACAAAATTGATGATATTTGGTTCTTTTGTTACCATTGGCAAAGGAAGAAATTAAGTCTAAAAGTGTTGTTTGAAGGCTGGGTGCTGGCAGTGGGTCAGTTGATTGAGGTGGTGGTTAGTGTCAGGAGAGAGGCCTGGGGTAGATTAGTGAAGCTGTGTGGTATTGTTGGTGGGGTTCATTCATAGTAAGACTTGGTAAGGTGTGCTGGTTGACAGAGGTCACAGTGATTTTGGCGAGGGACGTCTGGAAGAGATTTATGAAGCTGCAAATCTGTGGTAGCACAAGTGGAGTGTTACTGGCAGAGTTGATCCATGGTGAGGTTCATTGGTAGGTTGGCTGACAAAAGAGACCTGGAGTGGATTTGTGAAGTTTGATCAAAAGCAGAATGTCTCTGTTGGATTCCACTTGAATGGGAGATCAAATGAAAATGGGATTGTGGTGATACAGATAAGAGAGGCCTGGTGTGTGATGGTGAAGCCATTGAGATTCAAGAATGAAAGTTAAGAAAAATATTGATCAAATGTCTTTAGTTCAAAATATGTCATTATGGTCTAATTTTTTAGACATGAGAATTGTTACTTAGGCTGTAATATTGACAATTGTGCATGAATCATTCTTTCAGAACAAAACTAAAAAGAAAAAAGAGGATAGAGGAGTAGAAAAGGATTTCAAATCCCTTATCCTTCCCTTTACAAGTACTTTTAAACGCACCAAGAAAAAAGACAAGACTTACTGAAAGTGAAATTTCTAAAGAAACAACATTTATTAATATGACAAAATATTTTATAAGTCATGCACAAAATTTCACTTTTGCAAAATTGCACCTTAAAACATCAAAGCAAATTAACAGTTCTTTACAATACAAATCTGTTTTCTCTTAGAAAACAACAGTTCATGTAAAACAAATATTTTCCTTTAACAACAAAGGAATTTTAACAAAAGTTCATATAAATCAATTTCTTAGCAACAAAAGAAATGAATTTACTTTGAAGAGTGCACAATTCAAAGTGTCAAAAGTTCAAAGGTTGAAACTCAAAGGGGATGAGAAAGAGTTGAACTACCTTGAATGAAGTTGCTTCTTTGGGTCCTTTAGACAAAATATTCAAGGTTTTGGAACAGGCATTCCCAAATACAAGAAATTCTGACAGGTTTAGAAAAGATGTTCTTAGTATAGAGAGTTCTTACAGGTTTTTGAGAGTTCTTTTTCTACTTCAGCCATAAGAGTAGTAGTAGTAACAGCAATTTCTTTAATCATTCCAGGTCACTGTCTTTTTGACAGAGTATGCTGTATTCCTTTTTGCACTGAAGCAGCAGTTTTTCATCATCCCATATCACAATTTTCTCTCCCAGGGGTTGTTTATGTCTTTCTGACTTTAATATACAAGACAGGTAGCTCCAAATGGATCATAAACCAATTTCTTAGGGTAGTGTGTACATTTTATCTCTGTTGGTTTTAAAAAAAAAAAAAAAAGAAAAGAAAAGAAAAGAAAAAAAAATCACTATCCAATCAAACCGCATCCAATAGCAATTTTAATTTGGCTGGTTTGATAACACTTAACCAGCAATTGTCGTAAATCTGATTCAGAATATAAAAAGGCCTCACAGCATCAAAAAGTATTGTCCCAAATGACTAAGATCAAAGTGTAGTATCTCCAGCCATCATCATCCGCAGCTTCAGCTTGCCATTGGCTGCCACTCCAGCCATCCTCAGCAACAGTGACATGCAATAAGCTGTCCTTTTCAGGACAATGCTCCTCAGTGATTATCAAAACCGTCCTTTTCAGAACAACTCTCTTATCACTCTCTACATGAATATGCAGAGATATTTTTTGCCTTGTGCTTTGTAACCTTATTTTTGTTGATGTATTTTTTTAATGAAATATAAACAATATATTTTTTTTTACTTGTCTTTTCATTTTGTTGTTGTCTTCTGTCTATCAATGTCTGTTTGCAGGCCAATATACCACCTGCAACATTATCTTTCATATTAAAATAGTTTCTTTATACACAATAATTTCAACATTTTAATCAATTTTTTTATCATACAATTTTAATAGCCTTTTTAATTAAAAATAATTTTTAAAAAACCCTTTGTTCTTATCTTTTGTTATTTGAGACTCGCAAAATAAAAAAATGAAAAAATTATATATTTGATTTTGCAAAAACATGTATTCACCATTTCATTTATTGCTAAAATTTATTTTCAAAAGAAATCTCATAAAATGTGATTGGCAAAGATATATAGGCGGGAAAAGTGTTTGTTTTTTTTTTTCTTATCAACTCTTCTCTTTTCTCAAGTGTATGTCTATTACCCTTTCATTAAACATGCCAAAAACGATGGTTTTTAAAGTGTCAAATACAGCTGTCTGGTAGAAGTAAGAAAGACATAATATCCGACTTTGCAATTCTACATCAGCCACTTAAAAGCTTATTATAAAAATATAAAAATATTTCACTAGTAGGTGGTATCGCCCAGGTTGACAACCATTAGTCTTCTTGACAATGTTGGTTAGCCACATGAGTTTGGCTGGGTCATGTCAGCAATGGATTTCAGCAGGTTTTAGTTTTTTGTACGTTTTTATCAACTCCCAGAACAATATTTATTGATATGAAAATTGTAAACTAAAATTAATATTTCCTTGAGCAGTATTCCAAAACAAGGGAGATAACCATCATTACTTCACCATCACTTTGTTGAACAAATAATGTATGACTGATATATATTCTTCATTAGAACTATTCAATAGAATATCCATTCGAATATTAATTTTCTTTTATCTTTTTGAATTTCAATTCGAGTTTGTAGATCATTTTAAATACCGAAAACGAATTTCATTGAAATCAATTAAAAACAAATAAGCAATCAAATGCTAACATTTTTATTGAGTTATCGCCTCTTAGTATCTAAATGTGTTTTGTTCAGATCAAACGTATCACTGTCAATTAAATAACATACTTTGTTTATATATATATATATATATATATATATATATTATATGCACATACAAACACACAGAGAAATACCCCAAAATTACTCAACTTCCATGTTTCTTTTTGTGATATTTAGTTCAAAAGGGTATTATTTTTTTGGTTACGTTACAATACATTCCCGTTTAATACAAACATAAGCCAATATAATTATTATATATAAACATAAATATTTATTAATATAAGCAAAAAAACAAATTTACTAATTTTTAACACAAAGAAAGGAAATCCAATGTTACAGTAGGTACCTCCATGAGATTGCTAAAAAAAAGAGCATAGCATGCTGAAAAAGACGCCAAACTTGACGAAAACAAAATTTTATTGTCTAAATGTTTATGTTATTATTAACAGGAAAGATCAAAGTTTATTTTAATTATTTTTTAAAATTTTTCCTTCTTTTTAGAACATTCTGAATTTTGATTTAAAAATCTTAGTTTCTCTTTGTATCACCGGAACTAGTAAAATAACATACAATTTTTAGCACGTTTTTTTTGTATGACACACATTAATTTGGAAAATCTTGCAAAAATAGAAATTATTGTCAGATGTTAATGAAACTTTCAGAAACTATTCACAGATGATCGAAATTCTTATAAATATGTGTTTTTTTATTAAAGTCATGGCAGAAATATTTTTTTTATATTTATTACCCGCTCAACTAATTTTATGAAAACTCTAGAAATTCAATTAGTAATTACAATAGTTAAAAGCACAAGGCTTTGAGGAATGCAAATCATGTTTTTTTGTTTTTAATTGGACCCCCCACCCCCCACCTGAAAATCAGCTCTGAATTGTAACACACAAAACTCAATAAAACAAAGATATTATTTAATTTCAAATGCTTTTAGTTGTTTTTATGAATATGGACAATATTTTCTGAAAGCAAAAAATTTTTTCAATGAAAAATGAATTTTCAATACAATTATTTGTTATGTCATTAATTATAATAGATTTTTACATTTAAGTTGTTAAAATATTATAAAATTAGTTAAAAGCCGCATCCACTTTTTGTAAGTGTCCTTATGAGATAGATCTTTTTTTTAGCGTGTTATAAATTGTATTGATTTGACTAGTCAGAAGACCCGCAGTAACTAAGAAATGTAATTTTGTGTTTATAATCAGGCTGTAATTATAAAGTATGAAAAACCAACCAGAATACAATTAAGTTGCGTTATTTGAGTTAAGCATTGTTCTCTGCTGTTAAGGCCTTTACTTTTGCAAAACACGTGTGGAGAAGTTCATTTGATTTTTCAGTTTCAACTGAGAAGGGTACCTACAAGTACCAGTATCATCTTATGAAATTTATATGATCTTATTTTTATATTAATTTCAGTTATGACATTTTTCCATAAATGAAATATCAAAATTAATAATAAAATGAATGAAAATACAAATAACACAGTAAAATGTAGTAAATGTGCATAAAATTATAGTATTTTATGTACACTTCTGATAAAATTTCATAAGGTACCTAATTAGATACCTTTCTTATGAAATTTAATCTCACTCTTAACAGTCTTATTTTAATTTCTTCAAAATATATTTTCCATAAAGTATTGTAAACGTAAAGGTGAAAGCTAAGTACAAAAAACAAAAAAAAATTAGAGCACTGAAAGTTTTCCTTAAAAATAACGAGGTAAATAATTTGTTCACTTAAATCTAAATAATTTCACTTTTCTTCTTCCGTAGAACAAATTATCCTCACAGAATCCATCAATATGTCATTCATAACCTGTCAAGTGATGCAAAAGTTTATGACCTGCTTTGCTTTATTTTCAAATTACATCTTTTCGATGCAGAAGCTAAGTTAAGCTTGGTTCAAAATATTTTAAATAAACATTATAATTTCTGATTTTCTTAAAATAAATTTTGAAAAAATGATAATTGATTTTTAAAAGAATTTCAAGCTGAAATTTTCATTTTTTTTTATAAAATGGAAAAAAATGGTTGCCATGAAGGATTATCTGTCAATTTTGCTGACTCAAAAAAAAAAAAAAGATTTTTAACCAAAATTTCGGATGTTCTAGGAATGATTAAAAAATGTAAAAAAATACCCAAAATATACTTTGATCTTTCCTCTTAATATAAACATTTAGACGATAAAATTTTGTTTTCGTCAAGTTTGGTGTCTTTTTCATTATGCTATGCTCTTTTTTTTAGCGATCTGGTGGAGGTACCTATCTATGCCTGATGGACATGCTACAGAAGGTGCCACTTGAAATTATAAGAGTCAATGGCAGTCCGTTGCAGTTTCGTAATTGAATTCTGCATGTCTCATTCCATATGTGCTGCAGAGGAAGGTCATGAAATCAAAAGTGTAGATCACTTTCTGGCAAGTTGAGGTCCACCTTAAACAAATTCATATCATTGGCAGTTTCTTCTACTGATTTTTTTTTTCATCACCAACTCTTGAAAAGCCAAATGGTGATATAGAGAATGGGAGCAGGTTTCATTGAAAATAGCTTCTAGTCATGAAGCTACACATTGGTGAATTTAGTCATTAATGCCATTATCATAAAGAAAACTATTAGCAAAGAAAAAATTAAATTTTTGGATATGGGATAAAACTGCTGACAATGACAAAGATAAATAATTGATATACTCCAATGTTTGTGTATGTGCTTCCAGAAATAACCCACCAAAAGTTTTAAAGAAAAAGAATTTAAAAAAATTAAAAAATAATTAAAAATCTTTGAAAGTTTCTGAATATAAATATTTTAAAATAATAAAAACTTTTAAAGTGTTTAAAAAAAAAAAAAAAAAAAAAAGATTTTAAGTAAAAACTTTTAAAGAGTCTGAAGGAAAATAAAAAAAATAATTTTAAAGTATCTCAATGAAGAGATTAAAAAAGCAGTAAGAAGATCTTATGGCTGAGGATTTGAGCATACTGCCCTTGTTTGAACTGTTCATCACACCAGATTACGCACTCTCCTAGAAGCTGTAACTAAAGTCAACTCATCATGTACAAGTAAAGTATAAACTACAAGTTGGCTCTGTGGGTGTTGAAGAAATACAAATATGCCTGAGCAACAAGGATTATCTAGCCACCCCAGTGAACAAATACACTCAGCTATGAAAAGGCAGCCTTTAAATCAGACTTTTTCTCAACTCAAGTAAGTCGGTTGCAAAGAGTGGTGATCTTATCAAACAATTCAGTGTTGACAAATCCTTTAGATCTATTCCAAGGAATCAGTACTGTAGCAATAGACACATACAAGGGTACTCGTTATGTTCTTCATTCTGGTTTGTTTTCAGAATGGACAGTGGTTACATTGTGGGTAGGGTGCTTCCAATGTCGCTAAGGGATATTAATAGCATTCCATATATGTTCTTCTTGCAACTTTGTTGCATCATTGCTGATGTCATCCAGCTATGAATAAATGCTTTCTTCACAAGGTTAATTTCAAAGTTTGAATACAACCCAGTATGTACAGCTGATATTGTACACACTAGTGCTATACCCTTATAGTGCTATACCCTTATTCTAATGAGAGCTGGAGAATGGACTGGGCAGAACATTTTATTAATAGAGATTATACAAAGCAGAGATTCTAATGTCCAAACAATGTTGGATATAGTGTGACATGTTTTGTCAGCAATTACTCAACAGTTTCATGAGATGCTCGTTAATTTAAGAGAGTTCTTGTCACATGTAAGAAAAGATAAAGTGTGTTTTGTGTTACAAAGCAATAGACAGTCTTATATTTTCTTGTCCTGGGTATAATGATAAACTACAACCAGCAGCAAGGCCTCTGACCCAAAAGTTTTGAGGGACGTGAAACCCCCTTTTAATTGTTGCTGTTCCCAGGTCCATCTTGACCCAGGGTGGTAAAACCTGTTAGGGTCCCATCTATGGGAAAATAGTTAACCCTCAAACTGTGGCCAAAACACTATGAAAGTATAAAAATACATTTTCATAGTAAAAAAAGTAAATATTAACACCAGTAATATAATTTTATAAAAAAAAAAATTTACCAGCAATACATTTTTGGAATTAAATTTACTAATGCCCCAAGAAAATTCAACTTTGGCATTAAATGACCCATATATATATATATAGTCTGAAGATTGCAGAAGCATGAAACTCAGGGTCACAAACTCAAATTAATCTTCAACACAGATCTACAAATTTTAATTTTTATTTATTAGAGTATTATTTTTCTTTCAAATTGAAAGAAATGAAATTAGAAAAATACTTTGTGAACAACTTTACACAAAATTTTTGTGTATTTTTTTAACAGTACAATAGATTGCATTAGTATAGGTTAAATGACAAATGCATTTGCATGTGTACAGCTGTATGCGACAAGTTTAGTAGCTTTATGAGACAGGTGTAGTGTGTATGAATTCTAGTTGTAGATCTTATGCAAATGCATATGTTACAAGTTTACGTTGTTTGCATTGCATGAATATAAATTCTGGTTGTAGACTGTCTGAAAGAAGACAGGAAGTTATGTGTGCTGCTGTTGACACATGGAAACAAGTTAGGGAATGTTGTCACTAAATTTTTGTAATGTTGAATACTTGAAATAAATAAGTGAAAGATGTGTGTAATTAATGGCGAGAATTTCAGTTTCATTTATGTGACAAATGATCGAACAAACAAACCTGGTTCAGTTAACTGGAAAAACTAATTTTGCAAATAAAAAGTTTTGATATTTATAAAAATCTTCTGAATAAAAATGGCTCCAAAAGAAACTAAAATTTAGGGTTTTTTTAATCAAGAGCTTATTGGCTAATAAACAATTTTGCTAATTTAAATATTCCTTTTAAAGAAGAATAAATATTGTTGAATATATTCTTAAGTTGAGCCTCCAAAATTTTAGATTTAAGATATTTTACTGTCTGTTAATTCAAAGAAAACCGTGCATCTCTTTCAATATCATTGGTTGTTTAATATATGTGAATACAAAGATTTAAATATTTGGAGCCAGAAAAATACAAAAGTTGAGTTACTTTCTGTATGATGAATTTTCAGTGCTTAAATCTATTAGCATTTTTCTATAATTCTGAAACAGGGCTACACATGCATATATATATTATAATATTATTTAAAAATATGTATTCATCACATCACAGAAATTACCATGTTTCAGAACTAAAAACTAAACTTTGAATTAAACTGAAAATAAAAGTTTTTGTTCCATTCGCAAGCAAAAAAATTATTTACTTTTTTTAAGCTAAATAGTATTATATAGTTTAAGTTGGAGGGGGAAAGGGATTACAAAATTTTAATAGGGTGTTGCCTTTTTTGACAAATTAGGATACAAGTCTAATTTAAGATGGCAAAGTGTAAATATAGGTTAAAGGTTAGGTGTGGCTTTGTAATTTCTGTCTGTTGATACTGGCTTCCTTATATGAGAATGTGTCATCCTGTCTGTTTTTTGGGGGTTTTTTTTAGGGGCATATATAAGATACATTGGCAGTTTTTATTTATTTTTTTATTTTTATAAAATACATTGGGATTTTTTTAAAGGGGCTTCAAATATGATTAAGTCATATTTTATATATTTATATTTTTATTTATAAAGGTCTAAAATACTATATTTATTAGTATACTAGATATGGTATTGTTAAAATTAAAATTTTAAATTTTGGAATTTAATTATGCATTTTCTTACTTTCTTATTTGTGATCAAATAATAGATATACAATTATGCAATTTTTTAAATTATGTTTTAAAGTAAACATAATGCAATGTCTACAAAAAATGTTATTTCTTTTCTTTGTTTTAAATAATATATAACTTTTCATATAAGCACAAAGATCTACAAATTCTCATTTTTTTTTTCAATAATTTCCATTTTACTTATTTTATTTATTATAGTGTTTTTTTATAATTTTTCTAAATTATCAGTACAACTATAACTTAATTTTAGGGTATTTTTATTAAAAAATTTTGTTAAGCGTATTATTTCTCGGAAAATGTTTTTCAATTTTAGCAAGAAACTTATGTCCTAACTTACTACTAACCATTTGGTTGAATGGGAGTGTGTGTAACAAATGATTTTTCTATTTCTATTTCTTCTCTGATTATTTTTATTGTCTTTATATTTAATGTCAGGGCATTTATGGCCAATATTAAAGCTTTATTATAAAAATTACTCTGTTCATAGAATATTCTTTCATTAGCAGAATTTATACTTATTCGTTTTTCTATGTATGAAGGTACAGGTTTTATTACAGATAGGGGATTAATTCCATACTAAAATAATTTAAATACTAATTTGCATAAAAAAAAAAATTTCAAAAACCTCACTTACTCACTTTCATTTTTTAGATACTGAATTGTGTCACTTCGTGTCCTCCATAGACTGCCTGACTTTTCTGCTAACCAGATGAATATTTATGAGCATTCCCAGACTTAAAAATTTTGAAAAATCAATAACATTTTTGCTTTTGTATATAAATTTATATTTTCAAATTTCTAAAGAAAAAAAAAATATATTTTTTGATTTTTTCAGTCTGTGAGGAGGAAGACTTTCTCCCACATAATAAAAAAATTGGGAATCAATTCTGAGACCTGTTGGTACCTATTTAACGAATCAAGGTGGTCAGAAAAAGCAGAAGGATTTTTGGCTGTCAGCAGCAGATGACCTGACCTGTTATTTGTTAACAACGAAGAGAAGAAACAAAAGATAGAAACAGAAGAAGAAAAAAGAAAACAGAAAAATTCCTGAACTTTGAGGTATCAGCCATAATTTTGAACTTGCTGTTTAAAAAAGAATCTAACAAAATTTATTTCAATGTTGATATTGAGGTTCTGTTTGTGAACAGAGATATTTTCAAAAACCCAGTGATTCTGGTAATTTCTGGTGAATTTGCCAACCGTCTCTGGGTTTTGACTTTTAGATAAGTATGTGCATCTTTCTGGAAATGAACTGTATTCTTTGCACCTTTTTTGAAAAGAAACTGAATTGTTTTTATATATTTTCAGAAAAGAGTATTTTTTTTTTTTTTACCCCAATGAGCCCAAAGAAAATTGTACGTCTTTTTATGAATAGCTGACCTAAAGTGAACATAGAGGCACACAAAAGGAAAATTCTGGGAAATCTTATTTGCACATTTTGTATTCTCTTTTTAATGTCTTTTTTTTTCTTTTTCTTTTTTTTCTAATAAATGTAAAATTTCGTTCAGATTTCACTCAGTTTCAAGTCTCATTTGAGTAATTTGCACCTTAAGAATATTCAAAAGATATGACATTCTCTTTTCCTACTCTACCCGTAAAAAAAATAATCTTGGCTCGGTCTAAAAGTAGTTTTTTTAAAATTAATTTAAGTACAAAATAATGTTTAGCTTTTATACATAACAAACAGTATTTATTATACAGCATCACATTACAGTGCCAGTTAGGTGAATGTATGCATTAGAAAAGCTGAGACAGACAGGTACTGGATTTCTTCGTTGGTTGGTTTGAGATTTTTTTTTTTTTTTTAAGTGTGTGCTATGGATAGCATATTTATTCAGCTGAAACGTGACAAGTATTCTGTTTGACGTCAGTATTTACATTTGGACGACATTGTTTTGTTGGAGATTTGCTAACAACTCATTCAAAGGTTATATTTGTTACAATCATGTATTTGATGTAAGCGATATTGGTTTTATTGTCTGTGTTGAGAGTTGTGTTGTTTTTTTTTTTAAATACTACCTGGATGATAAAAATCTACATGAACATTTCAGCCATAATATTGACAGATTTGACAAGATAGCATGATTCTCAATGTTAAAAAAAAATCTTTCAAAAATGAAATACACTTTTCTAAAATGTTATTTGAGGAAGATTAACTGATTTTAAGTTTAATTAATCTGAATTAAAACAAATATGACTTGCTTTTAGCTTAAAATAGCACAGAAAAGCATTTTTTAAAACACAGTGGTGGGTGTTTTTATGAAGTGTTGGCACATTTATTGCTAAATTAAATGTTTGGCATTTTTTAAAAATTAATGAATATGTGAATGCCTTTTATTTTTAACTACCCAGTAATTTAGGAAAATATTCTAAGTAATGAAATATTTTAAATTTTAGGTACATTGGCTTTGAAATAGTCTTACTTACAATACAAAAATACTTGTTGAGGAAATGTTAAAAAATTACTAATAAGTTTTACTTTTAAAACTTTTAAATTTATAGTTATGCTCTTATTTTCTGATAGTGTTATGTAAGGCTGCCTGTATTTATAAAAATCAGTATGTTTACACAAAAAAAATTCAAAATTCTTTTTAAAATACTAGGGGTTGTAGTAAGCTTTTCCATATGATTAGTAAATATAGTTTTTACTTAATAACAATATCACCTGTCCTAACTGCTACAAGTTAATACAGAATTTTTAAAGATTTAAAACTTTATAAATAATTATTAAATTTAAAAAAAAAATGAAAACAATTCATTATTCACAAAAAAACTTTTTTTTTCTTAAGACTAGTGTTCATAATCTTATTCAAAAGCAATTAAAAGCATTTCTAATTAAATAATGTCTCATTGAATTTTTTATTTTACAATACAGAGCAGATTTTCTGTACCTGGAGGTCCTGTTTGACAAAAAAAAAGTACTTGATTTAATGCAAACATCAACTCTCCAAAAAATATTTCCTTCGTTTTAAAATTTTAATTTTAATTATTTTTTATAAGGTTCGGGACGAATTTTCAGTATATTCACTCACACTTGGTATTTTTCTTGCATAAAATACCATCTTAAGGGATTTTTCTTTGAATGTTAAATAATTTCGCGAAAACTCACTAAATTTTAAAAATACAGACGGGATATCGAAAAAGGGTGGGTACTACTGTGTAAGTGTACTCAACTGCTACCCAATATAAATAATATTTCAAAAGGCGTTTTCTAATAAACAATATACAACTTATTCATTAATGAATAAGTACTGAAAATTGCGTTTAAATCTGATAGTTCTGATTTTTTTTGTGGGGGGTGGATTTTAAAAAAAACAGTAGAACGATTTATTTTAATTAAAAATCCCTCATTCCTTTCGGTGGAATAAGGTAAATGTTGGGCAACCCAAAATAAAAGTAAATATCAAAGCAAATGTCCAACACCGCATGCATTTGTTGTGAAAGAATGCCATAAGTCATCAACATTGTTAACAATAAAGATGCCATGTGGTCTGATATTCGTATTGGTGGGGAAGGAACAGGAATAATTTAGTAATTTTACGAACGCTTTCCTCCCTTACCTTTTTGGGTGTTGCTCTGGTCAGAGGGAAAACGGATTTTTGTTTTATCCGTAACGCCCACTCCAACAGATGACATGGGGATTAAGTTTAAAGACCAAGTTCAACGCCTACATGGAACCAAAGATGAAAACTAGAAGTTCAGTTGTTCAACCCACTCGATACTTCATATTTTTGGACATTTCAGGGGTCATGGATTGATCCTAAAACCTAGAATTGGATTTAATTCCCGTTTCAGAACCAAAAGGCCAGAAATGAGTCTTTCTTTGTAAATTTTCTCTCATTTTTTTACGATTTGCAGTAATGAAAACCATCAACCACTTGTTAATGTTTGAAATTACAAAACAGTTTTCTCTGGTGTTACTCATCCTTCCAAATGTTTTGAAAAATACGCGAGATATTTGTTAATTATTCAAGGGCAGTTAACTCTGAACTAAGCCAACATACTTAGCTTTTTAATATATTATCTAAAATTTTGTACTTTAATGGACTATATATTTTAAATAGTTTAGATGCTCACTTCTTAGTTTGAATCGCAGTCATTAGTCTGAATCAGTGTTTAGATATTTATTAAGCTCAGGTAAATCTGGTACATGGTAACATTAACAGGGATCAAGATTGAAATTCTCTTCTCGTCATATTTCTTTTCAGAAGTAGGATGCTTTTTTTTTTATCCTAGTGTCATCAGCTGTGTTATGGTTTCTTAGCCACATTTAAACTGAATCACTGCAGTCCCAAAGATCCAATGGAAGACCTATCCAATTTATGACTAAAATAAATGTTTGCCACATTTTTAACTTCAAAACAGTAGGGACATATGTCTATTAGAATTTCACTAGGCACACATGCAAACATAACATTTCACCTAGACCATCAGCTATTAATATATAGGATTATTTTCAGATAATCCAAAAACCAGTTCACTAAGGTTTTATAATTTTAAGAATCGGTTTGCACAATGTGTTGTGAACTGGTAGGATGCCACCACTGATGCTAATTAATGTCAATTGCCAAAATCATCTTCAGTGAATATGCAAACATTGGAAGTGAACCTTACATCAATGAAAGATGATCATGTCTGATGAGTCTTGCTTTCTCCCGGGTTCTGGGTCCTGTCAATCATGTAGAAGGTACTTTTGTTACATACTACCTACCTCAACATCATTGACAACAGTCTTCACTAATGACAGTGGCATCTTTCAGCAAAACAATACACTCTGTCACATCTGGACTTATATGGAAATGATTTCAAGAATATAAAAAGACTTCACTGTCTTGCTCTGGCCACTAAACTCTCCAAATCTCAATCCTATTGAGCACTTATAGGATGTGTTAGACCAACAAGTTTGCTTTATGGAACCTCCATTCTATAACTTCCAGCAGTTAATAGATCTGCTGTTAAAATCATACCAGATTCCAGATGAAACTTTTACAGGTCATGCAGAATCCATGTCTAATAGAGTAAAAGCTGATTGGTCAGTGCAAAGAGATCCAATACCTTATTTGACCTTAATGCTTGTCGGAGTTAACTTCTCCTTTAGTTCGTTAACCCTTTCACCAGGGGTCTCTCTTACCTGGCTATCTTTTTCCCTCAGGCCTTTGCGCCGACACCTGGAGGTAAATCTCTCTTTTTCCTCAGGCTTTCAGCCTTATTACCTCGAAAATGTAAGCGCTCACAGAGAGATAGCGTTTCCCAAATGCTGGGAACACGCTAAGCACAATACACACACACACACACACACTTTGTCCTTTGTAACTGTTTCCATGTAACTTGTTATTAATATATATATTTGTATACATATGTTTATCGGTCTTGTGTTTTGTTTGTTTTCTTTGCCTTCTTCTTTGGACTTAATTAAAAGTCTAACTTTCTCATGTAGTTGGACCAGCTAGCAGGAAAATCTGAACCCACATGTGTTTCTTCTACTTCTACTCAACAACATCACAGCGACGGTCCACTACATAATGGTGACTTTCCCGACGTGATTTATTCTTTCAACTCCTGCAAAAAGCACACAAGACGATATATATGTACAAACAATTTCTTATACACACACCTTCCCAAAAAGAGAACCAGTTAGGAAAAACATTGAAAAAACTTCTTTTCGTATCATACGCACGCCGTACACTATTAACGAAAGAACCACAATTACTACTAGTACTATTGAGACGAACCTTAGAACTCTTTCCCCACTGGTCTATATTTGCTTGAGCCTTTCTTTCTCTCTGCGACGTTTGACCTAATTTCGCCCGGCAGACATGCTTATAGCTGTACCAAACGGAAAACGCAACGCCACTGTCTTCTTCTGGACTGAAATAGATAAAGTGTGAACCAAACCGCTAAAGACGACTCACTGTCTTATTTTCAAACAACATTGGTGATTCCGACATGGAAGAAACACCTGAGTTTCATTTAATGAACGTACAATTACTTTTGGATGACTCACTGTTTCGAAAAACATTTCAACTCAACATCGCCTATACTAATTCGACTCACAGAATTAAACACATTTTGAGAATTAAGCTAGCTTCTCAAACTTCTCATTCTTCTCAAACACACATTTGGCAATCTAATTCAACACGACGTCAGTTGATAATAAATCCACGCATTCATTACGGCGACAACACATCTACTCACATTGTGCTATACACTGCGCATATTTCAGATGTCCAATGCAGTCTTAAAAGGCAATTCACCGTCCTTATCTCATTCTGCAATGATGCGACTCGAATAAATGAAGAATTTGCCAGAACGATATTCTATCGTCAATAATACCAAATTCTCCCAAACATACATTCGACACTCGGTAGAAATTCAGCTCAACCTCACGACTACGCTGTTTCTATTAACTTTTGTGCGCCAATTATATCCACACATACCACACGAACCACCTCCTTTTTCAAACAAAACTACGACCAGGTCAGCAAACAGGTGGACGGATTGACACAGCCAATTCAACGTGGAGCATTGGAAAAAAAGACAAATTTTGATAGCAATGCAGACCACTACCGACGTTTTTACAGGACGTGCCCCAACTCACTAGAGAAATACACTGCACCCTGACAACCCAAGCACATTTCATCGAATCACGCATCTCAACCACACTTCTGACACATTTTCTTTTCAGCTCACAAGGACAATATTCAAAACTTTCATGAACCTTTTTCTAACATATTAAAAGTTTTCATTTCCTTACAACATTTTAATCTTGTGAGAGGTATTGTCGGAGTTAACTTCTTTAGTTCGTTAACCCTTTCACCAGGGGTCTCGCTTCCCTGGCTATAAATAGTCGCTGACCCTTCGCCTTTTTCTTTTTTTCCCTCAGGCCTTTGCACCGACACCGGGAGGTAAATCTCTCTTTTTCCTCAGGCTTTCAGCCTTATTACCTCGAAAATGTAAGCGCTCACAGAGAGATAGTGTTTTCCAAATGCTGGAAACACACTAAGCACAATACACACACACACACACACACACACACACATATATATATATATATATATATATATATATATATATATATATATATATATATATATATAATATTCATACACACACACTTTGTCCTTTGTAACTGTTTCCATGTAACTTGTTATTAATATATATATTTGTATATGTAGTGATATGCAAATTAGTATAATTTGCATATGAGCAGGTAGCTCATATATAATAAATGGACACCAACGAGAACGAAAGTGGAATAAGAACTTAGTGGATACACGACATAACAATGGCGTCGCCGATAGGATACTCTTTGGTCCTTGAAGACCCAGAGTACGTAGACACGTGGATTGGTTGCTTTGCTGCTAATGCTAGATGTAAAAAGTTGAAAGACAACAAAAACAGAGGAGGGGAAAATGAAATCACCGACTTGTTCATGGCTACCGCTGGTTGTGAAGCGATTATGAAGGTTGCTACAATGGTTTACCCTCGAGAACTAGAAGAAATGACTTTCGAAGAAATAAGTCAGGTTATTAAAGGAAACACGAGGCCAAAGAAAAGACTGGTGATTGCAGAAAGGACCAAGTTTATGGCAATGAAGCAGGAAGTGGATGAACCGATAGTAAAATATTTACACCGGTTAAGAAGTGCGAGTAAATACTGTGAATTCGAAAAACTAGGAACAGGCGAGCAGACAACGGAAGAAGAATTAATCCAACTAAGATTAATTGAAGGTATGCATAATTCGGCACATAGATATAAGTTAATGGAACAGTTACAACTTACAAACATGCCTTTGAATATGTGTATAGAATTTATACAACAGCAGGAATTAATACATACCTACAACCAAAATAAAAATAAATCCTACGAAGAAATAATGGCTGAAACATATACGGTACAAACAAAAAGAAAAAATTGTGCGTACTGTGGAAAAATTCATGAAATGAAAAAAGAAAAATGCCCAGCCTTTGGAAAGACGTGTTCAAAGTGTTTTAAAAAAATCACTTCAAAGAAGTATGTAAAACGAAAAATGTGGAAAGAGTAGAGGATGAAAATAGACAGATTTTTAATGTAAAAAAAGGATAATATACAAAATACTGGATCTAAGAACGGAGATACAAAAATAAAAGTGAAAATCAACGACTGTATTGTCGAAATGCAAATCGACACAGGTAGTGACATCACGATAGTACCCAGAAATTTGTGGGAAAAAATGGGAAAACCGTTTTTAAAAAAAACCAACGTACAACTACGTCAGTTTGATGGCTCGATTATAGCAATTATGGGTTACTTTGAAGGTTCAATAGAATTAAAAGAAAAATATGAAATAGTACCCATTATAGTTACAAATTGCCGAAAAACACATGGACTACTGGGGAATGACGTGTTAAAAATAAATTCAACGAAGTTGATTAATGAGATAGAAATAGAAAAAACAGGAAAATTAAAAACTATGAAGCTAGCCTGAAATTAAAAAGATGTTTCCCCCTCCTACTACGAAGCGAGAAAAATACCAGTGCATTTATTACCATTGGTAATAGCTAAATTGCGAAAGCTAATAAAGGAAGACTTATTAGAACCTGCCCCTCCAGAAGGAAGTAAATGGGCATCACCCATCGTGGTATTGAAAAAAAAAAGATGGTGACCTGAGAATTTGTGGAGATTATAAAATAGGGGTGAACCATAAAGTTTGTGCTGACTCGTACCCTATTCCAAATGTGGAAGTAACTTTACATAAGCTTGCTGGAATGAAAGTATTTTCGAAGATAGACCTAAAATCAGCTTACCACCAAATACCGATAAATGAAAATTTTAAAGAAGTGACGACTACAAACACACCTATAGGCCTGTTAAGGTGGAAAAGAATGCCGTATGGCATAAAAACAACAAGTGCAATTTTTCAAAAAGCTATTGAAAAAGTAATAGGAAATGTTGAAAATACCATCTGTTATCAAGACGATATATGTGTTGGAGATTTAAATGAAGATGATTTAAAGAAAAAACTGAAAATATACTGAACCGGCTGAGAGACGCTGGTATGACAATAAATACAAAAAAGTGTGTAACCAACAGTAATGAAATATCATTTTTGGGTTACTCAATATCAAAGGAAGGATCTCTCCAGATAAAGTACTAATAGAGAAAATTCTAAAAGTTGCTACACCAAAAAAAAAAAAAGAATTGAGTCCTTCTTAGGTTTGGTAAATTTTATAGAAAATATGTACCAAAATATAATGAGTTGACAGAGCCATTTGCTAAGTTAAGAAAAAAAATGTGGAATTCATTTGGTTAGAACACCAACAGAAAGCCTTTGAAAACTTAAAACAGATTCTGGCAAAAAAGCCAATAGTACAAATTTTTGACCCTAAGAAGGACATAACTCTAACTACTGACGCTAGTGAGCAGTCCATATCTGGTATTTTGTCACAAGATGGGCATCCCATAATGTACTTATCAAGGAGATTAACAACAACTGAACACAATTATTCGAATATAGAAAGGAGGCACTAGCCATAGTGTGGACAACGCATAGAGCAAGACAGTTTTTGATGGGGAAAAATTCTTGTTGAAAAGTGATCATAGACCACTGGAATTTATTTTCAACCCAAGAAAAGAGCTACCGAAAGTTACAATGTCCAGAATATTACGTTGGGCGATTAGACTGATGGCGTTCGACTTTGACATTGAATATGTTAAAGGGAATACGATACCGCACGTTGATGCCTTATCTAGATTGAGGTTTTATAGAGAGGAGGACAAAAACGACGAGGAATTTGAAGACACATTCTTGCACCTTGTAGAAACCGATGTAATATCTGTAGATAAAATGGCTACTGAAACTACAAATGACCCAGTGTTAAATAGAATAATGTCGAGGATAAAACAGAATCGCTGGGGAAATTGTTCAATGGCTGAAAAGACCATTCAAAGAAATTAGACATAGAATGACTATAGAAAACGGGATAATATGTAATGGAGACTTGGTAGTTCCCCAGAAACACAGAGGAGACAGGTTATAAAAAAGTGTACACGATGACGTACATTGTGGAGTGGCAGCTACGCAAAGAAGATTAAAATTGGAAGCCTGGTGGCCGGGGTACTCAAGAGACGTAGAAGACTACGTAAAAAGATGCAAAAAATGCACAGAACTCAGGAATTTTAAGCAAAAAGAAAATATGGCCCTGAGAAGTAGAACCATGGAGCAGAGTACACATGGACCATGCCTATGTCAATGGGATAGGACTATTATTAATATTAGTAGACGCATATTCAGGTTGGCCTGAAGTGGTGAGAGTACCTGATAAAAAAAAGTACCACCGTAAAACAAATATTAAGAGTAATATTTTCGAGGAATGGGACACCGAGAACATTGGTGACTGATAACGCACCAGAATTTGTGGATGCTGATTTGCATGAATGGCTAAGAAAAATAGGATGCAGACCTTACAAGACCCCTCCCTACCACCCTCAAAGTAATGGGGCAGCGGAAAGGATGGTCCAGACGGTAAAGAAGGGCATAAAAGCATGCTTGCAACAGAAGGGGGAAATCGATGCTTTCCTACCAAGATTACTATTAAGTTACAGAACAATTCCACATGCAGGCAGGCCGGAAAGTCCATCTGCCTTAATGGGCAGACAATTAAGGTCCCCTTTGACTATGTCATATGCCACAAATCAAAAGATGTGTTACAAAAGAAATAGGAATATGCAACCAGAGTCAGCCGAATTTATTATGCAGAAAGGACATAGTACTGCAATATTAAATAAAGAAAATGGGAACAGTGTTCTAGCTCATGCTGACCAAATAAGATCCCAAGGAGAAGAATCTGATGAGGAAATGCCTTCAGAGATGCCCATTATTGATGTATCAGAAGAGTTAATGCAGAATGAAACTGCGGAGGAAGAAGTAGAGAGAGATGAGTTAGAAGAGGAAGACCAGAGTATGCAAGAGGAACAATTCGATTATAGGGAAAGACGTGATAGATCTAGATCTCCAAGGGAAAGGAGAGAGATAAAGGAAGATGTTCAGGAGGGCACAAGAAGAAGTACAAGAAGTACTCGCGGCATAAGGCCCCTCCGTCATAGGGAGATGTAGTGATATGCAAATTAGTATAATTTGCATATGAGCAAGTAGCTCATATATAATAAATGGACACCAACGAGAACGGAAGTGGAATAAGAACTTAGTGGATACACGACATAACAGTATACATATATTATCGGTCTTGTGTTTGTTTTTCTTTGCCTTCTTCTTTGGACTTAATTAAAAGTCCAACTTTCTCGTGTAGTTGGACCGGCTGGCAGGAAAAATCTGAACCCACATGTGTTCTTCTACTTCCACTCAACAACATCACAGCCACGGTCCACTACAAGCTCATCAGTATATCTTCTCAAAATCTTACCAAATGAGCAAATGTCAGAATTTTTTAAAGAAAGTGCTTCTTGGTCTTGTCATAAATATATAAGTTCACAATACTTATCAGTGACTGACTGAAAGTTAACGTATCTCAGGGTCAGATAATAATATTATATTAGTGATGAAATATGTATTTTTAATACACTAATTAAATTTACAAATTTTAAATTTTCTATATTGACAATTGTTAATACCAAAACAATATTACAATAACTGAAAACCGAAATATTTGATTTGTTTAGAATGTTTGCATTCTGACCATGAGACCTGGATTCAAACTTCACCATGATTGATTTATCAAGGAGGTTACTACTTGATGTTATCAACATGGGGAAGCAATCACAGAACACAACATTGTTAGAGAGTGCCTGAAAACCAAAACATGCATTGAGCCAAGCCTTTTGAGTGAAATTGGGTAGACTAAACTATTTAGAAGCTGTTGATGATTTGCAAACAATAGTTTGAGCTTAATAGCCTTGTCCAAATTATTGATCACGCCAGATTATGTACTCTCTCTCAGTGTTATAGAGTAGTTTCACAGTGGAGGCTTGTATTTCACTAAGTTGGCCCTAAAATAGGTTCGACGTACAAAATGTTAGGAACTTGATATAATAGTTAATGACACAGCAATCTAGTTGTGGTGGCTGATACTTTAATATCCGACTAACGGTCGTCCGACATCGACTGACTGACCAACTCACTGAGCCACTTCTACTACTTATTATAGGTGGAAGAGTCTATTAACAATAGAATAGGTGTGTTCCACTATAACACTCACAGAAACTGAACTAAGGTTTGCTCAGTAGGTACAAATGTACCTGCGCAGGTGTTTACAACAGGGATTGGCTAGCCGCTCTAAAAGATGAGTATGGTCAGACATGAGTAGCCAGCTATATATATATATATATATATATATATATATATATATATATATATATATAAACACACACACTGAGGGTGCGATGGATAAATTGGCGTCTAAATTGTGCAAAAAAAAAAAATTAAAATTATATTGGTATCTCATTTTAACAGATATATTTACCAAAATTACGCAAAAATATCTTGAAACACAAGAGGGTAAATTTAATTAATAAAATCACCATTGGCTTGAACCATGGCCTCCAGGCAACTTCAGAATCTTGTGCAACTCTTCTAGAGGGTCTCCTTGTTTAAGTTGGTGAATGCTGCGATGATTTTTTTTCTCTTTCTTAACTGTGCCTCACACATAATAATCAAGGGGGTTTGCAGTCTAGGGAGTTAGGTGGCTAGATGTAAGGGGTGACATGGTCATAGAAATTTTCTGACAACCATGACTGGGTTTTTCTGCTTGTGTGGCATAATTCAGAGTCCTGTTGTCAGACATAGGGTCATCCAAAAATCATCCTTATTAATTATACTTTGTAATTCATTAAAAGTTTGAAATATAATATGAAATGAAAGAAAGAAAGAAAAAAAAATATATTAGCAGCCTGATTTCCCCTACTAATGAGACATTGAGGCTTTCATCCCCATAAGAAAATATATGGTTAAATTGTGCTCATCCCCTTGGTTCTCTACTGCTTGCTCAGCTGCCATTACCCATAGGAATCACTTCTTCTGCCTGTACTGTAGTGACATGTCAGATTGCAACAGACGTCTCTTTGTCTCAGCCCGTAACAAGTGAAGGTGTGTCCTCAATGAAGCAAAGCCACTATTTGCTGATAGAATGAAACAACATAGTGCATCTCGCAAATTTGGCTCCAAGGATTATTGGCATCTCTGCAAGAGTGTACTTAACAACAGCAAACCCACAATACCTCCTTTGTCCAACCAATTTGAGGTCCTGACCTCCTCAGCTGATAAGGCTGGGACCTTTGCTCAGAAATCCTCATCCAAATCAATGCTCAACTCATCCGGTGTACCTGATTCCCCCCCACCCCGAACTGAGACTCTATTGAACGAGTTGCACATAACCCTGTTGTTGGTATTAGGCATCATCTCTAAATTAAACTCCCATAAAGCTAGCAGTGGAGATGAGATACCAGCCACTGTCCTGAAATGTGCTCTCTCCAAATTATATAACTACTGACTCAATGAATTTTGCTTTTCAGCCTGTTGGAAGTCCTCATCTATTGTAGCATTCTTTAAGAACTCTGGAGACCCTTCTGACCCATCTACCATCTTATCAATATCTTACCACTCTTTGGCAAAGTCTTTAGTGGTTAAGCCCCTTATATCCCATAATCTGCTCTCTGACAAGCAATATAGTTTCCACTTTGTTCTACAGCTGATGTGCTCATGGCCATAACTGAAATTGTTTACCAAGCACTTCACAATAACATAGAAGCTCATGCCATGGCTCTAGATATCTGTAAAGTGTTTGATAGGGTTTGGTATTCCGGCCTCCTTCCTAAGCTTCAGGGATATGGAATTTCAGGTCAATTATTTGACTTAATATGATCATTCCTGTCAAACCGTGTAATGAATGTCATTCTTAACAAATCCTTCTCCAGTTCCTTTCCCACAAATGCAGGTGTTTCCGAAGGTTCTATCCTGGGCCATATTCTGTTCTTTATCTTCATTAACGATCTTCCCAATGTCATCAGTTCCTAAGTAGGCATCTATGAAAACAACACTACTATTTACTCCTGCCTCAATAGCAAATCCGGTATCGCTGACAAAACTAACTTGGCTGTTAGTCTCGAAAAGGACCTCCAATCAGTTGTAGACTGAGGGCAGAAATTGGCTGGTTAACCTTAATGCCTCAAAAACAAAACTGCTCTCTATTACACACCACAGGGAACCATCCCTTGCTCCCATTAGAATGTCTGATGCTCAACTCCACGAAAGCACCTCTTTGCGATTGCTTGGTCTCACACTGTCCGCTGACCTGAGAGGCAACAAATACATTTAATCAATAGCTTCTTCCACTGCAAGGAAATTTGGTCCCTGTGTTGTGCCAGAAAGTTTTTCTTGCCCTACTGCTATCATATATGGTCTGATGCCCCCACTGTTTGTCGTAAGGTCCTTGACAAAATCCAGAGACAGATGTGCATTTTGATTGACCCTGATCTGACATCTTGTCTACAGTTGCTCTCTCACACAGATGTGCCATCACCTCCCTCTGTCTTTTCTACAAATACTTTCATGTTAACTGCTCCGACGAGCTACTTCCCAGACTGCATGAATTTAAACGTGCTAATAGGTTGGCATCTCAGTCTCACCAATTCACTGTTGAAACAGTTAAATAGCTTCATGCTTTGCACCTCCCGTCTGTGGAATTCCCTTCCTCTTACTTGTTTCCCTATAGCTATAATCTCCAACTATTCAAATGTAATGTCAATCGACATTTCCAGATGCCTTGATCTATTCCCTGTTCTTCTCTTCATCCTTTCCTCTATTACACCTCTTTAGTCTCACTCTCTGTAACCCCTTGCTTGCTAGTGGCATCCCACCTTGCTTGGGGTGAAATGCTTTAAAAAAAAAAAAAAAAAAAAACACACACCTTATTGTTATGGCAGTATGAAGCAGTGATATGTTTGCTTACTGCCATTGAATAATACCTTCTGTTAACAATGGAATATCTCATCACAAAAACAGGTTGCATGTCCAATAAATTAATAAAGTCACATTCTGTTTAATATTTTAGATTTGATAATATAAATGAAGGAATTTATTAATAAACAAAAAACATTTGTGTCTCAGGTGCCTAATCATATTCTAGATATGTTTTAAATAAATTTTTACCTGAGATAACATCTATTATTATTTTTTTTTTTTTTGAGAATGGATATGCAGACATCTGAAGAGAAAAGATACCTTGAATTGTTTCAGAAGGAATTTATATTTACAGAAGTGGTACATTTTTTCTACCAAATAAAATAACAAATAAATAAAAACAAAAACAGTAATTATGGTTTTGATCTTTTATTTTGTTCTCTTTTTAAGTAAATAAATTATTTACTGAATATGTTTTGTATAGTAATGGTTGCAATGCTCAAAGCAAAAGCAAAAACATGAAACCTTTTATAGGGGGGGGGAAACAAGGATTTTCTCCTGTTAGATTGGATAGGTTCATAGTTTTTAATGAACCTATTTTTGTTTCAAATTCTTACAATATATCATCTCATTCACACTTTTGTGTCAAGCAAAATCTCAAGTACCAGTGTTTATATAACAATCAGGACCAGATTAATCATCGAACAACATAAGCAGATACTTGGGGCATGAAAAGAAAAGGGAACACTACACGTCTTGTTTCTCTTGTAACCAGATCATATTTGCATAAAAACCTAACAGACTAATGCAAAAGCATGTAAAATGAATGGTGAAAAATATGTATCTCGCTAATCATTTTTATAGTAGTCTTAAACCAAGAAAAGCATGCTGCTTTTTAGAGATCTTAAAAGAAAAGGTTTCCAAATTACCAACAAAATATGTTTAGATCTGGCATCATGTGGATTGTGTGAAGTAAGAACTTCTTGAATTTCGCATTATTTAAATTTAAAACAAAGAAAGAGGTAGATATTTTAAATTCATGAATACATTGCATTCTTCATTTAAAAGCAATAATTCAAGGCCTAGCCATTACCAGGGTGGGGGTTGGACGTTTTTTGTTGGGCCATGCTTATGACATCAATTGGCATTAATCTGGTCCTCATGTCAATCACACAATTTCATTTGAAACAATTTTAAAATACATGACAAATTTTGGATTTATATTACATTGCTCGGCATTGTCAAAATATGATTGTTGTTTTTTGGTTCCTTTCAAATTGTCACTTCTTTTTTTTGAATGTAGAAAAATAAGTTATTTAATTTGATTTCCATAATATTCAGTAATAACCGGTTTTACACATCTGTACAGCCTTTTGAATCTTTTTTATGTACATGTATGGGAAAACTTGAACCTTCATGTCCACCAAACAACAGAGTGTCAAAAAGGACAATATTTATTATATTGTTTATTGGAATGGTTCACAAAACATCAGTTAATTACCAGTTGATTCAAAATTTATAAAATGGTAAATACTAAAGATTTCCTTATAGTTGATTCATATATTAATAATGCTTATAAATAAAAAGTTTCATGTTCATTTTTTTATAAATTGGTAAATGATAAATATTGCATTAGTTCTAATTGTTTCAGGCTTTGGAATATTGTAAATATAAAATTATTCTTGTAAATAAAAAAAAAAAAAAAAAATAAAAAAAAAGTATAAATTTACTTTTATGATATGTTTAGATTTTATTACAAATCTGATCACTGATTTTTAAAACAAGCATTGCAAAGGATGGAAGGTAGTTAAAATAATAGTGGTGTCAAGGAGAAAACTATCTTTTTGACACTTTTTTTTTTTGCAGGCATGAAGGTCCAAGTTTGCCAATATATGTTTGCATAACAAAAAAAAAAAAAAAAATAAAAAAAAAAATGTAAACTTTTTTTTTTGTAAATGAAATTGACAGTTACCCAATTAAATGCGAAGATATTTTTAAGATTCTTTCACTGGGCAGATTCAAGTCAAAAATATGTAATGAACTGAAACACACGCACACAACTATACACTCTTTAAATAAAGGAGAAAACAAATTTGGAGATGGATTAAAATGAAATTAACAAACTTGATTATTTTAGCTACTTCTGTCACTCTTTAATTACACGAATTATCAGTTTATATTGATTTTTATGGTGTCTTAGTATTGTCATGGGTAAATAAAATCAGTATTTTGCTTCATGTAGAACTTGTCAGAAAATGCATAATGGTAATGATTGTTCAAATATTGTTTTTTTTTTTTTTATTTCAAATGTGATTTTGATATTTGTTAAGGTTAAGTTTTGTCTCACATAAACAAAATGGAGGGAAGAAGAGAAGATTGTGTAACCCAATCTTACAAGTTAGGAGGAATGAATGCCTGCAGAGGAAATCTGCATTTCAAGTTCCAGCTTTTACCTGGGCTTGAACACTAAACCCTGGTACCAGTGGAAAAAAAAAAAAAAAAAATTACAATTTCACTTATGAAGCAGGTCATTGTAAATGTTATCTTGGATAAGTTTGTATTTCATGCTACAAGTGAACAAATTTACTTTTACATAATGCAGCTGTGTGTCTTGAGGTATGTTGCATATTTGAAACCCATTTGCATTTATTCTATGCTTTGACATAAAAATGTCATATGTCACAACAGTGAAATAAACAAAGTTCGTACCAAGAATGCACATTAGTATTATTCGTTATAGTCTAATAAATTTACCAAAATAAGGAATAAATAGGGTTATATAGAAAATTCTAAACAAGAACAAAGTATTTTATAAGAATATTTTTAAAATACCTAAAAAGGTAATGGTTAATGTAGTTAAATTATATTAAAAAGATTGTTCTTAGGAAAATAAATCATAAAATAATATATAGGATATTTTGATAATTGATTTCAAGAACATAATTCAAGAAATAAAAATTTAACAATTGCTGCATTTTCAAGAGACATTTTCCCTTTACTTTTTGTTGCTTCTTGGCGCTAAACATTCTTCAACAACAAAAAGGTGACATTCAAGTTCTTCTGATTCTGGAAATAAAGTCTGCAGCATATATGTAAGTAGATCAATAAGTTTGTAGCCTAATGATATTAAAAAAAAATGGATTTGTTATAAGAAATATTTTTCCATATAATCTTCCTTTACCATGCATTTTAGTGGTAAATATTAAATAACAAAAATCCAACAGATGAAAAATTCAGCTATGTTAGGCTATAAACTTATGGATTCAAGTTCATATAGTGACACAAAAAGGTTTAAGAAGAACTTTTCATAAAAGAGAAAATGATTAAAGCACGAAATATTTGCCCCTAAATCTGTCTGTTGGGAATTTTCAGACAATTCAAAAGAATTTATCTTGGTGAAAATTCCTGGACAGTGAGACAAGTACTTAATTATTGTTTAGTTGAGATTTTGAATATTTTGTTTACTTTTTAAAAAGATAATTCTTTAACAAAAAAGAAACAATGTTCCTTTTTCTTTTTAAAAGAAGACAAGATTTAATTTCTTTATCATTTAGGCCAATTTGTGAAGAAAAAAAAAATTAAATGAACAATTCAAAAACATTCTACAAATTAAACCTTTTCCAAATTTTTGAAAATATTAATGATGTAAAAACATTTGCAAACAATGCAGGAAAAAATTTGAAAAGACAACATATTTGGTGGAAAAAAATTTTTTTTTTTTTTTTGCAAAAATTGCTTTCAAATCTTCCACTTCAGTCATCAGATTATAGAAAACTTGAACGAAAGAAATATACATTTTGTTGTTTTATGATTTTGATATTATCAGCAGTTACAGAAAATGGGAAACACTGAGAAAGAAGCCATCGAATTGAATGAATTTAAAAAAAAGTGTCACATTCACTGAATTAAATCAGAGCTAATACTAGAATGGCTATAATATTACAGATATTCAAGACCCACTGTATCCTACATGTATATAAGTCACAATTCCCCAATCATGTTACCTAAATTTCAGGACTTGGGTCAAAAAAATAAATAAATAAAAATGAAGAGAAATTGAATTTAAGAAAAAAAAAAAAAAAAAATTTCTTCAAGCCAAAATATTATTGATAAGAATGGTCTCTCATCAAAATTCTTCAATACTTACTAAGCTTTGTGGAGGACGGATCAAGCTTAAATTATGAGAAACCAGATTTTGGAAAATTGTGCTATGCCAATCTTTCAAATGGGGAGGTCCATTATGCCTAAAAGATTAGCATTCGAAATCCAAGCTTTTACCAGCATTCAATCATGGACATCTAACACCAGTGGGTAATATGCCACCAGGTAGTGTGTCAACTTTGTTAACATGCTGAGTAGATGGCCAAGTTGCAATTGTTTATACTGTCCAAAAATCAATTAGAATATGGGCACCTTAAATAGGTAGGTGACTGATTAATACACCAGAAAAGGTTTCACCGGTGGAATTGTAAAAACTGAGAAATTGACATGTGTCTTCATTCTCTTGGTCGTAAAAATTTGACTATGTTCTTTACTGGACTTTATACCTTCAAAAGGTTTATTACAATTTTTTTCCATTTATTCTTTTCACCATTCTTTAATGGATTTATGTTCATAGAGTCACAATAGAAATTGTGAAGGAAATTGATCGCAAAACCCTAAGCACTCTTCCAATGCCAGTCAAGACAAAAGAAAACTTATAAATGATTACATATATAAACAAAAAACTGGCTCTCACTAGAAATTATACAGAAAATTCAGATAGATATCTTTTCTTGCTTTTATTCTTGTTGACCAGTGAAATACCTCAGAAGAATAATGTATTTCTAACAAAAAGTAATGATCACTAACAGCTAAGTATGAATGTAGTCTATGTAGTTTAGGGTATGACTATTAGTTGTAAAAAAAAAAAAAAAAAAAAAATCAGTTCCATTATTTATGTAAAAGCAAGCAGTTTTGTATCAGGATCAAAATTATTGAGGAGACTGCATAATATGTTGATAAATCTGCTTGCAATAAAGTAACAGCTACGTATAGTGGTTCTGCTAAAAAAGAAAAAAAAAGAAAGAAATCGAAAGAAAGGCAACCATCTAACTTTTACTTTGCTAGAAAAATATTAATTTACTTACTTCTCTGTTGCCAGTCAGTGTGAAAAGGCTATCAGATATGTTAGTGGTTTTGTGGAAAAAATACTTATCAATACACTTAAGTGGTTCAAGTAATCCATATCCAGTCTAAATTAGTGTTAACAAAAGGGAGCCATTAAAAAAAAAAAAAAAAAGTTATTTTATTTTAAATAAAGTGGCTGTGATATGTTTTTTTTGTTTTGTTAAAAGAGGCAAAGTTTGTTACAAAGTGAGTGTTATGTTATATATGAAAATAAAATATATTGAAAATGCCTTACCTACACAAATAGGAAGTCGCATTATATACAAATAAATACAGTAGATCTGTTAAAGGCAGATCGTGGGTGAATTGTTTTTGTATGCAGGTAAAATGTTTATAAAATAGATTTATTTTTCAACGTGTCTGACCAGATGAAAAAAAAAAAAAAAACTTGGCCGTGTTGTTTGTCACAAGTAAAATAGACTAGATTTCAGTAACAAACAATTTTTTTTTTGCCAGACTTGCTAAATTCAAATTTGATTTCCCTGAAGTTGTAAACTTATTTGCTTAAAAAATAAAATTAAAAAAAAAAATAAAAACAAACGTTGATTCAACTTGTACATTTGACTGGAAGAAAACAGAATTTTGTCAGTTTTGGTTGTGGTGTGAGGCAGTCTACTTTGAAGGCATCTTTCAGAGTTGCAATATTGCTTGTGTCTGCTCCCTTACGAGTCAAATATCGCACTAAATTTGTATGACCTGCTTCAGAGGCATATCTAATTGAGGTGCGCCCTGTTGAGTCCTTGCCATTTATGGCAATGCCTCGAGATAGAAGAAGTTCAGCAATTTTCTGGTCACCTCGGTGGGCAGCCAGATGTAAGAGGGAGCAGCAAGCGGGAAGACCCACGGGCCTGCCCATTCGAATGTTTATGTCAACTTTTGCACTAAGCATTGTTTTAAGGAGACGCCGGGATCCTCGAAGTGAACATGCATGGATTGGTGTCCAGCCCTCAATGTCAGTACTTAAGACCTGACTCACCAGATTTCGATCATGCTTAATGAGTTGTCTCAGTTGTCGAATCAGTTTAGTTTCATCATTACGCATCAAAGCCATGACAGCTGAGGCCATATAGGATATGTCTTCCGAGTTAGCCATCCGTTTGCACAGTGATCTTTCCAGTGCCATTGTCAGCTTGTCACCTGTTTTATGAAAAGGAAAAAAAATATAGTTAAAAATGAATCAACAAGAATCAAAAAAAAGATTATTTTCTGACAGTTTGTTTAATTATGAAAGAATTTAGTTCAAGAATTGTGCTGATAGTTGGTACTATGCTATTGGTTGTTTTTTTTTTGTTAGGGTTTAGTTTATTTCACAGTATATCAACCTCAATGAGTTATTTAATGCCGACAAGATTTTTATTGCTGCTAATATTTATTTTCAAAAATGTATTCCTAATTTTTTTTTTTTAAAATTCATTGTTTGTTTTACGGAATATCAACCTCAATGAGTTATTTAATGCCAACAAAATTTTTATTGCTGGTAATATTTTTCTTTTTTCAAATGTATTGTTTGTAAAAATTTTTTCCTTCAAAAATCTATTTCTGGTAATATTGTTTCTTCAAAAATGTATTGCTTGTAATTTATTTTTTTTTTTTAACAAAATATTTCTGGTATTAAAACCCATTTTTATACTTTCATAGTGTTTCAGCCCCAGTTTGTGGTTAACTATTTGCCCATAGCTGGAACCTTAACAGGTGCTACCACCCCGGTTCAGGGTGGACCTGGGGATACCAGCAATTAAGAGGTGTTTCCATGCTCCTCAAAATCTCCTGATCAAAGGCCTTGCTGCTGGACGTAGTTTATCATCTTACCCAGGATGGCTGTTTTGCATGAGCATAAAAAGTTTGGTATAGGTACAGTAAACAGGTAGCCTGCCTTTTTTTGGTGGACTTACCGCTCTGCACAGAGATGAAGTCAGTGTATTCTTGATTGCAACTGACAGGGTATTTTTTTTTTTATGGGATCTATAATTCCAACAACTCTTGAAATGATAACAACAACAACTCTAAAAATAAAAGGTGTCTAAAATGTTCTACAAATAACAAAAGAAATTTTAAAAAAAAGATAAAAATAGAAAAAACATTTAATTTTAAAGAATTACAAAAGAAGTCAGATCTGAATGAGTTGTAAGAAAATGAAATAAAAAAATGAATAAAAAAAGAAAATTAAAGAAAAACCATTTTCCCCATTATGCTATTCATAAAGGAACAGGAAATTGATTACCCCCATTTAACTTTGTCAAACATCTGTTAGGTGGCACTGTTTTAATCTATAAAAATACAAAATTTCTTTCCTCTTTCTTGAATCAAGCTGTAATAGCACACAGACAAAGACATCCATGCTAGGGCATGTTTGTTTCGTTGATCAACTGTTGACTGAACTCTTTCCAACTCATAGCGTTTGCACATGTCTTCCAAAAGTAAAAATCAACATTTTGTTTGGTTATTCCATCTCTGCACAAAGCTGACTTGAGCTTGACCATTATAATGAGGTTTATCCTAAGTTCTTGACCAGACAAAGAAAACAGACATACACAAGAGGCACTGAGAACTTTGTTTCTTTACAGTTTCCATTATGATAAAAGGATAAATGGTCTGTAGTAGAAACCCAAGTTTTTGTATGCTTCTTTAAGTGTTACATGTGAACGTACACCCCACTTACAATATACACCAACATACACAACCTTTAAATTGCATAGAGTAATGAAGTATCTGATTTTAGAACAGGAAGTATTTTTCTTATTCAGCAATTATCTAAAAGAAATATCTTCATTTCATAATAGAATTTCAGCTTATTTCTTTGGTTTTCCTCAGCTATATCTTAGTTCTTGCCAAGCCTGTTGCCATAGTGTTTTGGGTGGAGGGAACATTGAAATGGGGTGGGGGGCACAAATAAGCATTTGCACACTAATATTCACATCATTGTCACAGGGATGGGGAATGATTTCTAAAGGAGCCAGATCCTCCTCAACTGGTGACATGCCTTAATATAACCCACTACATTTTCTAACATGTCAATAGATATTTACTGCATATAAAGATACAAAAAGGTTTCATTGTCTACTAAATCATAGCAAGAAACAATAAAGTACTGCCAGATGTTGACAATTGCCATATCAGCCTAAAGGACCATAATAAACAATAAAGATGAAGATACTAGTTTGAATAATTTATGAGCATTATTTGAAAACGTCTAGAATTAAACTAGCAAACTATTTCAATTTAAATTATTGCTCAATAAAAATACAATTAAACGTTTATTTGATATTTTGAAGAATACCAAGTTTATGTTACCAAAACATAAAAATGGATATATTAAGCTATAGTTTTCACATATCAATTTTCCATATAACAAACAAATACTATCTATATATGAGGGGGTGGTGAAAAGTTCTCAATTAGACCTACTTACTAAAACTGATCAAATGACCAAACACCTTTTTTCTCATATTGCTACTTGGTTGAGTTGAGTACTTAACACATAATAATAATAATAATAATAATAATAATAATAGCTGCTCGATTCCAAGCATGCCTGTCTGTTAGTGCAGCTAGACAATCTCTGTTGCAGTTGCCTGCTCAGGTGCATTTGTGTTTCTTTGACACCCACAGAGCCATCATTAGTTTCAGTTTCTGGAAGAGAGCACAATCTAGAACAATCACCAGATCAGCAAATTCAAGAGGCTTGAATCCTCATTCATGACTTGTGGATACATACATACATAATATTGTATTAAGTATAATGGACATTTAATATCAGTTAAGCATTTCAGTGAGTTACTGTGTATTCTCTTTAATGGAACACATTTCAACAAAGGGTTGCTGCCTAAGCATATATAGGAGTGTGTGTGTGTGTATCATTTTTCACAGAATACACAGTGGGTATTCAGATATTACTCTGATCTTAAAAGTGCATATAAACAAGAATATATTCAGATTCAGACATTATCATTAAATACAAAATGGAGAAATAATATTGTAAATTTAATGAAGAGAATCATAAATGAAAATAAAAACAATCATCATTGAAGGCCATGAAGAGACTGGTTAATTAATCCACATGGCTTGAAAGTGATTGACTTGTTTTTTCAGGTGAAAAAAATAAAGAGCAAAGATAAGATTGATTTTTTACTTCATGCAGGCATTTTTTTTTTATTTCTTTCCTTATCAATAAGTTATGAGGGCATGCACAAACAAGAATATTTAGAGCTGTATCAAAAATGCACAAATCGATTGTAATCTTAAAAGAAAACAATAAAAATAGGATATCTTGTTTCATATAATTCAGTTCATTTATACAGGAATTGGAGCAAGAATTGGCTTGTTAATTTTAATGCCTCTAAAATAAAATTACTCTATTAATCATAAAAAAAAAATCTTGTTTTTTGCCTGCCATCAGCATGATAGATGCTAATCTCCATGAGAGCATCTTGTGTCTCCTTGCTCTCTAATTTTTCCGACATGAAGCGAAATGACGACATTGAATCAATTGCCATGTCTGCTGCTAGGAAAGTCTGTTCACTTATGCCAGACAATTTTTCTCATCAGAATCTATCTTGCATATTTATAAGTTTACTATTCATCCATGTCTCAAATATTGCTACCACATCTGGTTAGGTACTTCTGAAATGTGTCTAGAGATTCTTGACAAAATCCAAAGAATTGGTCCTGACATCTCAGCTTCACTTTCCCACTGACATAAAGTAGCTTCCCTTTGCCTCTTCCACAAATATTTTCACAGTAATTGTCAGATGAGCTTTCCTTGTTTGTACCTTGAATTCACAAATTTAAATGCAGTACTAGATTGGCAGTTAGGTTTCATAATTTCACTGCTGAAATTACTAGTTGTAACCATAAATTCTCTGTTAATTGTTCCTTCTCTTCTCACTAGTGGAACTCTTCCAGCTTTTCTGCTTTCCTTTCTAGTTCTAGTTTTTAAAATGGCTTAATATGTTTTCAGAAAACTAACTGGAAAGAAAAAAGAAAATCAGCTTAATTAATTTAGATATATTATCTGTATACTCAAACAGAATATAATAGCACAATGAATTTAAAATGGGAGCACACACATATGGAGGAGTGACAAAAACTGCTCAAAGCCCAGCATTTCCCTTTTTGTAGATGACTCCTGGGACTTGAGCACATCATATTAAATTTTAACTACCTGGCCTGGTTGATCATTTGTTTTACGTGTGTAAAGACAAATTTGTTTCATTCAGTTATTCAAGTGATTAAATTGCTTTCCCTCGATACAAAGAGAATTTCTTGAAATAATTCTACTTCATTTGTATATGTACATACAAACTTATATTTTTTTAAGTATTGTGGACTGTCCTATTTTTATGATCAATACAAAGAAAGACCATATTCTGTGGTAGGGGAATTTGACTATGAAAGGAATGTGAAACAATGATTTTGAAATCTGGCACAAAAGTGGTTTATTTTATTTTATTTTAATAAGTAAAGCTACCAAAACTTTTATGTCGGAATCCTACACTAAAAGGATAACAATGAAAACTTAATAGAACAATGGCTAATTAATCATTTTTGTCAAAACAAAAACAGAGAATGAGAGTTTAAATAACATTTTTTTTTTTTTTTATGCATGTTATGTGCACAATACAAGTCAACTTCAGTCAAGATTATAGTTCACAAATCTGTACTACAGTTAATCCTTTCCATGGATGTACAAAGCTTTGAATTCAGGATTGTCCTTCTAGACTGGTTACCAACCATGGCCAGAGGGCCCCAGCTGCCCTGAACTTATAGCTAGCGGAGGAGCTAAGGGAGATAGAGTCATATATTTCCGTGTGTGTGATCACACTTCAGGCTCCTTTTCCTTTGTTATCTTTGAATAAATACAATTTCTTGAGAAAGTGTAGTGGTTTCCCATTGCTTTCTCTATGACTAATGATTCATAGTTGCCCTTTTCAACTAGATTGGCTATCATACAAGATAAGAGCCCAAACTACCTATATAGCTGACAAGAACTAGAATGTCTTTCACAGGGATTGTGTGTTATAGTTAAAAAAGGGAAATTTAACAGTTGAAAATTTTGTCTACTTGAATCATGTCCCCCTAAAAATCCGGTTTGCCTTTAAAGAGGCTAAATCCCTGATATTTCATCCTCTCCTCTTCAGTATAATCTTTAATAATATTAACCAAATTACTTTATAGCTCTTCTTTCCAGAACTTCGGATTGTCTTTTTTTAATTTGAGATACCATATTGTAATAGGGATGTCTGGGTGGTAATAAGGAGATTATCCACTGTGGAAGTGGATAAAAAACAAAATTCTCTTAGAAAATTTAAAACATAAAATTCTCTGGAAATTTGAAATTTCAACACATCCCTCAATTCAGGTTATGATACCAGCAGATCCATTTTAAATTCTCAAGAAAAATGTCCAGTTAAATAGCAGTTTGCGTTCTTCTAACAGACAACAGAGAGAACAAAGAAAATGAGAAACTAGGAAAGGAAAATATGTACCCCGCATGAGAGATCACATGGCAACAGTTGCACTCATCATTACTGGAGCACTTGGAAGAGATTCGCAACGTTTGTAATAATTGGAAATCCGAGCAAGAACTGAAACCGTCCAGACGACGACACTATCACTAAAATCAGCTCCCATACCAAAGAGCTAACTGGAGTAATTAAGAGACTTGCTGTCACTTTAAAGCAAAAGTTAGAATTACGACGTGTGAAAACTCGATGAAGGCAACAACAATACTACTTTTTTTAGTTTGTAGCTTTTTTATTCCTTTAACGATATGTGTGTGTGTGTGTGTGTATAAGAGGATTTTTTTTTTTTTTAACATCCTTGTTCAAAATTTAGAGATTCACGTAAGCGGAACAGTTATTGGCGCGGCAAATGGGATTGTCGAGTTCAAATGCCATCTCCATCCGCCTCAAAGTTAAGGGTTAGTTGGTTGGCAACTAGTCTAGGACAATTCTACATTAAGAAAAAAAAAGTTGGATGTGGGGCTAGCAACCCCATCCCGTAAAAAACGTTACGGAAACCACAGCATAAGGACCTACTTAGTGGTGGTCTCGGGTGAGATTGTGGCCCTACACAGGGTCCGAAAGTGGCCGGCCGTAAAGGGCCATACAAACTACAAGTGTAATAAGATTTTTTTTCTCCATTTATCAGAAACATGCCGTATTACAAGACATGTTTTTTCTTCTTAGATTCATATTCTACTGTTTTTTATAATTATTTCCAAAAGTTAATCCAGCAAACAAAATATCCTCGAATTTCATTAAGTTAGAGAAAGCCTCTAACAAAGAGAATAAATAAAGCAATAGAAAATTAAAGAGCCGAGAAGTTATAAATAGACGTTTTTTCCTGTTTGCAAGCAAGAAATAATTTCCCGCTACATGAACATGAAAACTCTTAAGTTTTTATTATTAAATTTTGAATACACACACACGAGTCGGTACTTTAGTAAAGATGTCGGTAAGATCAAGACCACCTTGCAAAAGACTTATTTGTTCAATTTTTTAAAAGTGGGTCTGACTGCCTTTATACATAAAAAAAATTGTGTTAAAAGTTAAAAATTCAATCAACAGACAAAGTAGGTCTATTCATTTTTCGAATAAAGTGTTGCACATCCAGATCGAAATTATAAATAAATAAGTACATTTTTAAATGTACAAGGGAATAGTTTATGTGTGTGTTTTTAAGACTAAAAATGACAAAAACAAGAAATAAATTAATTATTATTCATTTTATTTTGTTGATAAGAACACAACTGAAAGACTAAAAAAAGAAAAAGATTTTTTTAAGGAGGAAAAAAAATCTGATGAATAAAATTAATTTAAATTTACACAAGTTCTTCTTACTTTCATGCAACAAAAACAAAACTTTTTCATCTGGATTTAAAAAAAGAAAAAAGACCAATATTTTTTCTAGTTTTATATTTTGAAAAAAAACTGCCTACCTTGTAAAATGTAGAAAATCCATTCATCAGATGAAGAACTAGTAAAAAAAACATCCTTCCTTGAATTGAATAATTAATAATTGATACCAGGTAAACAAGAATTGGTCAATGTATTGTTACAGTAGTTTTTTTTTTTTCTTTTTTTTTCTGTCTTTAGTTATTTTTGGTTTGTTACAAGTTGTAAAATTCGGGGGTCCTGAACATTTTTAAAGTAAGATGTTCATTGGTACTTGTGTGTAAAATGCTTGAAAAATGTTGAGTTTTTTTTGTTGTGTGTAAAAAATAAAAGCGGCCTTCATCTCGAGATCGGGTAAAAAAAGTAAACAAAAAAAACCGCTGGTTAAAAAAAATTGAAGTCATTCATAATTTAATTATATTCACTAAATCAACCTGTGATGTACAAACAAGCCAACTTTAGTTTCTCGTAGGTAAAATCTGTATTAATTCACATTTGTGACGATATTTTTTTTTTTTAAAAGAGAGAATTGTCTGTTTGATTCGATGGTAATGACCAACTCGGATAAAAAAAAAGAAAGGGTGTTTACAAAAAGGAGCCAACAACGGTTAATAAATAACCGAACATTGCATAAAGTAAACAAAATCAAAAGCAAATGTTTTGCTTTCTTGATTAAAGAGAAAAAAACGCTGTTTACATTAGTTTAAATAAATGTTTTTAGCAGAGAGGCGAGAATCGCTTGTTTGTTAAGTCCAAGCAAACCGAACAATAAGTTTTAACTGGAAGAGAATCACTACCTCAGACCACTACTTGTACAACAAGCACTAAGTGACGTGACTTTCTTTTTCATTTCTCCTCCTCCTCCTCCTCCTCCTCTCTCACCCAAAAGAAGCGAAGAGGGTCGAAAGCAGCTCACTCACAAAATGTGGCGTGATCTGTCGGAAGATGTCGTGATGTACTTCAGAACGAATCAGTATGCCTGCTTTTATCTTTCTTTTAATGTAAGTGTGCACAACACGTAGAGAATCGGCGTATAATTGACAAACACCACCACATTCATGCCTTCTTAAAAAAATATTATTTTAATGGGTTTTTTTCTCTCGTGATAATTTCCTGAAGTCATCTAAAAAAATACAAAAGCACGATTTAAGAATCACAGACATTTTTAGCCATTCACTGAGATTGGGAAGATTGTGTTACGCCAATATTTTCAAGTAATTAAAATACTTGCCATGAACAATCAGCATTTATTTGGGTTCGAACAGCGAGTGTTAGAATTATAATTTTAGTGTTATTGTTGTTAATTATTTCAAATCATTAGACAGGCCACTAACTTTAGCTTAGAAAATTGAAGAATCAAGAATCAAGATTGTGTTACGCCAATCTTTCAATCGGTTGCTGATGTTCTCCCTTGAAAATCAGCATTTAAAATCATGGCCTGCATCGACTCCTATCTCCCTTTTTTTTATTCAAATTTAATTAATTTATTTTTTAAACTATGACGTTTCTGAATATAGGCAGTCATTTTTATTCACAAGTTCCTTTTCTCTTTGTAAATTATGACTTCTTGGAAAAGATACCAGAACTGTTTATTTATTTATTTTTTAATTCAGAGTTCATCTCCTAGATGGATTGCCCTACAAAGACTTGAAAACCCGCGCCACCCTGCTATTTTATCCAGATTTGGTTTGTGGAAGGAAGGAGTAAGAGATGGATTCATACTCTGGGGTGCCAAATAAAAAAAAAAAAAAAATCAACCGTAATAAATGGGAAGAGACGTCAGAAAATGTAATGGTGGGGGAGTGAAAATGATAATATCTAATAAACGGGGAGGTTCAATAAATGGAGTGGTTGGGGAATTATTAAAAGCAAATCTCTATGACAAGGCCCCGAAGAAATAAAAATAAAATCATAAACGTCCATTAAATGCTGTAACAAAATTCTAAAACATTTATTAGCAGAAAGCCACATGTTATGAAGCACCCAGTGAAGATCGAACTCACTACTTAGTAACAATTTATCTGCGAGACTAGCTTGTTAACCATTAGATCACGACAAATGGCACCTCAGCGTGGTGTAATGGTTAGCAATCTTGTCTTGCTAGAACAATTGAGATTGAATAGTAAGTTCGACCCTCACTGGTTGCCCTCATACCTTCGGCCTTGGGTCACATCTAAACTACGCTTAAAAAAAAAAAAAAAAATCACCATTCATTACACCACAACAAATTATTAAGAAAAATAATAAGATCCGGTGGATTGTGGGTAAAAATTCGAAATATAACGATCGTAGGTAGTTACGTTTATTTAACACTTGACAGTTCTTTCCCCAAGCGCAACATCAACTAGAATTTGGCCTACAGATTTTATATTTCTCATCGATAACTTAATCCCCCACTCACCTTTACTTGGGACCATTGGGAAATGCACAACGTATTCGCTTATATAAAGAAAGCCGGTTACAATTGAGAAACATTCTTTGAAATATAATTCGTACTTGATTTTTTAATCAGTTGAAACCCCAGTTTTTAATACAGACTCAAAAGGATGAAATCCGAGTCATTAAAACTGGACTCAGCAGACCGGGTGGGATAAGTTCGTGTTTAGTTTACTTTGTACAGTGTAACCCGGATATAAGAGAGTTGTCGGGACCGGAGAAGAAGTCTCATATCCGGGTCGGGTTTAATTTATATACATTAACACAGGCTCTAATTTGGGACCAGAGAAAATCTCTCTTATATCCGGGTTACACTGTACAAACGTTGTTGAAAAAGGCACAAATCCACCTTTTCCAATAGGTTAGGCCAGGAGTTACTCTCCATTGCTTGTACCGCGTGACCTGGTACAATCTTTGTTAAATTCAATAAGAAATGGACACCTAAGAAACGAAACAATCGTTGCCCCCACCCAAAAAACACGCGCGCGCCATAAAAAGACTGTATAAAATACCACCTACGATCAAGTAGGCACTAGTAAAATTTAAATTGATTTCAAGGCTATATAAATATATAAGAATTGATTACTCACTAGCATAGTAGGTACGGGAATGAATGTATTTGTGCATGGTTGACACTTGTTTAAAATCAAAATAAAATACCTTCGCGCGTTCTGTCTGGTAAGTGTTACTCTCTAGAACTTCTGTCTCGAAGCAGGGTAATATCTCTGCGCTATATGAAAAGTATGACAATACACATCTATTAATAGGGGAACAATTTCACTTGTCCTCTGGCCAACCATTTCCATATCATCTCGGATACAATTGCTTTTAATTGTCTCTTGAAATTATTAGTCTTTGGTGCTGCTAGCGACTTTAGTTTTAACGCAGAGGTTGAAGTATAAAACTTTGCAAAGGGTCATGATAAGTGAATATAAAGAGAGAAAAAGAAAAAAAGCTGACCCTACCACCGACTTGCTCCGTGAAGGATAGAGAAAGAGTGTATGGATACTCTAACAATATGAAGAGCAATATCTGTGAACAGGGTTCGATTTCTATCTCGAGACTATTTGTTCAGCGTATTAGCACACTTGTGAAAAGCATGGATTTGCTATTTCCTATCGCTAAATATATTGTTGAAATTTCTCGTCACGAAGACACTCAAAGTCAAACTTTATTGCTTATAGCATATCCAGTGTATTTGGACAAATAGAAGAAAACGTCAAACAATTGTCTCTTTATCACACTTCAGATATTGCGCTTAAAAAAACTAGAAGTTTGGTTTGTGGCAGTCCTGCGTTAAACAAGTCGATCGGCGCCATTTTTTTCCACTTTGTATCACATTTTGGTACCAGTAAATCCATTCAAATTAAGGTATGTATATTACTTCCCTTTTCTTATTAAATCTAATGCTACTGAACATTTACTATATCAAGGGTTGGCAAACTATAACTCGCAGGCCAAATTCTGTCCATTGTGGAATTTCATTCGGCCCGTCGATAATGTGCTTATTATAGTCTAACTCCAACTAGATCCTGGTAAAATTTTTAACTTAAAAAAAAAAAAAAAAAAAAAAGCATTCTTTATAATTTTTAATTTTTTCCTCGAATATCATTTGATCTAAGTTTGAACGAAAATTATAGTATAATTCCACACAAACAAAATTGAAACATTTCAGAAAATATTAAAAAATAAAGTGGTAACTAATTATAATAAAGAAAAGACTACTACTACATGATAAATCAAATAATCATAGAAAAATATTTACAAATACAAATAGGAGGAAATTAATGAACTTCTTAAAAATGAAAAATATTGTTTTTGTCCCAACCCTTAATTAATTTGGCACAACATACTTTATACGTGAAACTATTTTTCAAAGATGAAGATGTTTTATCTGCGTATAAATAATTTCTTTATTCTTTTCGATTTTTCGTCTTTAACATTCATAATGTTGCTCACAGAATTATTATAAAATATAGAGTTTCTGTTTATAATACTTATTCATAATGCAGGCTTGTCAGCTCTCTAAGTTCGTAATTAATGGTCTCTCGGTTTATTGTTAAAGCTTTGGTCTTCCACCGAATCCGTCTGTTTCTACAAGATTCTCCCTGTAACCAAATTGTTTAGTTTCCGCTACTAAGAGCTGACGAATGAAAATCCCTTTCAGTTTGCATGTGTTTACTTTTATAAATTACTGAGGTGATAGACACTTTTCGATAACAGATTTACTGAATCTAAATTTGTTTACAAGTATTGGCCTGAAATGGGTTAATATTTGGCTCCAAATCACACTTCCGTTGGAAATAACTGTTGTGAATTCCAAGAATGTGTCAGTTAACATTTTGGGGCTTTTTTTTTTTTTTTAAATCCTTTTTCTTGAAGTTAAATCTAAATCTCCCAAATTTTAGGGTGACATCTGTCATTGAGTCTGTTTCGGACTTGAATCAACAAAAGCAAAAGGTATTTAAATGTAAAAATATAAAATATTTTTATTTTCGTGTGTGTGTTTTTTTTGTTTTTTTTTTAAATCTTTTTTAGTGTGTATGGAGACGCGAAGAAAATTCTTACAGTCCTACTTTATAGTTGTTTAAGATAAGTGTGATTTCTTCGCGTGTAAGTGTCATGTAGCTTGGTGAGGAAGACTGGTGAATGAGTAGAATTTTTTTTTTTTTTTAACCGTCTCTCATTACTAGCTTGCCCGTCTAGAAAAAAATTTGTATAAATGGTGATTTTCCAAGCATAGCTTAGATGTGGCACAAGGCCGAAAGTAGGGGGGGCACCCAGTGAGGATCGAACTCGCTACTCAGTCGTAATTGTTCTAGCGCGATAAGCTTGCTAACCATTACATCGCCTCGAGGTGCCCAAGCTTGCTTAAATATCCTTCAAAGGGATCACTAAGAAGGTTTTTATCATTCTTGGCTAGAACGCGACACGTTCGTTAAAAAATTATTTTCGAAGCATTAATTTATTAACCGGAAGATTGCGCAATCCTCCGACTCAGAAACCATTTTTTTGTCATTTGATGTTTGACTGCCTTGGTGACTATTTCAGTCTTCATGTTTTAACGTTACCAAAAGAACAGCTTTAGTATTCAGAATGTCAATGGTATTATTTTTATATGGCTTAAAATGATTAAATAGTGTTATGAGTTTTATCATTTTATATTATATCTATAATTTTAGTTTGTCTTGGCCCGCAAATCTCCCCTACCCGACGATCAAATACCAATCTAGCCTTGCCCCAAAATATTTACCGACCCATGAATTAGTCATGTGTACTGTAAATTTTATATGCACTGGTAAACCAAAATAATTCATGCGACTGACTTTATTCACTTCAAATCTGAGTACCTTGTGTAGACATTGCTGTTGGGTAATGGCTTGTGGTTTCGACTTTTTAATGGTATCTCGTATGTGACCTTATGTTAATTTTAGTAAAAATATATTACTGCCGTGGTGATCTGTAGCATTGTAAATTCTCGAACACATATCAGGCACGACTCCACAAAATAAAAAGTAGAGGTGCTAAATCAGATGTTAAATTTTTAAAGATTCATAATTTTATTTTTATCTGATCCTCTTATAAAATGAATTTGTAGATCGATTATACTGTAAATATTTTCTGTTTTAATTTTAAAAACTTTTTTTTTTTTTTTTTTGAGGGACGAGGGGTTTGTTTGTACTTTCTCTCTGAAATGAGACCTATAAAACGTTTTTACGTATATAGAACTTATAAAAAAAAATCTTTTTAAAACTTCCAAGTCTTATAAAACTTAGAATAGAAATTTTAAACACGAATGTTTGGAAAAAGTTATGAAGTTTCATTATTAACTAGCAGTAGAGCCCGACGTTGCCCGGGGATTTAACAGTAAGAGATAGATCAAGTATCGACCATCATAAAGACTGAAAAATAAAATTGACAAAGATTATTGTTTAAGGTTGACGGACACGCATGTCTTTTTTTTTTTTTTTTACAAATTGGTCAAACTCAAACAAAAACATTGTTTTCAATCGTTATGAGTCTATCGATTAAATAGAATTTTATTATAAACAATTGTCTTGTAAATGGAATTTTTAAAGCATACTGAATGTAAAAATAAAGAAAAAAGTGTGCAAGACAATAAGAAACACTACCTGCCAAAATAAAAAGTAAAGTTTCGTTGAAGGAAATCCGATCCCATATATAAACGAACACACACACACACACAACCTGGGTTTTATAATAAGTATAACTCGATATGAGTTGTCCCCCTTTCATTCTGGCAACAGAATCGTGTTTTATCATGTTTTCAAATTGATTTCGTGCAAAAACAATCGTGTTTTTCCAATTTTTGGCACTGTCAGAACCACCGCAAGGTAATTTTATGTAGTCTTGGGAAGTTTTGTTGAAATCGGTTGAAAAATGTAGGAAATCTGATCCAATATATAAACGTACAGACACACACACAATCTGCGTTTTATAATAAGTAAGATTACTTTGAAAGTTAATGCCTGTCATGACTATTAGACAAATGATACAATACAGAATTATCAAAGATTGAAAACAAGACATTGTCTTCTGTTTAGTTCCCACTTCCATCAGAAAGTGAGCGGGGCTAAAGCGTGACCCCCGATATAGCCTCCCAGTACCCCCGACAGCGTCGTTGATGCATTATTTTGAACTTCATTAAACGATCCATTATTTCCATTCTAGTAAAATTATGAATTCGTTGCCAGTGTTTGTTTGTTTATAATAAGCAGAGCGATATTTATATTTGATTACGTGTCACTTTACAAATACAAGTCTCGTATCTCAATTTGAATGAGGGGAAATAAAGCACTTGTAAGCGATATTTTATTAACAACTGTGTACTTAATTTGGTGATGTTTCGATGTCTTTTCGCATCTTACTCGGAACTCTAGCCTTTTTTTTTTAACCCAAATCAAATAAACCGACTCACTCGTAAAAGTAAGTAAAGTTTTGTAAAAAAATTTGTTTACATTCTCCATTTATTAAACTTTTCTCAAGTCGCAATCTTATAGAATCGACAAAATATTGATTAAAAAAAAAATCTCTATAATAGGATCCTGCACAAAATATCGATTAGCTGCTAATCTTATCGATATTTTGTGCTAATCATTAGCACCTATGAAGTGTTAGTGTTTAAAATACAGGGTCACCGGCTGATTTCTATAAATTAAATGCAATTTAATAAGTTTTTTTTTTTGTTGTTTTTAACCAATAACAAGAACTAAATATTATTTACAACACAAAGCTAACAATATAAATGGAGAATATTCCACAAACTTGAAACTAGGATATTTTTTTATGAAAATCTATTTTTCTATTGCAGCTTGATCGGCTTTGAGTGAATTTGATCTTCATTTCTGAGAAAAATGCACTTTTCTAGTGAATGCAAGTAAAAAACTACTTTATTGCGGTCCGATGGCGTATAATGTTAAAAATAAAATGAACCTTTCTTGTAGATTTACAAAATGGGTGAAATCCTAGGTTTTCTGTAACCTATGACGCTCTCAAGGTCGTGTTCTGCAAAGTTAATTTTATTTAGATCGTGCAGTTTGGTATATAAGTTTTTACCTGCGTTAAAATTAGACATGAAATCACTCTAGGATCAAACCGAACATGACCGGTAATAGTCACAGAAAAAAGCCAGGTTAGGAAAAAAAGTTACAATTTTATTTTGCGAGTAACTTTTGGTATACATAAACGGACCCATTTTTACCAGATTTTTTTTTTTTTTTAACCACGCTTATCGCTGTAAATTTCCATGTCTGGAGGCGTCAAAATTATTTTTTTTACTAAATCCAGGTATTGTTGATCCGAGAAATTTTCACTATTCACGCTGTCTGGATTAGGCAATAAAAAAAAAACATTTTATTAAAGAAAGACTCAGAAACAGTTCTAACATTGTCATAACTTTTTTTCCTGGATTCGATTCAACAAACTAGCTTCATTTGTTTTCCTCTCTTCAATTGTTTTATTTGAATAAGAATGAATTCAATATGAATTTAAAAACTATATTTTAGAATCAACTAATTTTTTTTCTTATAGATAGCTTTTCGAAATCACGCGTAGGTTGTTTAACGTGTTTTAATTTTGTGTAAAATTACTATTTTCTACAAATTCTATCGTTATTCATTTGTTATTCATTTTCAAGAGAATCGGATGAAAAATCCAGATTGAAGACTTAAAAAATAGATTAAAAATGTTTAAATTTCGTAATTTTTTTTTTTTTTTTTACAAAATTTATTTTAAAAATTGTATATTTCATAATCCGCCATATTTTATTTATTAATTATAGGTAGCTTTTCGTTGTTAGACTTACATTGTCTAATTTGAATTTGTCTAAAATTTATATAAATTCTTTTAAATGGTCCGTGTGAAACACTCATCAAATGTTTATAATCCAAGATAGGAATTACCGCTAGGAAAGTAAAACTGACAGAAATCAGGTGATATAGCTTATTTTCATTGAAAGCGATGGACGAGGATTATCTAAATCCTGGATCAGGCGATTTTTTTTTTTTTTTAAACTATCTCAGAATGTTTCTTGTAAGCGTGTATAACTTTTTGTGTGTGAGTGTGTGCTTGGTAAAACGAATCAATCGATAAAAAAGAGATAGAGGAAGCAGAAATCAGGTGAGGAGAGATGTGGTTGAAGCCAGTGATTATACTTTTGTCTTATTTTTTAAATTCTATTCATACAATAAAAAAAAAAAAAAATTTATTGCAAATAGTCGAAAATACGAGTTCCGTTGCCAACGAAGTTGCGTTAAAAAAACAAAACAAAAAAAAAATTGCGTCTGATAGTCCGTAAGACGCATGTTTTACAAGGGCATGTCTGAACGATTCATCATTGTAAGTTCCGCTATCACTTAGCTGTAGAAAGCTTTAGGTGATTGTTCTTCCATATATAATACTGGCTTAGTTAATCGTTGCAGATTTTATATATATATATATATATATATATATATATATATATATATATATATATACACAATGATAAAGAGGAAATAGGGAACGTTTATCAATCTGACGTTTCCTATTTGATTTTATTCTGTCATATTCCGATCTATAGTTGATCCCAACTCATAAACGTTATTTTTAGTGAGGGACACGTATTTGAGTAGCTATTCCTTTCTTTTTTTTTTTTTTTTTTTTTAATTTTATTAAAGAGTGAAATTAATAAGAGATCGCCTAAACTGAGAAGCCCTGGTAAAGAAAAATTGTGCCTCCTACAGGAATCGAACCTGTATCCTTTTTTTGCTTTTTTTTGTTTTTTTTTTTAGTAAGACTGAATTCGAAATTTAGCCCAGGTGTTATTTCACTGTTTAAAGAAAGATAAACACGGATAGCAACACACACACACACACACACACACACACGTTAATCCGCTAAATATAGTAAGAACTAATGCCTAATAAAAAGTATCTCACTCAACACAATCACACTTATATTACGTATACACTTTAGGTTGACCAGAAAATCCTGACTGACTTAGGAAGCGGAAAGAAGACAACAAATCTTGATCTCTGGTGGAATTTCCAAGGAGTACTGCATTTCGAGCTTGTTCCACACGGCGCCCCATCAACGCTAAACTGTATTGCCAGCAGCTAGCCGCGTGTACGTCAAATTAAAGGAGTATCCTGCTTTGGTCAATCGAGGTCGGGCTTTGATTCAGCAAGACAATTCGAGGCCACACATTGCCAGCTTGACTAAGGAGAAGTTCAAACAGATGAACCGTGTTGAGATTCTTCCACATCTACTATTCGGTCCCGATGCTGCTCCGAGTAGCTATGGCCTATTTCACTGAATGGCACACTTCCCCCGCAACAAGCGATTCAACACTTTTGATGGAGTGAAGGAAGCTTGTTTACAGTTTTTTTTTTGTTTTTAATATTCAAAGCCAGTGGACGGGTATCTGGGACAGATTCGGACGCTGGCTGATCACTAGCAGAAGAACATCGAGAATGATGGACTTTATTTTGAAGAATAAGTGTTGGTATTGCTCCATAAAATTTTGTTTTCTTCCCGCTTTCTAAATGAGTCGGGATTTTCTGGCCAACTCTTTATTTTTATTAAAGATATATACATACATACACACAACGGATTTAATGTACGGAAAGTGGATTTCGCGCGCCCACTTCAAATTACAACCAAGACCATCAAGTTCGCGTTTGCACAAATATCCTTAGGAAATATATTAATCCATCTTTCCACCTAGCTATGGGTTAAATATCAGGACAGGGTTGGCTCTATAGCCTTGATTGGCAACCAGTCTAGGAGAAGGGCAACTATGAGTTCAATTGGTTGTGGAATTAGCGGGTCCACTGTATTAAAACCTACGCTCTACGAAAACAAGCAGCAAGTGAGTGTGGTTAGGCTGCGGCCCAATATTACACAGGGAGTCTACGGGTTAATTGGTCGATCCCGTAAACAAATTTTCTAGAGTAGTGAGTTTAGAAAGACAACTGCAAAAGTCCCTTAAGGAAAGCGGTATATGGTCGGCAGCCAAAGATGCAAGCTTTAGGTTTCCGTATTACTCTTTTGCGTCGTCTGCTGCTACACTGGCATGATAGTTCAATCTTTGTACCCGATTGATTCGAAGACGTCAGAATCGAGTAGGTACAGAAATTCAACTCCCTAAATAGTGTAGCACAGTAATTGGAAGTCACACCGGAATAACGAAAGACGCATTTCATAAACTAAGCAAAGTATTAAAATCTAGGAAAATTTCCTTAGAAACAAAGTGCTGAATTTCTGCGTCATATCTACCGGGTAAAGTGATAGCGATGTGGCTTTATAGGAAACTAAATAAAATAATATGGACAGAACATATTAACGAGGAAGTTCTTATAAAATAAAATAAAATAGGGACTCGAAAGATACTTAAACTTGCAATCAGGAGATATTATGAGGAAAGAGGACCCAGAAAATTCATCACTCACAAAACATACTGAAGTCAGGGGAAGTGGCTAATAACCAGCTTAATGAAATTCGATGGAGTGGGGACAGAAAGATAGCAAAAAGTCAAATGTTACCTAGAGCAACAATAGAGAAAGTTGGGGAGAGCCACGACTGATTATTCTGGAAGGATACGGTACATGAAAGTCTAGAAAATCCGGGTATCATTGGTTGCTCTAAAACTGCGGCCTTGTACCAGACTAAAATAAGATTAACAGCCGCTATTCGTCGGCTACAGTGCCAATCTCGTCTCGCGGACCAATTCGTTAGTAACGAGTGTTTCAGTCTCCACTTAATGGTCTTATTGTCTGATTTTTCCAATCATATTGGAATAAGCTTAGTAAATAGCAATAGTTTACGCATTAAAAGACAGATGGAAATTATTTTGCTTCCTTAAATTGAGGTCTGTTTTATTTTGGGTTCATGCCTGTCTGCTTACGTAGGCAACAAGAAGTTCTGTTCAAAGTGTACTCTCTGACCGTTATAGTCTGGATGATGGTTACATGATTTTGTGCTGCTCATTAATTATTAACGAGAAGCTACAGAAAAAGGAAGAGGCAAAGATATATGGCTGGGGCAAAAAGTAAAGAGATGGCGATGAATTGAATGAAAGGAGAGACGAAGAAAATGGTTAACATTTCAGCCATTCCGCTGAATTTGCGAAAACGCCAATACACAAGAGAAACAGGTTCTTTTGTCAAAAAATATTACATCAGACCACTTCACCAGATTCTTATGTGCGTACTGGAATTTCACTTTCTCGTGAATAATGACGTGACTTAATAAGTAACATATTTAATAAGGTGTGTGTATGTATGTATGTATGTATGTATATAAAACACTAAACGTTATTTTTTAGTGGGTGTGCGTGTTTAAATTGCTGTTCCCGTTTTATTTATTTTTTAAACCGTAATTAATAGCAAGCGGCTTAAATTCAGCGAGTTTTAATTGCTTCTCCAAATACGCGACCTTATATTTTACACAATCAATAATTCTTATAGCTATCAATAAGTTAATCATCAAAAGCTTACAGAGATGGAGGTTCGGTTTAGATGTTGACAGTCACAATTTATAGTGAAAAAGAATATTCCATCCACTTCTCACAAAGACCTTACAAGAGTATAGTTATTATCGTTGGTTCTCGGACAATAATTCCAGGTTTACGGTCATATGCTGAAGCACCAGTTCCCGTACGATCACCGAAGGTAAGCAACGTCATACCTGGTCAGTACCAAGATGGGTGACTGCTTCAAAATACCAGGTGGTGTAATGGATAACGACTCTGAATTGTTAACTGGAGATCAGAGTTCCAATTTCATTTTGGTTAGTTATATTCACTTACGCGCAAATTACCTTTGTGGGTAAATGTATGAATCTATATTTTCTCTCCCAGCTATAGATTAATTAGTAACATTTGTATCAGTAAATCTTTATCCCCCCCTACCAAAAAAAATCTTATAGTCTAAAAATATTTTCTGTCTGTAAATGATCTGTAAAGAGTTAAGTTGTAAAAAAGAATTTATCAAACGACAAGAATTTTGGTTTCTTTCAAGAAGGAATAAAAAAAAAAGTTTCTTTTAAAATTATTAATAGAGAGCAGTTTCGTTTTGGAGACGTTGTTAATCAAGAATGAATTTCTGTTACTTTAATAAAGACACATACAAGAGGGCAAGACGGGGAAATATTTTCGATCACCATAATCGACTGTAGCAAACCGCCTGCATACGAATAGAAAAATAGTTTAGCATATATAGAAAATAAAAGGTGGGGTGTAAGACAATGTGTCTTCTCATTGGATTTATTCAACCTAAACAGCGAGGCGATTCTGAGAATTAGATGTCTTACCAGTATTCGTTATTGGCGGTCACAATCTTAACATTAGATATGCAGATGAGTTTTGATAGCAGACACGAAAGGAAACTACAAAAACTCCTACATTAGGCAGTGAAGGAAAGTGAAAAGAAAGGATTAAACATCAAATGCAAGAAGATAGAATGCATGATTGTTAGCAAAAGGATGAGCCCTAAATGTAAATTACAAATCTGAGATACCAAGATCAAACAAATATAAAAAATTAAATATTTGGGAAATGTTCAAACAGATGATGGAAATTGCGACACTGAAATCCGAAGACGCATTAAGATAGCCAAAGATACATTCCAAAAGCTAAGCAGAAAATTTAGAGGCAGAAAAAAACTTCGTTAGAACCAACGAAAAGAGGACTGAACTGTTACGTGATATCTGTCCTCCTATATGACTGAATACTGGGCAATTTCCTCAAAGATGAAGAAGATACGAGAAGCAACAGAAATGTGGTTCTACAGAATGATGTTGAGGATATGATGGACCGAACATGTGAGCAATGACGAATTTTTAGAGAAAAGAGAAACAAAAAGGAAACTCATCAGGAAGAGACCGTTTAAATTTCTGGGGAACATAATGAGGAAGAATGGTTTGGAAAATCTGATACTCGCAGGACAGAATGAGGGCAAGAGGGACAGGAAAGCAGCGTATAACGTATTTGATGAGCTGAAGTAAATGGATGGCAGAATCAGATTTAGGAGAAATAAAATTTATTAATAGCTACAATTATGGAGAGCCATGATCGCCTACGTCCTGAGGCGACAGTCCACGAAGGCCATAAAAATTGATTGAAACAAAGAGACGGTATATTTCTTCAGTATAAAGCAAAACACTTTACATTGTAAGTTCATTGAAATCGTAATTATTGTTCTTGAATTTGGTATCCACAAACCTTTGCCCACTCCTTGTACTGTTACGTACAGATGTTGTAAATAAAGAAGACCTACATACAAAGGCGATTTGTCAGCGTAAGGTGAAATAAAAACATTTACTTCACAAGGCAACTATACAGGTCAGCAGGTTAGACAATTGGCATCTCGGAGTGAGAGAGACAGAATAGACGAAATTCCACCATCAAAACAGGTCATATGATGCTATATCATATAACTTTTCTTAGAAATATTTTCTTAGAATTTTCCTTTTTTCACTGTTTAGTGTCTGCTCTTATTTCATGATTACCCTCAGCTCTTTCTAAGTTCACAAGCATCAATGGAGATTTTTTTTCTTCCATCTAAACTAGCTAGATTTATTCGTCTGAATTGACAGCATATTTTAAGACTTTACTATTATTAGAAAGTATTCACATGTGAGTTTTCTGTGTAGTAATTAGGTTGGAATCCGTTTATCACTTAACAACACAACAAATACCCCTCTTTACATCCAATAAATACGCGTGAGTTATCCATGTGGTCAAAAATTATGCCATAGTTCATTATTATTATTAGGTTTTTACAAAAGTCTTTCAGCATATTTTCCAGTTATTATAGTAATAATTAATATGTAGTGATACTGGGGGGGGGGTCATTTTATTAATAACAATAAAGAACGATCCTCATCTCCAGTAAAATCCTGTATTAATATTACGTTTGGGGATAGCTTGGCTGCAGGAGTTGCCGGCGGAATGTTGTCAATGTTGACAGCCAACCGTCTTCGGGACTCCACTCGGATTTTCTGTCTGGATTTACTTCCATAGCCTTTTCTGTGTTTGGCATATGACCACAAACTAGAGGAGGTCTAAAATCAGGGTTTTTCTTCCCCTAGATGAACTGCCTTCCTGGGATGTCGAAATCCATCTACCCGAAGCAGCTGATTATGAGGCGCCAGTTTTCCACCTTCGCCCACTATCCGGCCTAAGACTGGACTTGGTTGTCAAATAGCCTCTAACAAAATCCAGTTCCAAACCGGAGAATTTTATTTATGCCGTATAAAAATTGCAGATTTTATCGGGCCCTTGCTGTTAGGTTTTCATACAAGTCTTTAAACCTATTTTTCCTATTATATTAATATAATTCAAAGGGGGGAGTCAGTATATTATATAAGAGAAAACAGATCTCTCATTTTTGTCGAGTGTGAACTTATAGTCATGCTGAAAAAAAAAAATGACTCTATATTTTCTAGTTACAAAGTTTTTCTTTTTCTTCAATCTCACCAGCAGTACTTTTCGTTTTTTCTCGTACTACCATACGCAGTTTATAACATTTTCTTTATGCAACAAATAGAAAAAATACAAAAGAAAAATAAATATGGTAATACTGGTGTGATAGAGCTGCCTTTTTTTTCCCTTTCTTTTTTATTTTTAATAAAATGTCATCAAGGATTGATTTTTTTTTTTTTTTTTTTTTTTTTATGAACCTCTGATGATTCTAAAAATCCAACGTTACCATTATTGATTATTTAACTTTCATGATTCATTTAAAATTGAGATCGTTTTCTGAATGTCGCACTCGAGCAAAAATTATTCCGGCAAGGCTTTTAGCTAATAAAACCGGTTGCTGAAAAGCTTTCTCTATCAGAAGTAGACATTTGCGGTTTTGTTAACGTCAAGTCTTCCTAAGTGATACTCTTATCAGCATGCAATAACCTTAGAATATCATCTGCAACCATACTTCCTCGGCTACTTCTAATTGGATCCTTTATTCTTAGAAGTTCAAGGTTAAACGGAATACAACAAGAATTGGCAAGCAATGAGTTATTTTTTTATTCACGATTTTGGCTGTTAAATTGCTGCAATACTATAAAGAACAAGAAACGTAAAACAAAGCATTCTTCTTGAAAACTAAATTAAATATTGAAAAAAAATCATGATTAGTTATATACTCAGAATCCGAAAGAGACAGAAGTTTCTTGGACATATAACAAGGAAGTCGGGCGTGGAGAATTTGACACTCATAAGTCATTGAAGGCCGACAGGAGAGGTAGCCGGCCACCTACCTGACGAGCTTGCGTGAATGGATGGAGGAACATAGGAAGAGCCTTGGCAAAGGGACAAATATTGCAAAGAGCTACAAGGTATAGGCAATTGTGGAGGGCTATGATCTACGTTTTAATGGGACGCAGTACATAGAAATGATTATTACTACTGTCTTAAGATCAATGCTTAACGAGCATCCTTCACTTGTGGCCTTGTTTCAATCTACATATCTGGCGCTACCCCGTCGAGTGCTGGTATGCTAACCTCGCAGTATGAGTTCGATCCTTCTTGGTTGTCTACCTAATACTAGTGGCCTTGTGTCAAACTAGGTGAAGTTTATTAGAAATCTTGGCGTTTTGTTGTATAGTTGTTAGTAAGTTAATCTCATATGCCATTATCACATAGTACTACGAATCTGCTACCCTGTGCCAAATTAAACTAAAATAACTGTTGGGGTACTTTGCTGTGGAGCTGGCGTCAGCAAACTATTCTTATAGATAATTACAATCGTAGTGAGCTCAATCTTCATAGGATGTTTTACACTTCTAATCCTTGTTACGCTGTTAAAAACTTATCTGCTATAGAGTAGTGCTAAGTAGCAAGTCTTGCAGATAAATACTACAGAGTAGGGAGTTCGAACTTTTGTGTCCCCACACATGGTCTTGTGCTATGCTAAATTTAAAAATAGAAATCAGCCTGCCTGCTAATATTCGAGTTAGATGTAAACAGATACAATCTCTTAAATGTCAACACAATGAATTAAGACTGACATTGAAAGGAATCAATGTTGATTGAGGTTTATGCAATGTTTTCAGTTAAAACGAAAGAATTTGCTTAATTCAGTAAATTAGTTGTGAATGTTCACGTGAGAGGTGTGTATAAATAGTATAAAATAATATAATTCATAAGTAACAAATACGTTGTTCCGTTAAGTTAATGTTGAAAATATTTTAAATCTTTATTTTATTTTATTTTTTTTTATATTTAATAAACTTGACTGGTCGACTCTAGAGTTAGATCAATGGAACTTAGAAAAATACAATATCGCAATTGTCACTTTCACACCTGAAGACGATCTTCAGACCAAATGCCATTAAACATTTATCGAGCTATATATTTTGGATGGATATAGACAGTGGGGACGTAGGAATCAACACTGCACGATGACTGTCAGTTTCACATCACAGATGGTCTTCAGATCAAGCAGATTCAAGCTTTGTACATAGCTTGAAATGTAAAAGTGACAGCTACCATAGTGCTGATTGTCATGTCCAAATTGTTTGTGTATCCTATCAATTGCTAAATAGTAATGGTAATATTAACCGTTTCCCTATAAGGAAACATTTGGTATTTATTGACCGAGCAGTCGGTACTATTTTCGGTAGAAATTTAAATCATTTTCTTCAAACCCTTTTTAAGGAAAATAGGTTTCTCAAATCTAGTAGCTGTTATCGATCTTCCCAGTATTGATAGGCGTTTCCTTCCTAACCTTTTATTTGAACTGATGAGGAATGTCACCCCCTTGATTGTCATTTTTTTTTCTTAGTTACATGTGCTATCCATTTTAGTTGTATGTGCTGTTGGCAGTCCTCGATATGGTTTCTGTTATTTGGTTAATGATGTAATGGCACTTGATCTGAAGATCGCATTGAGATCTCAACGTAGCAGTCGCCATGAAGTTGATTCTTAATGCGATGTGCTATCTATGTAACTCATAAATCAGTCAATCAAATAATTCAACAGAACATTTGTCAATTTTTTTCTTTTATTTTTTTACAGTAAGGTTCACTCTGTACAAAGGCCGGTGACACTCGAGGTAAACGGTTACGTTAAGGGGGTAGTTAATATAGATAGGAGGGGGGAGATAACGGCTAACTCAAGACTTGAACATGTTAAGATTGTGGGGACATCGTCTGTTCCACAGAGCAGTGGCTTGAGGGGAAGAAGCTGTTCGAGTGGAAATTACTTCTCACCGATGGAATACAGAGGGAATGTGGGTGGTTTTCTACTATGTGAGTGACACGGCGGGTCCAAGCCATGAAGGTTAGACGTAGCAGAACCAAGGAATGTAGTTCGTCCTAGCATTTTTCATTGAATATCTAACTATATGAACACTATAGCTGTTAGTTTTATGCTTCAAGCGATCTTCAAATCAAGTTTGTTCTGAAGATCGTTTATGGCGTGAAACTGGCAGCCATTATACTATTTATACTGCGTCTATATCTATGAACACACTCTCTGATATTGAGCCCTCTTCCACTATAAAATAGCAAATTTTAAACATCTAAATGCATTTACCGATATTTTCTTTCTTGAATTGAAGAACGAATACGTTTATTGAAGTTTCTAGTCAAACGAAAATAGACATTGTTTAAATATGTCTTCCGATTATTCATTATAATTATTAAAAGTAAATCTATTTTAAGTTCATTTATAACCAAGCGCGCTATTTTGTTCTTTCATACATTTCAAAATAATTACTCATCGTTGATTCTCACAGGTGGGGATAAATGCAAATGTTTTACCTGGGAATAAACACTGATGCTAAAAAGCATAAATTATAACGCATAATTTTAAGAGAAGTAGATAAAAATATCCGATTATCTAAGCAAAATAATTTTTCTAATTATACATAGACAGATTGTCAGTAAAACCTGCCTTAATTTTGTTTACCTCTTATAATCTATTTTTATTTTTGTCGTTAGGTAGCATTCAGAACATTTAACAGAAGAGATGTATATGATCAGTCTATCACAAGAATACATTTTTCTTTGACTAGAGAAAAATTGTTACAACTGAGCTGATAAGCTTTCATTTCTCCGCCATATTAGACAGACATTGGATTGCCGTTTATTCTGTTTTTTACAGAATTCTCGTAATGAAATTAGTTTTAAATTGCTTGTTACAAGAATTTAGAACAGAACTTGATAAGAATAATAATGCCTGCGAAATAAAACAAGAAAGTTGTTTGAAAGAGAATGAAATAGCAAATATGTTGTGACATGAAGTTAATGTTTAAAAAAAAAAAAAAAAAAAAAAAAAATGCAGTTTTATTTTTATTTTTTTTAATTAATAAATGATACAAACTTCTTAGCAAATTTGGACAAAGGAAAGTGTAACACGAAAACAGTTAACACTGCGTTGGTCACATGGTGTGTTTTGTTACACCAACATTTTTGAAGTACTTGTAATTCTGGAGTTGGCAACCTGCTCTTTTTGCTTCCTCCCACTATTCTCCTACCTCGATGAGGGAGTGTCGCATGCAGTGTGGTGCCGTTTTAGCTCGGTTGTTGTGGGAAGCAAACGCCAGGGGATTATCCATTTCGGAAATCCGAGATGAATAACGCAAGGTTAAAATTGTCAATCATAATAAAATTACTAGTATTACAAGAAACAGAAAAATATGAAGAAACCAGCTGTTCTTAGATAAGTTCACACATTAATGAACACATTTGACAGCAAAAGGCCCACTATTTTTCCATCAAATTAAAAAAAAAAATCTTTTTATACTATGTGAAAATAGTCCTCAACATTTTATCATTACTTCTATAAATTAACAATATTTCTTGACTAGTCCATTCATGAACCCTCTGTAATAGCCGACTTTTGATGTTCATTTGCAGGTGGAAAGAATAAAAAGGCTTAACCCCGACGACAGTCAAGAAAAGTATTTATCATTGGTGTTAACTCTCATTTTCCCGCCTGCAAATGAACAAAATTTCAGTCGATAATCAAATAATAAATAAATACTTTTTTTATTTATTACTTGGTTATTGAATGAAGTTTAAAAAAATAATTTAAATTCTGTGCAAAATAATTAAATTAGATTATTGTTCTTTTTCCCCCCGAGATCCTTCTTGTTGGATAATTCGTTAACGTGTACGGATAAAGCTTAAGCATATATAGATTTACTGAGACGAATGTTCGATATTTTCTCTTATGAGATTAATAAAAGAGAGAAGGTTATTGACGTAAGAAGACTTGTTAATCGTAAGAAAAGTGATTGAGTCGTTTATCTTGGCAACAGTAGCTTGTCTGTTTGTGCAGTGTCCTTTTCAAAAAGTGACATGTATGTTTGGAATCACCATTTCTTTGTTTACACGAGAGATGATGAAAGTTATGTTAACAGTAAGCCTGGATAGTAAAAGTTAATAAGCAAATAATAGTTTCCGCTTTTGCCAGTTATTAATTATACCCGTCCTTGGGCCTATTCACTCCATCTCCAAAGATGGGTCACTTGGAAAGAGATGTACTAAGTAGTCATTAAGTTCTATTGATGTTATTGGTCAAAGAGAAGTGTGGGCGGATTCTTCTATTAGAGTTCAATCATTAATGAATATCGTGAAGAAACAAAGACAGGGACAAGGAATTATTTTAAAAATAAACGCTAATTCTAAAAATTGGCTACTTTTAACGTCTCACTCCCACACTCTTTCTCTTCTTCGCCGGTTCTTCGATTCTCATAAATTTAGGTTGATTTTTTTTTTTTTTTACTCGTGTACGTGCGTGATTCTTAAATATGTAATCTAAAAGAAAATTATCTACATGATGCGCAATTTTATTTAAGTAGCACACAGTGAATGAAGGCTTCCGATTGACTTTATATATAAACCGGACCTATTTTTAAAATTTTCATACTTTATTGCAACAGATCAAAATAATTCTACAATTATTAATTTTTTATCATATGCTATTATTTGTTTAGTATATTATATTAGATATAGATTGCTACTTCTAATTTTGTCTTATTCCGTATATATCTAATTTTAATGTTAATGCAGAGAATTTTCTCAACTCGTAAATCACATGTGTTGCCCTGGTACATTGTACTCGAAAGGGAGATGGCATCCATCACTTAATCATGTGTTGCTGCTTTATAAACAGAAGTTTATAGTTTTAGCGTCTATTTTGATTTTGAAGAATTTGCAAATAAATCAATACCAAATACGTAAAAAATCGAATCACCGTTATTTTTATAAAATTGTCATTTACTGGAAAATAAATGACTAAACACGCTGACGGCTGTTTCTTATGGGCGCCGCCATTTTGGTTTAGCTTGGATACTCTGCAGTAGGGAATAAGGTAAACCACATTCTCAGCACAGAATATAAAAAAAAAAAACAAACAATACAAAACAGGTTGTATTGTAAGCTAATATATATTTGCACTGGTTTGGAAATAGCGCTAATTAGTTTATAACGCAAACCCGAGAGGGCGACATTTCAATGTCTTGAAAATGCCGACAGCAGGCAATGTACATATTGTTGGAAATTCTGATATTAAGCATTTTCTTTATTCACCAAATTAATTTGTTTAATTTATTTCTTTGTCATTTTGATTTGGTTGCTGTGCTTTCCAAGCTTTCTTAATGTTGACTGAAATTCTCAGATTGTCATCATTTTCTGAGTTCCTCGAATTAAGACTAGAATTATCTTCATCTTTGTTGTTTTCATCACAGTTCTTCGGTTGATGTACTGTATCCAGTAATCAAATTTATAAGGTGTGTGCGAAAACTCCCAAAAGTTTTTTGTTTTGTTTTTTTTTTTAAAAAAGTAGGGTAGATTTGCTGCGTATTCAGTCTTTTTCTTTTCTATTTAAGTGAGTGTTGGGAATTCAAACATACTTTCAGGAAATTAACAAGGTTCAATTGACATATTTCCATCAACCGAGTCTTATTAAATTCTCGATTATTGTTACTCTAGTTCTCTACTGAGCACCTTGCTAAAAATACTGTTCGTCTTGAAATATGCTAAGTTCTAGGTAGTAATGTTATTGATTTATTTATTACATACCTCAGTATGAACCAAGAAAATTTCATGTCAGCACAAAAATCTTTGGCAAATTGTTTCATATATACATACATACATACATACACTTACCCTACAGTTGAAAAGTTAGAAGCCACCCCAGAATTAGCATGAGATGAATTTGACAGAAGAGTGAAACCTCTCCATCCCCAAAATGAAAAAGAGCTGTTAGTCATTGAAAAAAAGAATGAAATCAATTATTAAACTTTGAGAAACTTTTGCAACGAATGACAAAAAAATTTGTGTTGCAATAATCAAGGCTAAAAGGAGGATATTTTGATGAAAGCAAAATTTAATAAAATGCTTTTTCTTTTTGTCGTAATAAAATCTCTAATAATAATAAAATCATGTTTCACTTTTTTTAATCATGTATAATATTTTACATTAAATGAAAGTAAAAAACAACTACTTTTTGGGGTAATTTAAAAAATGACCAGAGGTTCTCTCAAAATTTTGAACTGTATGAGATAGATCTATAGATCTAGATGTGTTTTATTGAATAATTTAGAGATGAGTTTTTTTATCTCGTATTTGAATAGACGCTCCGTTTATTTATTAAAGTGCATGTTTATTTTCGTCTATCGGCGGGAATATCAGAGAAATCTTATAAACGAAACATATGCGCTCTCCGGCAAAAAATAAAATAAATAACATTTAGACTAAGAGAGTGATAAAAACATTAATCAACCACTCCAGAGATGACTTTGGCAGTCTTTGAGACGTCGTTACGTGGAGAAAAGTCCACATTCAGATGAGAATTTCGTGAAGACTGCCTCTCACACTGGTCGAGAGTTGAACGAAATGTAATGTTAATTATGAAAGGTTCAAGTCTCATGTTCTTCATTAGTTGAACACGTTATCATTAAACATCGCCGCTGATTTCCTTACATACCTCACAATGCACAAGTTGTTTATGCCCAGATCGACTTGAACAGTCAACGCAACATAAGAGCTACCTAGGTCAAGGACAGGTCTGATCATAAGTACTAGTAACTGATAAGGCAAAATATCGCGTGATCAACCGAATCCAAATGTAACATGTCAGTGGATTGAGTAATTAAATGTTATTAATTACTCTATACTGCCTGGTATCAACAAGTACTAGTGACAACGATTCAAGTGTAGAAGATATCTAACCTTCCCTTGTTTACAGACAGGGCAAAGTACTAAAGCAGTCCCTGGAGACTCCAGCTCCGCCACAGGACCTCTTCATAGCACTAAATATTCGAAAAAAAAAAAAGAATATAGTGAAAAATGTATCAAATTTGATTTTAAAAAAGTTTTGTAGTCAAACTCTTAATTATTAAGAGGAAAGACCAAAGTTGTTTTCTTTTATTATTTAATTATATTTTTAATCCTTTTTAGAACACTCGAAATTTTGGTTAATTTTTTTTTTTGTATCAGTGTGTGAACTATAAATTAACATAGGACATTTTTGCGGTGAAAAACACATTTGTAAATTATTAAAAATCAAAAGAAAATTGTTGAATTTTAATGAAACTTTCAGGACTTATTCATTCACAAGTGAAAGAAATTTTATGTTTTTTTTTTCGTTCATCTGTTACATACCACTTATTTAATTTATCTAATTTCGAGAAATTGTGTAAAGCTTAATGTTAATTAAAAGCAGAACAAATACAGTTCATACACAACATCAGAAATAGTGATAACTATAGTAAATTTAAAGAAGTATCTAAAAGTCAATAAAACATTAGATTACGGAGAATATTTTCCTAACTTTTTAAAGATTACCGAGTACTTAAAAGTTATATAAAAAAGTGCTCATGTTATATTCAATTATTTTTTTACAGATGTAAAGTCTAAAGACTATAGAAAAACATTAAATAAATATCCATGTCATCACGCTGTCAACAGCTTAAACAGCTATCGCAGTTAAAAAATGTATTTCTGCGATATTTAAAACCTTAAAATGAGTAGTTTCAGATCAAATTTTCAAAGTGTCAGAAGTATATTTTATTTTTAGAAGATTTTTTTAATAAAGAGAATTACATTCTGATTAACTATGGCTAAATTTCAGCAATTATATAAAAAAAATCTAGTCTATTTAAATTATTTTTTTAAAAATAGGGCAAAGTATATTATTTATTGAAAATATTAAAATTAATCTATTAGCTTGAAATTAAATCTAAAATAAAAACTTATTTTTGATTTTAAAAATTCATTTTTATACCTTAGGTATAGTATTTTAGGGGCGGACCCTACATTAAGTGGTTGTACTGATTTTGCAGCATACGCTGCAGAGGACTATAACATTTTTATCTCCCCACATGTACATTTCTGGGGCCTAACATTGAATCCTACCCTGTGTCACATTTGTTCATGTTGGGTGAGAGGTGGGTGGATGAATTTATCCCTACACCGAACATTATTTCTGACTAGATACTTTTAGTCGACATAGTTGCTTATCGGTATAATGTGTACAAATGCAGGACAAGGGCAACAGGTTTCAACAACGCATAATACAAAATCTTCAACCGATCAATACACAAGAACGTTAACACACTAGTTTGTGTTTATATATATATATATATATATATATATATATATATATATATATATATATATATATATATATATATATATATATGTGTGTGTGTGTTTGAGAGAGCAAACGGCACCCCTATTGGTAGCCTGAGTTTCACGCTTTCGCGATCTTCAGACTAGAAGAAGCGACCCAGTCGTCT
>CAHIKZ030005581.1:450000-490000 GCA_903632075.3 Acanthosepion pharaonis
TTCAAAAGTACTGACCACCTTATTTTTTTTTCCTTCACATTTTACTTTTGTGTTTAAAAAGGTGTAAAACATGCAAACGCACACAAGATGTGATTAGAGAGAGGTCCACTCTCTCTGATAATTGTGTATTTTTTTTCACTGGTCCTAATCGTCAGACTTCAAGCCTAGATTTTCGAATACTGATTATCAAGGTGGGACACTTGGAAAATAACTCCATTTTCAAACCCTTTCTCGTATCGTAAGACAGATTCCCAGTTTAATAAGTGTGTGTGTGTGTGTCTTCAACTGAGTCTGAGAGGCTTTTTCATCCTGATATTGGTGATTTATTAAGCGGTGCTTAGGCAAGGCACAAGGCCGTGGTTATGGCGCACCCAGTGAGGATCGAACTCACTACTTTGTCGTAAAAGATCTAGTTATCTTGTCATTTAGTGAAATTATTTTTAATTTTTATTTTACATTATATTTTTATCTTTTTAACAAAAGTGAGGTAAAAATAAAACTTGGAAACATTTAATCAGTTTTTCAACTAATTAACCACTGACAGAAACACTTGTATAATTGGCGCAACATAATCTTCCAAACTCTTTTCAAACTACACAAAGTTCTCTCTTTTTCTCTCTTGCTGTCACCTAACCAACACAAACATCAAGTGTGAAGATGTGCTACTACTAACTGAATAAATTGAAAGTATTGTACTTACTTGTGGGTAAATATTCCTTTAAGTTACTTTTTTCTTTTTTTAATGCACCTGTACAAGAAGAGGTATTCGAAGGTAGGTATGTATATAGATGAACAGCCTCCGAGAAAAACAATTGTTAACGAAGACCGAGTCGGTCTCTTTTTATAAACTAACGAAAGCCGCTAAAAATGTATTTGCTTATATCACGCCGGTGTCGACGACTTGGACAATACAATCTTTTATTTGCTATCCAGCGTATTACGTCACAGTAACATCAACTCAATTTCCAAGACGCGGTAGAGTTCATTCAACTAGAGAAGGTGTGACACGTAATATGTGTAATAAATGCAACTGTTAAAATTTATACAACTAGTTCTTATTAATATTTAAATAATGGTTCATACCAAAGTTAACCAAAGAAACCATTTGTATTTTAGTTCATTTGTGTGTGATAATTTGCTTTCTTTTAGTTTTCTCAAATGTTTACTTTCAATTGTTTTTTATATTCCCCCTTTTAAATAAAATGAATCGGTCAGATACTATCCCCCTTTCCTGGGATTGGTCTGTAAAAAAAAAAAAAAAGACCTATTTCTGTAATTTTTTTACTCACTGTTTTTCCATTGATAAATCGTTCTAATCCGGGTCTTTTCCAACCAGTTTTTCAGATAATAATGGAAAAATCTTAAGTAGGATTCCCACCAGTTGCGTAAATACTGTCTAACGTTCGCACATAAGCACGTTTTATTTAGAGAAATTACAGCCACTCAATTTTTAGCTTAAGTATATTTCCCTTGCCACAAGAGCTGAGGATTTTTACTTTTACAAAACATTTTTAGTAGAAGGCTACGATTAAAATCAAACTAAAAAAAATTGATCGGTATTAGAGTAGCCTAGAATTAAGACAAATGAAATATAGTTTTTCTCTTATGTGTCTGTATAAATGCTGAATACTCGTTCCTAATAAATATTTATAAACGAATAAAGACTCATAGTAGGTAATCGAATGACAAAATTAGTAGACTCCTGCCAATAAATTTAAAATGTAAAACGTATAACTTAAAGGTCAGCTATGGCGTACTGGCACAAAAAAGGGAAAAATACAAAAAGAGGTCAACGTGGATCAGTGAATAATCACATACTAAGAAGGATAAAAGGTGGAACAAAAGGTTGGTTGGTAGATATAGATAGCAAGTACAATAAGAAAAAAATAGAAAATGGAGAGATAAGATAGAGGGTATACAGCAGCACAGTCACGGGCGTCATAAAAGGAATCGTGAACTCTAAATTGCTGACAATTTCAAAATTATTGTAGTACTTGTAAAAATCACAATTATTTATATAGGGATAAAATACAAATAAAGTAATATACATATACCGTATATTTCCGCATATAAGGCGACCTTTAGATTAGACGAGGTAAAAAATATATAGAAAATTTTCATGAATTTATCACAGGATGCAATAGGTAAATTGTCGCTTTGTTTGTTTTATTTTATCGACTGCAAAGTATAGTAGGGTCAGTTGGGCACCGTCTGTGAGAAAAAGAGCAACATGACGCAATTAACTCCGCCAGAAATTTGGAAACGGCCTGCTGTCCTGCTTGACATTCGCACCGGAAGCTCCAATACGAACATTTCAGTGTTTGGGTGTCAATCTGAGGAGAATGCAGTCTAAAGGTGTTTGGAGTGATCACTAGTGATGGCGACGTTATGCCTCTATTCGTCTTCCCACAGGGCCTCAGACTCAACACTGAGGCCTACATCAATTGCTTTGAGGAGGTAGTGCTGCCCTGGGTCAAGAGGGTGACTGCTGGAAGACCCTATGTCTGGCGACAGAACTCAGCACCATGCCTCACAAGCAGAACCCAGTTACGACTGTCAAACAATTTCTGCAATCCCATCACCCCTTACATCTGGCCACTTAACTCCCCCGACTGTAACCCCCTTGATTATTATGTGTGGGGCACAGTTGAGCTAGAGACCAATAAAACTTCTTGTATCACCAAAGATGAACTGAAAGTTGCACAAGATTTCAAACTTGTATGGAGGCCGTGGTTAAAGACAATGGTGATTATATTGAATATATATTTACCAAAATTACACAAAAATATCTTGAAATACTAAAGCGTAAATTTACGCTTTAGTATTTCAAGATATTTTTGTGTAATTTTGGTAAATATATCTGTTAAAATGAGATGCCAGTGTTATTTTTCATTTTCATTTTCGCGTCATTTAGATGACAATTTATCCATCGCACCCTTTAATATAAAACGACTGCTTATTGATTATATAAAGGTGATGTTATTGGAAACATTGTTACTTGTCTCCTTAGAAATTCAAAATAAATGAAATAACAAAGCCAATACCATATGTTTTTCCTACACACGTCCCTTAAAAGGGAAACCATAGTTTTGTTTGTTTCATCACGTGATCTCTTGCAAATTCATCATCACCACCACCAGCCTGCTGTAAATAATAGCCATTTCCTTATACTTCATCGATAATCACAAAATACCGCTAATAACAATATGATAATGTATAATAATACATTCCACTTTCAACATTGTTTTTTTTTATTCAGTCTTTTATTCATTATTGAAAGTTTAGCGAGAGATAAAAGTTGCTGTGAAAACGCAATCATAATTCAATGTTTAGATTTTTTCAGCTGAGTTTGTACGGATACAAGTTGATTTCATTGATATGGAATTATTCTTTGAAAAGGCAATTTATTATGAAGTTATGCCAGTAATATATAAGGTAGAAATTAAATTATAGGATTTTTATTTGGTAAAAAAAACCCTACGAAAGAAAGTATTTGAAACAAATGTTTGAGGTAACATTTAATTTATATTGACACACAGCAAAGACAGACGATAAATTTATTGTTACATTCTTCCTAAAACCAGATCTTCTGATTCATGTTATATTAATTGCCACCAATGGCATGATGTGAACGCTCCGAACACCCAAAACTGAACTAAAATTCCGTCACATGGTTCCGCACATATCTTCTTTACTCACACACTCAAAGAAAAATAAGTAATGCAATTCCGAATTTCCACCCAATAGCACCCACCCCAGCCTAAAGAAACAAAATAAAAACTGGAGCCGATTGTAGCCTAAGAAAGGACATAAAAGCTCATGAAAAAGACATTTTCGGCAGTTGGACGGCATCTTGGCCCGGATTCACAGACTTCGTTGGACAGCGACATCCCATCTCCAAGAAACAGATCGCCAAAGGCCGTCGCCCCAGAAAGTCACAATTACTCCTCCATCTCCTTTCCTACGCCCCCAGCGAACGCCTTTTGCGACTCCACTTATCTCTTTTTTTTAACGAGACATCTTCACCGATTTATAATTTGTTGTATTTTACGTTAATACAATTGTTTATTTCTTTAGTTTTGGTATTTCACTCATTTAAGTTTGTCCGAAAAGATAAGTAATTACCACTGTAGGAAAAAAGAGGATAAATTCAGTGATATGACACGGCGTGAGAAAAAAAAACCCAACCAAAACTTTGAGATTAAAACCTTTTATGAGTATAATAGAAGAATGAGGAGAAAGGAAGTGTTGTCACAGAAGAGAAACGCATTGTTAACAGTTCTTTGAGCTCTTGTGATTTCTTGTTGTTGTTGTGGTGGTGGCAGCGATGTCTCGGAGTCCGAAATTCCTGAGAATTGAGAAGATATTCTTCACGTGCATTAGGCGCTACAATCCTGGTTTCTACAGATCTGTTGTTGAAGTTTTCTTTTCCGAGATCAGTTTTTTTTTTGTACGTGCTACTCGTTGGAAGCCAACGTGGGAAAGAGGAAGAAATATTTAAACATGGCGCGCAGATCGGGACGAAACAGCTTCAGTAAGGGGCCTTCTAATTCGTTCCTTTTAAGCCAGTCACAGGGACCGTTGTAACAATGCCAGGAGGCCCGTTCAAAGGTCGGGTAACTCCGAAAGTCTCGTAATAATTTCAATATTAAATCTTCGTTGTTGTTTCTTTGTTCTGCAGCCATTTGAAAAGGGGAGTATTCAGTGCCTTCCTTTTCCACTCGACGTTCGATCTGAGTGAGGTCAATGAATACACCTTTTAAATTCTGCTTCCGCCAGAAAATCTACCCTGTATAGACTTTCATCTATTTTTAATCGTTATACAGGCTTTCTATTTGACTGTTTATTTTCTATATTGTCAAAATATTTAACAATATTTCTTTTTACACAAAAAATAATCCTTGTAAGGACTCTGCTCAATAAGCTGTCCAAATAGGTTTGAATTTTGACTCCGTGTTAAAAAAGGAGCTAAATTCACACATTTTGTTTTATCTAGTAATATTTTTGAAAGAATATAGAAGCATATTATTCTACAGTTATTGTCTCAAATAGTTTTAAGACTAGTGTCGTTGTGCCTTTTGAAAAAAAAGGTGCAGCTATTTTAATTACCCAAATAAACAGCTATAGCTTCGATTTCCAAATAATTGAACTGTATTAAAGTGTAACACATTCAACAATTTAATTTGTGTAACGTATAGGATTTTTTATTTGGTTAAATAATAAGAAGAAATAGTTCAAACAAATGTTTCAGGTAACATTTAATTTATAAGGCCACACAACAAAGAGACGACTTGAGCCGAGTTTAAGAAACAGACAATAAATTTATTAACACGCAAAAATGAATGAATTACACAATTTAAGTGCATTGTGTGCCAAATGATGGTCAATAACATGTATGTAAATATAATCAATGCAAATGAAATATGCCTCTTTACAATAAAAACTTACAATGCTGTATAAGGTCCTCAGAAAAGGTAAACAATTATTGGGATTTTCCCAATTATATTTGGTAACAAAAATATTGTGACGCCGGCAAGAAGAAAGGAACACAAACACAGATGAAAATGTTTGAAAAAACTTGTAGGGAAAGAGAGGAAAGTTTCATTGCAAACAGACGGGTTTGCGGAACTTATCTGAAAGATGCGTCCTTATAACAGTTTTATATTTCCTGTGTCGTTTTGGCTGGGTTGAAGAAAATAGTCTTGACTTCTGTGCTTCAGTTGCTGTCTAACTCCACACACGTGTCCTGGTTTTAGATGATGGAGAATGCAGACGGGGAACGTGTTGTCTCCGAGGGTCCCAGCGAGCAAAAGAGTAAAGAGTTTATAAAAACCGCTCTCGTGGGGGTTTGGTGAAAATCTAAAAAAGTATCCTGTGATTGGTTGTTTTTCATCCAATCACAGGGCACCCAGTTAGCGACTCCGTAATAATTTCAATACAATATAAGAATAAAACGAAGAAAGGAGAAAATACTTCACTGGAAAGTTTTCAAAGAATAGGTATAATTTTCGAAGCAAATTTCGTGGTAACAGCTAAGAATAGAACAATCACACCAGCCAAATAATTTTCCTTCGTTCGTTCGTTTCAGTTCTTGTCTGATGGTTGTCAAATTCCTTCTATGTTGTTTTTACTTCTTGGACCTGGGTGACCTGGGTTTCTGCAGCAGTTGTTGGTCGACCCTGAAAATGAACTCCAAGTCCCCGCTCCTTAAATAACCTCCAGGTATGCTCCAAATTCACTACTCGGAATTTCGAGGGCAACTGTTTTATTGGTTTTGGAAGAAAAAACAAACGCTGCTGTTTTCCCACAAATCGAAATGTACCAAAAATATTTTTGACATTCAAGATTAAACAAGAGCTCAACAGTGTCTGCTTTCTCTCTGAAAAGACAGGTCAAATGATACACGCTCAAGTGGCTTACATTTCTTATAATAAAATTAATAAAATCATTTTATAAGTTTATTTGATAATGTGAATCGTTTCATGTATTTCATTGGTTCTCGCACCGAGGCAGAGGTTAGCTTACCGACAAACGTCACTCAGAATTTAAGGTTTCTTTTTTAGAATTTTTGTATAAGACGACTCCCAATAGGATTCAAAGGTCGTTTTATACGCAGAAATATACGGTGGGTGGGTGTGAAATCGAATGAAAAATAGATATATAAAAAAAAACAAAAAAACTAAGTGACGCGTTTTGTCTAGAGAAAAAACTTTTAGTTTGAAGAATTCCCCTCTCGGGACAAAACTGGGCCTACCTGCAAGGTTATGTCCGGCTTCCACCAAAACCTACAGCCATATTGTGCACGTTTGGCTGCGATGCATGTGCCTTCTATAGTCTTACAGACTGAGTATCATGATCGGTACATGGAGTTTCGTATATTTGTATCTAAGCCTCCATTTGTTGATGTTGTTAATAGAAATGACGATGATGATACCCTTTTCTTTTTTAACGGTATAGGAACGCGATTTTTATAAAAATGTCAATTCACTCCCCACATTGGAGTTAATTTACAAAAGAATTGCGCGTAACTCGTCTTGTGGACAAATCATCTCTGGTTTTAAAAAAATGCTGAAGTACACTCTATAGGTTAAGCTTATTGCAATTTCCACTTTCAGCAACATGATTGCTTAGGCATAGAAAGCGTTGATAATAATTCTGAAATGTTTAATTACAAAGGTAACAGCCTCTACCTCCGCCCTTGGCAGAGTTAGGGTTAATCTTGACATTCACGGTAATTAAATCACAGTAAATCCATCGCTTGTAATTTCGTCGTCTAGTAATTATATCGTCAGTATGTTTAACGTCAGTTTTTTTTTTTTTTTTTTTTTCATCGTAGAATAAATGCATTGGATTGAAAAAATATTTTAATTACCGTATTTGACGGTATATAAGACGCACCCCAATTTCAGCAGGGTAAATCAAGAAAAAATTAGTAATTAGTAAAATTATTAGTAAATGATACAGCCTAGGCTATATTTATGAGGTTATTTTTGGTTAAACAAGCCGTGATTACAATTAAATGAAAAATAATAGGAAAAAAAGAACACAAGCCTATAAAAACTTTATTATATCCAAAGTTAAGAAAACAAAATAAAAATCAAGCAATTATTACAATTGAGAAAAACAGTAAAGTTACCATTAAAATTTTATTCTTCAAATCCATAAAAATCGTTGTCTTCGTTATCAAAACTCTGATAGTCGTATTGAAAATGAGTATCATCGTCGTTAAATAATGCGTCATCTAATTTCGGCCGACTATTGTGAATTTTAAACCTACATATGGCATACAAGACGCAGGGGAATTTTAAGATATTTTTAGTAAAAAAATAAAAATAAAAAGTGCGCCTTATATACCGTCAAAAAGGGTGAATTGGAAAAATTGAAAAGACAAAATTTTAATAACCAATAATATTTCATAATTTTTTTTTACTTCCAATGTTACAAATATGAAATCGCTCAACAATAATTGCAATTAATTTCATTAAAATTGAAAAAATATATTCAAAGACAAACATTTACTCAATATGCAAGAAAAATGTTTAAAAAAGTCAAAGTAAAAAGATGACGTCGTTTTAAATTGGATGAAGAAAGAAACATTCTAAAAGAAAAATTATAAGCAATGATTTACTCTAGATATACAATTTACGCCAGAGAACAAAATAGAGTAAAAAAAGAAGTGATAGTCAATAGCGAAAATCAGTATATTGAACAAATATAGTCAGGCTCAACTTAAAAATAAGGAAAAGGCTATTCAATAAAACAGCGCTGCCCATCGAGGACGTCCTCAATTTAGCATAAAAAGAGAATGCATTTCCGGATCAGGTGATTCTCTTTAATACTGAACATCGTGTCCACAGCGCTGGAGCTCAACCTAGTTATGTTAAAGTTTCCAGTTCGTCTTACTTTCGACGACATCCCAGATGTAGTAGTCAAAGCAATTCAAATCAGGAGAGGTTTGACACTCTTTAGCTATGGTAATTGGCTAACTGATTAACCATAGAAATTAAAAACAGGAAAGACATAAAGCGAGAAAGAGCTATATCGAAAGATAGACTGAGCGACGTTAAAAAGAAGATTTGATTTTATTTACGAAGAAAGATACTTTTCGCACGAGACAGAAAATCCGTAAGAAAAAGCGAGATATGAGATTCTGTCAAAACTGATTAATGTCATGGTAAGGGAATGACGCGCCAAGGGAAACAGAATTCAGAAAGAAAAACAAAGCCGGTCGACACGTGGCGGTCATAAAAAAATTTCGGCTTGAGACGACCGTGATACAGGCAGAGAGAATCGGTATTAGTTATCTTTCAGAGATATCATTTAATTTTGATTCCTGGGTCCAACGAAGGGAAATCATCTGGTATGTGTTAGAATTTTGGCATGGGGAAGAAAATCGTGGAGGAAATTATTATTATTACTTTTTCAAACTGTTGATGTCATACACAGCGTCGTCGAAAATGGGCATCTAGTGATAAGAGGATTTCAAGGCATGAGAAAAATAAAGAATTCTCAGGTAGACACGGACCCCCCAGTTAAAAGTTGACTTAGCAGAGAAGCCAGATGTCGGGTTTTGACAGGGATTGATGAGTTGGTAGAGAGATCTGACTAAGTGAATTTTGGGTGTCCCCAAAAGAAAGATGTGATAAGAATTATTTGGCAATCTGGGTCTGTGAAAAAAAAATGTTTTGGCCGATGGAAAAAAGAAAAAAGGATTTTGTAAATAAAATTCTGGATAATAATTTTAAGAGGGCCAGTCTAGCCACACCCACACTGCTGAGAGATCATTGGTCAAGTGGTAGCATGGGTGATAGGCGGAGGTGAATGTATGAGAAAGGCGGAGAAGTTGTTAACACCCATTGAGGAGATTGGTATGAGATGCCATTGTGAGAGAGGAAGAGTCTAGGAGGATAACTCTCCTCCGACCTTCCCTCACGGACGAGGGAGAAACCCCCGAAATGGAACGTGATTAATCTTCCAAAAATGGGAAGTAATTAATTTTTCTGGCCTAAGAACAAAGAGAATTCTTGTTGGGAATCGAGAATTATCGAGGAACCCAAGCCACGCCAGGCCCCACACCGGGTTTTGGTCGGTACCCATATAAATGAACGTCTCCGGGTAGTTTGGCAGTTGAGTTGAGTCGCAGTTGAAGTTGGGGTTCAGTTCCGGACAGAGTCAGAGTGTTGCCTCGCAGAAGCTGACCGAGAAATTCCATGTTCTTTCTATTTCGCCTTCCTACCAAAAGCAAGTTATATTGACGAACGACTTAAGATACCAAAACTCGCTTAAGAAACGCAAAAGTGTCACAAATCCATAGAAACGGGCTGGGAGAGAAACACACTCCTGTATATAACAGATGGATAAAGATAATTTGTTATTTCTCAACATATTTGAACCTCTTGAGTTTTGTTTTATTGCTTCTTTTACTTACGCTTGTGCGATATCACCTTCACCCCGGATTCAGCTTGCACTACGGCCCGACGCCTGATTGATTTCGTCTACCTAAGATCAAAGTCACAACGTGGGTAGGTTAGACTTGAGATCAAAGTAGTTACTTCGGTAACCAGACGTTGGAAGTGAGCCGGGAATGACCAGATCGACCGGGACACGGGCTGGTGGCAGCGACAAGGAGTCAACCCCAAACGCTGGTGGAAGAAATCTTACAGCTTCGCACCGCAACTGGGAGTTGACCACGGGCCGACAGCGCAGTGTCACATATTGGTGTCGCGACCAGAGGACGTTACATATTGGCGCTGCGACCATCAGAGGATGTCGCAGAGGAAACAGACCCACATGATCATGAAAATTCTCGAACAAGCATTCCTGGGTCACGTGGGTCATAAAGAACTCAATGTTCTGATGAAATACGTATAGCTATAGTCAGTGACGTGCAGAAGTTTAGTGATGCCCGGTGCCAACCCATTGATTGTATGTGCCTAAGGCTCGAGTAGGTGGGGTCTTATATAGCTTAATTGTGAGAAAGGAAGACATTTTAAATATGTAAAAACAGATGAAACATGAAATAAAACACTTTATTCAAATTAAATATAAACTAAATTTTTATTTCACTCTTTGATTGCATGCTATCCCGATACTGAGAGTCCGGGGTGGATGGGCGTAGCCCTCGCTACCCTCTTTCTGCATGCTACTGATTATAGGCCAGGAGAATTGGCATTTAACCAAGAATTGTCACCAAGCTAAATTTGATATCATTAAAAAGGAAATTTTATGTAGATTACGGTGGTACTAATCATCCATAGTGAATCCTTGGGATGGGGTAGGGAGTCACAAACCAAAACGTGAGGGGTAGGTATTTTGTGAATTTTACGTTTTAAGTGCACTGGTTTTCGTTCGATTACCGAAGTTAAGCAATGTCAATCCTGGTCAGTACATAGAGGGTGGGGCACTTGGGAACACCCGGTACACTAAGCAAGTGGTCCCCAAACCGGTGTGATGCAAGACACTTTTTCCACAAACCGGAGGGTGGTTGATGTCGGTCAAGCATCGTAACAAAACACAATAAACAAGACGATAGTCAATAAAATGGAAAGTTTTTTTTTATTATTTCTGTTCGGTCCGGTACCAAATGGTCCCTGGCCCGGTACCGATCAGAATGTTTCAGCTTTAAATAACCCACGAAGAGTTGCTAAGCTGTGAAAGTAGAATCAACACTGTTTTAAGTGAACAGTATTGTTTTTTTTTTCTATAATCCGGGTCTACACAAGCTATTAACCTCGAATTCGTACAAAATGTGCTTCAGATTATAATTTGCAAATTTTGTTGTATATGACAAAGTTACTAACGAGTAATTAAACAGAAAATGTCAGTCAGGAAAAAAACTTTTTCTAGTGTGGGATGAGCTTATAAGCTAGCTGAAATGGTACCTCTCACTTCTTTCTTTTTATGTGCCGTGTCGTTTCAGGACGTAGGCAATCATGGCTCTCCACTACCACCTATGCTTTGCAGCTCTTAATAAGTTTCGTGCCTCTGTCAATTTCCCCACACCACGTTCTGTCACCCAGAAAGCCGGCCAGGTATGTTATGCGTTGCTTTCCTTTCTCTATTTTCCCCCTCTATTCGACTTGTGAGTATCAGATTCTCCTGGTCCCCTTTTCTCATTACGTGTCCCAGAAATTTCATCTGCTTCCTCCTTGTTTGCATCCTCTCCAAGACCTCATCGTTGCCCAAACGCTCGCACCATGATATCCTTAGCATCCTTCTGTAGAACCACATTTCCGCTGCCTCGAGTCTCTTCTTCATCTTTGAAGAGACTGTCCAACATTCGCTGCCGAATAGGACAACAGATGTCACGTAGCAGCTCAGTATTCTTTTCTTTGTCATCAAAGAAATCCTCCTGTCTCGTAATACTCTGTCCGGCTTTTGGAATTCATCTTTGGCCATCCCAATCTGTCTTCGGATCTCAGCGTCGTACCTACCGTCCTCCGTCAAAAACACTTCCCAGATATTTAAACGTCCGCACATGCGTGATTTTAGTGTCCCCGACCTGTAAATTGCATTTCGGGATCATCCTTTTACTGATGACCCCGACCTGTATATTGCATTTCGGGATCATCCTTTTACTGATGACCCCGACCTGTAAATTGCATTTCGGGATCATCCTTTTACTGATGACCCCGACCTGTATATTGCATTTCGGGATCATCCTTTTACTGATGACCCCGACCTGTAAATTGCATTTCGGGATCATCCTTTTACTGATGACCCCGACCTGTAAATTGCATTTCGGGATCATCCTTTTACTGATGACCCCGACCTGTAAATTGCATTTCGGGATCATCCTTTTACTGATGAATATGGATTCTGACTTCTTGTAGTTTATGCTTAGTCCCTTCTTCTCGCTCTCCCTCGCTACAAATAAATTTATAATTAATAGTAACAAAGCTAAATCTAGTATCGTTGGAAAGGTCATTTTATATAGATTACTATGGTACTAATTTTCCTTCGGGAATGTGCTCCTTCGATTAAGGGCTTCATCACAGTATCCAACAATTCCGTGTAATCTGTTGTATTGAGCCTGATGGTCTGTAGGCAGAAGTGGGGATGTATACTGTGGCCTTCGTTGGTTGCAATTCCCAGAACCATCAATGACGTGAACTTGGTTGGCATCATCGTCGTAACCTTCATGGGATCTGCGCAGAGCTGTTTGTTGTTTCTCCTGTTCATCTTCTGGTCCTGGTCGAAGTTCTTCGTATCAGAGAAGAACCAAAGCATGCCGGGTTCCTTGGGGTGTTTGAGCTTGTTCACTAAGCGTTTCTGTCGGATTACACGCTTCTCCCGTGTTTTAAGATAAATAACTCGCAAATGGGATTGATAATTCGTAAAAAAATATAAACAAATCAATCTTCAGGTATTTTTCCTGTTACGTTGATCTAATCACTGGTATATTATTAAGCGAGAACTTTAGCAAAACCACTCTCCCATAACTATAGTTCACCTTGAGAGGGGCCAGTCCAGCCCTCTTGAAATGAATCTTCACGACTGAGAACTAATAGCGTCACCTGATATCACGAGGGTCGCTGTGGCATCACATGTAACCGCGGGCAGCATTGGGTATGTTTAGAAAGTTAGCCTGATGGGGCTCTTCAAGCTATTTAACCCATAGCTGGTAGGGGAGAAGAGATGGAGTCATATTTCCCAAGGGTATTTGTGCCAAAGCGAACGCAACAGGCCTCGGCTGGAATTTGAACTCAAAATGTCAATCCCACTTTCCCCACATCCTAATAGAAATATTTCACTTAATAATGCAAGAGTTTTCAGAATCTAAGTAATTTCTAAAGAGCCAGTGGATTTATTCTTGATCCGACATTTTTATTACTTTAAGCTTTATTTTTAGTGGATACCCCAGTTTGAAATAGACTTTTTCTTTTTTTTTTTTTTATTACGTCTATCGGTCTGCACATTCGAGATAATTAATCAAGAAACCCAATGAAAAAAAAAACTAATAAAAAATCGTTCACTCCGGCCTATAGACATAATACACACTGTTTAAAATAAAAACACAAAAGGACGTTTCTTTCAAACAGGGGTATCCACTAAGTATATAAGTTTAAATAATAATATTATCGTACAAGTTATTTAGATAGTTTTGCTGTCGAATATACAATATTACGTTTTCAACTTACAGTATTTTAAACAAGAAAATAATTTCTCTCAATCCGTAAATATTTTTTAGTCACTATATCCGGGTTGAAAAAGAGAAAATAATGTCAAATTGACAATCAAACACATTGTAATGACAAGCAACTCTTTAAAAAAAAAAGCACTTTGAAATGACAGAGAAATGCATTTTAGAGATATATGTGGCATGTCATTTGCAACTTCAAAGTCGGGGCTATGTTTTTCGGATACTAAAACGTTGTTTTTAGTGTTTTAGCAGACAATATCAAATACTTCGCCGGCGAGTTGGCCAAAAATAGACTAGCCGAGATTCATAATTGGATTTTAGCCAATAAAACACTTCAATTCCAAAATTTTACCTACGACTATGATGAGAAAAAACTGAAAACATATTTCAGTACTTACTCAAATTAGGCTTTCTACTACAGTAAGAAGATTGTACAGGGTGGTCCGAAAGTATTACCACCTCTATATAATATCATTTTCTATTTCAACTGTGGCGTATTATCAAGGAGATAGTTTCACATGGACGATACCAGCTGAATAATACCCATTAACAAACACAGCTTTGTAAAATATCTCACAGGACATCATTTTGTGTCAGGAAAATGATGGCGTTCATAAAGACCTTCTCGATATTCTCGTCAATAAAAAGGAATAAACTGAATCCAGTACATGTACTTTGTCTTATTTGTTGTTTTATTGGTCTCATTACTTTTTGGTAGGTGGGGAGGTACAAGACTTTCGGGCCACCCTGTATATATTCTGAAAGTAAGGATAGCTTGCCTGTTTTGAAAAATTATCATACTAAATTTTCACTTTTGTGCGATTAAACAACTCCTAGGGCCAATGGAATACAAAAATATACCACCTACCAAGGGCGGGGGCTGATTTTTTACTAATTTTCCAGTCTTTATTGATGGAGGGGGTATATTTTGCCTACTTTGAAAATCAGCATTCAAAATCATGGCTTTTATTTGGGATCGAACAGACAAATCTTCTGCTGTTTAGTCAATCCATACGGGTAGATTATTCTCATTCCAGGCAAGAGGGTCTGAAGTATAAATTAATTCCTTCTCGGTTAGTTTGGTCTATCGTTGCTGTCGTTAAACTAAACTACACGAATTTTATTACCAGACTCACGATCATGCACTTCACGAACGCTTATGTCTACTCGGTCATCAAACAATTCGTATATTGTTACTAAATATAACCAACATTTGAATAAAGCTGAAGGGTACAATAGCCGAAATGTAATAAAAACCAAGATGAGGACACTAGTCGGCATTGATCATTGTATTTTTTTTTATAATTTTTTATTTTATTTTATTTTATTTATTTTTTTACTCATTTCACTCCAAGCAATGCCACTAGTACGCAGGGATGTTACAATGAGAAAGACAAGACGGAGAATAAGGAGGATTGAGGAAAGGACAAAAGATGAAGGGGATTCAAGAAGACAGGAGATAGCGATTAACATTGCATTTAAATTTTTGAAGATTGTACTTATCAAGGAAGAAAACAGAAGAGAGTTCAACAGGTGGGAAGTGCGAGAAAAGAAACTGTTGGAGTGGCCTTTAGCTATTTCAATAGGGTGTGAACTAGATCCCAATCTAGCAGCATGCGTAAATTCATGTAATCAGGACACTAGGGAAAAAAAGCTCATCAGAACAGTTAGCATGAGAATATTTGTAGAAAAGACAGGGAGAAGCCACGTCACGTCAGTGAGAAAGTGAGTGAAAGTACAGCAGGAGCACCAGACCAGATATGGCAGCAGTATTCAATGCACGGATGAATGGTAGATTTGTAAATGTGAAAGATGGATTCTTTTGTGATGTCAACGAACACTCGTTGCCACCTTTGTGATGTCAACGAATACTTGTTGTCACTTTCGTAATGCTCGTTGTAGTAGAGACTTTGTAATCGCAGATGCAACTATAGTAATGTCGTTGAACAATGCTAGTGTCAGACACCTTCGAATATCACTCGCACTAATAGTACTTGCTTGATAATACTCGCTCGAATAGTAATCCGTATAGTGAAGAGAATAGCAGTCCGTATAGTAATAGAGGATAGACTAGAAATAGTGATCCGAATAGTAATAGAGAAATACAGATCAGTTGGACGTCACGCGACTTCCTACTTGTTCGTTTCCTCTATGGTCACGTGGTCTAATTAATTCAATAATGGGATCGCCTGTGTTTGCTCACTGGCGATCTATGTTCAAACTTAAGTGTCGGCAGCGACACTTTATTCCTATATAACAGATTCTGAAGAGAAAATTTTTTCTGCTACGACACAAAGTTGCTCCATTTCATGTCAGTGAAAAACGTGAAGCATAATAAGGATAATAATAATACGTATCTTAAACATGTATAGACTCTAATGCGGTGGAAGTGTTCTTATCTTTGTTTTTATCACGATGTTTCAGCTGTTATTCTGCCTGGTCTTCAGGTGTCTGTTGATCCAGGTAACCTTCAGTGAATTACAAACTGAACACTTTATTTAATGGGAAAGGATTGTTCTCATTTTGCTTTCTGTTGAACGAGAGTAGAATTTTATCTCTTGTTTTCTGTTTGGGTTTCCGGTTCCTGGTAAAGTAGGCAGGTTCGCCTATAGTCCGGTTCACACACCTCCCCGGTTGTTTTAACAGGAGTATTGTTTGTTTCCTGTTTAGGATTAGGTTTCCGGTTCCTTCTAAAGTCTACTTTAGCTCCATGCTCTAACGCTTGTTCTTTCCTACTCTAATATAAATCCACACAGTACCTTGAGTGGCTCTTGGGTCTTGTATTGGGTGAGCATTAATTTAAAAAGCTCGGATTGAGGAATCGGAGAGCTGAGTTCGAATTTCAATCGAATTCATTATATTCATTTATGTGCTAATACCCTTGGGAAAGTATGAACCACTCTCTTTTCCCCAACTATGGGTAAAATAGCTGAACAGACTGGGTGGTAAACAATCTAGGAGAAAGAAGCTGTTAATTCGATTCACCTGTTGACTTGTAGGTCCTGTCTTTTTAGGCAAAGTCTAGAAGAAGAAGCTAACTTCAAAAACGAAACCACCTCTGAGAGGAGGTACGAGGTAACCTCACCATCCCCCATGTGCAAAAGGAATCTGTAAGCCATTGCACTATTCTGCCTTGTATGTCACCATGAACCACAATTGTGAGATGGAGCGGGGATTGGTGACCCTAGTGGCGCAAAATAGGTTAACTGAATAAAATGATTGAATTGATTATAGCAACAAAGATGGGGACATTAGGATGAACTTATTAAAAATGCCGTGGGCATCATTTCTCCTCAAAGGTTCCTTTCCTTTATTATTTGTGAATTGTTAAGAGTTGGCATTCTCCGAAACTGGCTGTCACCCAAGTGATGCTAATAATAATAATAATAATAATTTTGGAAATTTGCGCAAATTGTCGGATCGATATAGACCAGACCATCTCAAAGAGGGGCTGCTTCTTCTACCGCAACCACGAATTATCAGGTCGATATAGACCAAGCCTCCCTAAAATTGGAGTCGCATAAAATTTTAGGGATAGCAAGTGCTTTTTTTTTTTTTTTTGCTTTTGAATTGTGATTTGCTATTTATTCATCCCAAAAAATAAAACTATGAAATTGTGTTTAAAATATACACAAATCGATTAATTTAAAAGTTACCAATAACCATACCAAAGAATCGATCATTTCAAAATAATGTCACATTTTCTCTGTCTATACTTCTGCGATGTGGTATTGTAACTATTTACACTATTTACATTGTTCGAACTGTTGTCCTCATCTTTATTGTCAGATTCACAATGTTTCAGACATTGTACACTCGGTCTTCTTCATGATCTATCTTTCTGAGATGTGGTATTTTACATTGCTCGGATTGTTGTCCTCATCTTTATTGAAGAAGGCTGGGGGGGGGGCGTACAAAAGCCGAAACATCGTGAATAAGGCAATACAGATGAGGACAACAATTCGACTTGGGTAAATAGTGTAAATAGACACAATTTCTGTTTTAATTTTATCGGGCAGATTTATCTCGCCATAGAGTAAAGGTTACCAGATTTGTCTAGCAGTTCGTGGTGGTTTTAAGTAAAATATTTTAATAAAAACTTTTAAATATTTGTACATAGTTTTATTTAGCTACTTGTGCACCATTTTGCTCTCCTACCATTTCGCCATTTTTTAGGTAACTTTATGATTCCCTCCTCACAGAAGTCGACATCTTTCAGGATGATGAATTGTCTTAAGTGGGTTTTACAAGCTTCTAGAGAATTGAAGTTCTTCCCATTAAAAGAATTTTGTCGGGATCGAAATAAGTGGTAATCTAAAGGTGCATGACCAGGGAGTATGGCGGGTAGAGCCAATCTGCATCAATTGCCACCTGCTCTGCCAAGAGATATGAGGTCTGGTGTTGTCCTAATGGAAGATGATAAACTTTCGATTGGGAAATTCTGCACGCTTTTCATCGATTGCTGTTCTTAATTTGTTTATCTGGGGACATAACTTGTCTGAACGCAATGTTTGATTTTGCGGAACGAAATTATAACACACAATGCCATTTCAATCTCACTAGATACACACGCCCTGGGTATGACGATAAACTACATCCGGCAGCAAGATTGGAGGTTTTGAGGAACGTGGACCCACCTCTTAATTGCTGTTGTTCTCAGGTCTACCCTGACCCGGGGCCGTAGAACCTATTAGGATCCCAGCTATGGGCCAAGTGTTAAACAGCAAACAAAAATCAACCGTACATTTTTGATAATAAAATAAGCAAGAATACATTTTTATAGTAAAATGATAACGAAAGCAGCACTAAAAAATATAATTTATTTTTATATTAAAATTACCAACAATACATTTTATGATCTACAAAATATAATATCTAAAAAGCATACCTTTACTCTGAAAGTATAAAATTACATACAAAATATTTATTTCGGCGTTAAATAACCCATAGAGGTTTTGATATGCCGCTAAACAAAAATCAACCAACTAACTAGATACACGGCGTCACGTTCGGGTACAGTTCCGCTTTTAGAGTGGTTAACGGTGGTTCATTTCGTTTTCCTCGTAATCTTTTTCGCTCCACATTGTTGTAAGCAATCCATTTGCATCGTCTTTGATAGTTTGAACAGAAAATCACAAATGGAAATGCGGCACATTGAATTATTTCTTTAAATCGTGAGGTACCCAAACGTCGTAGCGACTCACTTATGCCAGTGTTTTCAAATTGCTTACAACGACCATATGCGATATGCTCTATGTTGTGTGACCTGGATTATTTTTAATCAGCGTTTCGATTTGGTCACCAGCAACTACGGCGGACCTGCCGGAAGGTTTTCGTGCTTCCGGACCCATATTCTCCTTCCTGAACAATAATCTCTCTTATGGCACACATCTTCGTAAAGGGCACATATCTTCATTTGGCTGTATGTACAGTATTTTTACCTTTCCGGTAAATGACAAAAATGCATCTCATTGGTCCACATTTTCACTTATTAACGCAAAAAAAAAAAAAAAAATTCAAATTTACAATGACCACAAGAATCGTATAGAAATTCATCCTACAAGCTGTTTCGACTTAAAGGCACACTGCAAATCGGTATGATTTCTCATCTTTAGCAACTTAGTAAGTGTCTCTTATCAGTCCATTCAAATCTCCTTAGGGCACCTTGGCGTGGTGTAATGGTTAGCAAGCTTGTCTCGCTAGATCAATTTCGACTGAATAATGAGTTCGATCCTCACTGGGTGCTTCACGCTTTCGGCCTTGTGTCAGTGTCTAAGCTGCGCACAGGAAAGGGCACCTCAACCTTGTGTAATGGTTAGCAAGCTTGTTTCGCTAGATCAATTACGACTGAATAGTGAGTTCGATCCTCACTGGGTGCCCCATACTTTCTGCCTTGTGCCACGTCTAAGCTAGGCACAGGAAAGGGCACCTCAATCTTGTGTAATGGTTAGCAAGCTTATCTCGCTAGATCAATTATGACTGAATAATGTTAGATCCTTACTCGGTGCTCCACACTTTCGGCCTTGTGCCATGTCTAAGCATTTCGGCACTTCGACGTAGTGTAATGGTTAGCAAACTTTTCTTGCTAGATCAATTATGACTGAGTTAGATGCTCACTAGGTGCTCCACACTTTCAGCCTTGTGTCACATCTAGGCTACGCTTAAAAAAAGAAACACTTCAAATCTCCTTGTTTTTTGCTTAGCTTACGAAAGTGCTGCAGGTTTTCTAAGCTTTTCAAAGTTTCTTTTTCTACGGGGAATAATGGAATTTTATTGATATTTTTTTCGATGTTGTTGTTCAGTGTTATTACACTAGTTGTTCGTCCAATGTCTATGGATGTTATTCTTTCATTTGGTACTTATGAGAAAACCATTTTCATTTTTGCTTTTTTCCCAATATTTTATACTGTCTAACTCCGATATTAATATCAAGTCCTTCTTTGATTTTGTTTTTTGGGGGAGCCAACATACATCACTATTATAACGAACAACGTCATGAGCCAATAACTACTGCATTTCTTTTCTCACAAGTCCTCTGACATTAAATATCGCGATGGTAAAATCCTTGTGATCGGAAGCAGTTAGAAAGTTACCAACTTTTATCAGTTGACAACTGAAGAAATCGTTACCTTCACCGCCGAAATCGTATAGAAAGACACTTTGAAATATAACTTTTTAGAATATACTATTTTAATTGTGCTTGTTCCTCACTTCGTTAGTTAGCACGGCCGTTACGTCCTGCCAATACCTCATAAATAATAGACTATTCCGTTTTGATCGTGTAGAATGAGGCGAAGGGAAATGACACTACTTGGTTTCAGTGAGAAAATGAATGAGAGAAAGAAAGGAATATTGAATTTTTTAACGGCTGTTTCAGTGAAATGGAAAATGTTGTAAATTTCAAATCTTTTCACTTGTACCCCCTTACTTCTTAAAATAACAATCAGCATTCATATTTATGATTGTTACTGCAATATTTCGTTAAAGTTGTTAAGCTTAAATATTTAACGATGCGATAGGGGAGTTTCTACGGTTATTTTATTGCCATGAACTTATTCAATCATTAACTTAAGAATTATGATTCATTAGAAAATTCAAATAAAAAATCCGTGAAATTTTCATGCGTTAAAACAAGTGTATATAAATTTCAGTCACAGATAAAAAATAAAAACCTGTTCAAACGCCACCGAGTGAAAAACGCTAGCAGCACAATAATTGTTAAGTATCTTTCTTTTTAACTTTTTTCATTTTTTCATTTTTTCATTTTCATTTTTCATTTTCATTTTTTCCTTTTCTTTTTTTCATTTTCTTTTTTTACATTATTTCATTTTTCATTTGTTTTCTTTTTTCATTTTCTTTTCTTTTTTTAATTTTTCATTTTTTTCATTCTTTTCATTTTCTTTTTTCATTTTTTTTCATTTATTTTTCATTTTTTCATTTTCATTTATTCTTTCATTTTTTTAATTTTTTCAATTCTTTAATTTTTTCATTTTTTATTTTTTCATTTTTATGTTTACTTTTTTTCTTTTTCATTTTTCCTTTTCTTTTTTCTTTTCTTTTTCATTTTTTTTCCTTTTCATTTTCTCTTTTTTCATTTTTTTTTCATTTTGTTTTTCATTTACCTAAGTGACTTATTAAGTAAGATTATTACTCTTTTCTTTCGGATATTATCCACTGTTTTTGGTCGTAAGAATGAGGACCTATGAATTTTGCATTATCCATTCGTTACAGACATGTAAGTCTCAATTGTAAATTCCTGAAAGCCACAGAAGTGTGAAGTTGATATTTGAGCGCAGTTTTGCTCATAAGATTATGATATGGTAGATATCAAGTCACCAGAATGTTCGGGTGTAAACGTACAGCGTCACTCTCGCTCACGCTTTCCACGGACCAGCCAATGATACCTCACCTTACATATCAATCCTCGATCTCGTCGGTGTTCATCGAAAGCTGGAGAAGGGCGTGCTGCATGCTTACAAACTCTAACCCACTAATTATGTACATCTAATATCAAGCATTAGAACTGTTAGAAACTTAGATATTTAATATAAGTTGTTTACCCAACGCGCAAACGAATCTGGATTTAGACTTGGCCTTCTCGTAAACTGGTTTCCAACCAAAGCTAGATCGCCCAGTTTGTCTAACTCGGGGAGAAGAGATAGATTCAAACGTTTGCAAAGGTTATTTCCAATGGAGACTGGAATTTGTACTCGACACGCCAATCCCACATTCAGCACCAATAACTGCAACGCTAAGCTTTTGGGATATTTTTGTGAAAGCCTTCAAGCTGGAAATAAGGATAATGCACATAAATAATAGAATATCTGATAAAGCTTTAGTATTTAGAAAATACAACATTTGATCGACATTACATGCAGATAGGAATGATGTTATTTTGTTATTAACCGCCCTATTGCTTCTGCTTTCGGATCTACGTTATAATGATCCGAATTCAGTATGTTTTATTTTTCCTCTAACATCGTCACATCGTAGCGTGATTTGTATTAGCATCTTTATGTTCCGTGTCTCTTCAGAATTCAGGTGATCGTAGCTCTCCACAACTTACTGTTGTTTACATCTCTAAGCAACATTTCATTCTCTACGATCCCATTTTGTTCTCACTCTGCTGTCTATTCACAAAAACTCGTTAGGTAGCTTACACAATGTTTCATGAAAGAAGTAAGTTACGACTTCAAAGTATCAATATTTTTATTAGAATCGGACCGATTTGTGGCTATTTAAGAAGTCTGGTTTGTCAGTTAGGTAGATGCGACTTGACGTTTACTGGCGAAAGGCGCTGGCAGTTGCTGAGAGCTGAGCTTAAAAGAAGAAAAAACCGAGAGCAGAAGACTTTAGGCTTTCACCAGCGAATGACCGCGGTTAACTTCAGGGATCAAAACAAAGACAAACTAAAGGCCAGCACCGAAGACGAATTAGAAAAGAAAGGAGAAAATTCTACAAATTTAGAGATATACAAATATATTTCTATAGTTGTTCGCGAAAGTTTGACACAAAACTAGAGGCATTAATCCCTCGATGTGTCATATGAGTTTTAAAGTTTCCAAGCACTCTTTCTTGATTATGATTTTCATAAAATTTCAACAGACTCTTTCTGATTTTAAGTCCCTTATATACTTGTGTATAAGTCACAACCCTTGAATATTTTTGTAAAAAATTTGATTTTTTTCATATAGCTAATGTATAATGCAACCTCTAGCTTCTGATCAGTACTAACAGGTAGTCAAATATTGCGGTACTGAGCATCATCCTGGCCATATTTTATTGCAAATAAATGGTTTTCATTCTTTTTTTGTACAAAATCTACCTCCAAATGGCAAGAAAAACCACTTACCGTAAAATATCTGATACGAAGATTTAGATACCGTACTTTTGTTTTCATTCATGTCTGACTAGGGTAGCTCCTTTACCCTGGGCCTGTCTCCGACGGAAACATATACGGTATGGATACGTGCCGTTGAAAAAGCAATACCTCAGCGATGTAAACACGTGCAAACGAAGATGAATGCAAATTAACAGAAAGAGGAAAAAACATTGTTAATTCTTCATTTAAGGTATTCATAGATTTTAAACGGCACATATAGTGAATGACGTTCTGCTGTTCAGGTAGCAACAGAAAGAATCTAGTTCTAAGGGGGCGCTAAAGGGGGCTAATCTGTATTGTTAAGGTCAACCGAATGTACCGTGAGTATGTAGGCCAACCAGGTAGGTTAGGGTCACCAAGAATGCATGAATTTTAACCACTATATAAAAAAATTACCCGTGTATAGCGCGATCCCCTATTTTTTGCGCAAAAAAAAACTGATCATAAAAATACGCATAATACTCATTATGCGTATTTTTATGATCAGTTTTTGTATACAGAAGTAGAGATACAAGAATGAGAAATAAAACGTGCCCAGAAAACGTATTGTATTGATTAGAAAAACATATCTTAACAAACATATCAATCTCTCAAATGTTCAAACCGTTTACCCCCCCCTCATTCACACACTTCTCTTGACCTGCAAAACATTATTATTATTTATTAAAAAATAAAAATTGAAGTAAATGTATTATAAGAAATTTATGAAAAATAAAAATATTAAAAATGATTTTAAGTAATTAAATCAATTTTAGTATTGAATGAATCCTCAACCCACTATTTTAAAACTGGTATAATGCTTATTGTATACCTACTTTTGCAGCCCTTCTATACAGTATGTGTTTTTTAGTTCCCCACTTACTTTATTTGTTTATATGTTCAGCCTATAGTATTCCCAATATCAGTGTAGAATCTCATCCCTGTCGCTTCCAGTATCTTGATTTACCAGCATTCCGTCAGATTAAATATGGTAGAGCAGTTCAGCATTGATTTCTTTGTTGCTAACGAAATTTCCTTTAGTTAGCTTCTGGAATGTCTTTCGATCTTCCAATGTGCTTTCGTATTTCTGTATCACACTTAGCATTGCCTGTTAATACACTACCCATAAAATATCTCTAGTTTGTAGCTTACAATTTAGGCTGTCTTTCTTGCTGACGAGCATACATTTTGTCTTCTTACAGTTAATAGTTAGTCCTTTCTTCTCGCTTTCCCTTACTAGCTTTTCTAGAAGTTCTTGCAGTTTTTAACTGTATGACCAAAAGAGTTGGAAATTTAGTAAAGGTGATATTCTCTGGTTCAGCTGAAGTGAAATAACCGATGACATGGTGTAAAAGAAAATAAAGTAACCCTTCTGGAATAGGGACTAAAAAAAACACTGGAATCCAGTGTACGGTATAAGCGCTTCTGTTAAATTGGGGTGTGATTTGTTGTAATGTTCCTTGCCCGAGCAAATCCTGCAGTAGTTACCATGTCTTATTTTCTGGCCTCAAAAATCATTCTGCAATCAAATGGTGTTGAATCCTGTCCATATCCCGCAGGTGCCATGCTTATCTGCCATATTTGCACTACCATTTTATCTTTTATGCTACACATACATAATTCAACTGCGTCCATTTCTACAAATAGACGAGGACGTACTATGGCCTCTAATTCTTTTGGCATGTACGAAGTAGTTTGATAGAAAGTTTAATGGTCGCCAATGGTGTTGTTTAAGTGAATAATAATAAATCACTTATCACATCATTGTCATAGTGGCAGTTACATAAAGTGCCGTCTGTCGCATCTAACAATGGTGGGTTATCAAATAGGGTTTAGAATTTTAAATGCAGTTATACGTTTTGTTACTTAATTTAAAACGATTACACCAATGAATCAAGACTTTATGTTCCTACAATTAGCAAGTGAAATAATTAAACAATGAAATAACAGCTTTAATCTTTATTTTAATTACAAAGGGCGTTACGTATTTCTTGACATATCTGCGTGCATAAATATGTAAAACATGTCTCGTTGAAAGTAAATGGTTGAAACTTTCTTTTTACTTTTCTCTTTTTTACTTTTGGCTTCTTTTCCAATGATTCGGAAATTATAAAAACGTCTAATATATTCAGAAGAATCTTCCACCATCAAGATTCTGTTTACATTGTTACAATTTGATAAATTGAGAGTATAATAAATAGTGGTCCTTCCTTTTATTTTACCATGTAATTCATGAAATCCAGAATCATTTTAGTACAGATTTTCAAACCCATCTAATGAGTAAGTTAAACTTTCTTTTAAATAATAATTGTTTAAATGACATGCGTAGTGAATTTATTCTATAGCAGTATTAAAGCGCATAGTCTATTGGCTGTAGTGTATAAATACAGTACCAGCAACAGCTGTCGATTGGCACTTTTAAAACTCCATGATTTCTAAAACAAATCATCTCGTTTAATTCGCTTCACGTAAGAGACTCTATCGGGGAAGCGCCATTATTAGCCATTCAATTAGTAGGACTTTTCTTTGTTCTAATAATGTAAACATTTGAACCCAAACACTTTTTGCACGTTCTGGGTAAGACGATAAACTACATCCTATAGCAAGGCCTCTGATCTGGAGGTTTTGAGGAACGTGGAACCACCTCTTAATTGCTGATGTTCCCAGGTCCACCCTGATCCGGGGTGGTAGTACCTGTTAGGGTCTCAACTATGGGAAAATAGTTAACCCCTAAATGGGGTCAAAACACTATGAAAGTATAAAAATAGGTTTTAATACCAGAAATCCTTTTTTTGTAAAAAAAAATATTACCAGAAATACATTATTACCAGCAATACAGTTTTGAAAAAAAAAATATTACCAACAATAAAAAATTTTGTCGGCATTAAATAACCCATTCAAGCTGATATACCGTAAACCAAACCAAACACTTTTTGCAACAAAATACATACATTTTCTACAACCAGACTTTTTGTTCTAGTTCATATTTTATGGAATAAATATTTCATAACATTTCAACCAGTCGTGTATTTTTTTAAATTATTTCATTCCAAGCAAGGCGATAAATCCACTAAGATACAATGGATTACTGAGCGTGAAAGAACAAGGAAAAGATTACTAAGGAACGAGAACAAAAGAAGATGAACCAAGAAGACAGTAGATAACGATTGACATTGCCTTTAAATGTCTGAAGATCAATGTTAGCTGGAAAGCAAGAAGCCGAGAGAGAGAGAGTTCCACAGTCGAGACGTACAAGAAAAGAAACTGTTAGCAAAGTAAGTTCTTTACGAACAGTTTCTTTTTGCTGCTCTGTCACTAATTACATAGAGAGTGTTCAGACGAACTACATTCCTTAGTTCCACCAGTTCTAAGCTTTACAGCTAGGACCCCCCTTCCCATGCCACACCCATTGTAGCGAACCACCCTCATTCCTTCTGGATTCCATTGGTGAAAAGTAAGTTCCACTTCTTCTCGCGAAACACTGCTCTGTGGAACCGACTCCCAAGAGGATGTTTTCCCGATCACTATAATCTTCACCTCTTCAAATTTAGTGTTAACCGTTATCTTCCTCACATATCCGCATAAACTGTACTTCTTAATCTGTAACCTTCTACCACGAGTGGCTCACGGACTTGTACAGAGTGAACCTCACTGCAGAAAAAAAAGCGGTAAAAATTGTACGATATGTGAACAGGGAAGCGTTTACATGTTTGTAGTGGGCCGTGGCTGTTATGTTGTTGATAGAAGTCAGACGTAAAGGAAACGCATGTAAAGTTCAGATACTCCTGCCCGCCGGGCCCAACTACATAAAAAGGTTGGACTTTGATTAAGTCCAAAGAAGAAGGCAAAGAAAGCAAACAAAACACAAGACCGATAATATATGTATATACAAATATATATTAATAACAAGTTACAATACATGGAAAGAGTACAAAGGAGGAAGTGTATGGGAATATCCTGTATGTGCGTGCGTGCGTGTGTGTGTATTGTGCTTAGCGTGTTTCCACGCTATCCCTTGTTAGCGCATACATTTCGAGGTCGATAGCTGAAATCCTGAAGGAAAAAGAGATAGAGGCGAAGGGTCAGCGGCTATTTATAGCCAGGGAAGAGAGACCCCTGGCGAAAGGGTTAACGGACTGAAGGAGGAGTTAACTCCGACATGTTCTTCTCTTTATAACGTATTATCCAGTAAAAGAGGCGATAAGTGAACAGACGCCTCTATTTTGTGATAACGCAACTGTACACTTGAATGAGGGAAAGACAATTTGGTTACATGCAGACACTTTCGTTTGCGACAAGAGGTCATTATGATAATTGTCTGCGCCTTGTAATTGTACACACATAAAGGGCCTGACATAAAAACCTTCGAAAGTGAAATAACAAAGTTCTTATCTTGAGTATGAATGTTGTTGCGGCTGTTCCCTGAAAGGGGATCAAAAAGTATCAGTAGAGTCATATCTTTATAATGTGAAGTCCGGCGCAGGGAGACAGATGACGCGTCCGTGCGGTGAGGTAACCGGGGTGGCATTCTTTACTTGTTCTTAGCGAAATATTTACAACCAAAGAGAATAATTTTCTTTCTTTGTCAAAAAAGTAAGATCATTTAGATCGCTAAAGGATTGTCAAAACAAGAGCTTTTTAGGATCATATGCAACCACATAATAATTTTTATAAAACTTTTTGAAAACAAATTTTTAAAAAATATCCTACACGCCCAGTAAGATTTGTGGGTGCGGGAAATTAGTTTTCACGCTGCTTAATCTGCTTTAGACTGTCGGACACACTGACCCAAGCACACAACCAACAGTAACATTATTCTTTTTTTTTTTATTTATTATTATAATAATACCGCATTTTCACCGAATACTGCTGTCTCACCGCAATCACTATAAGTTTCTATAGTTTATACTAGCTTCTCGATGAAAGCTAAAACTATTTCTTTAAAGTTCTCAACCACTGTCCAAAAGTTAATGGAATTTGACCACAGAAAGACATTACTTAACGTAATGGCTCTGTCAGTTATCTTGAGTATGTATACACTGACCTCACAAAGGTGGGCAGTAGATGTTCATGCGTCGTTATGGTGATTTTCTAAGCTTAGCTTACATGTGCTACAAGGCTGAAAGTATGGCGCACCCAGTGAGGATCAAATTCACTACTCAGTCATAATTGTTCTCGCAAGGCAAGCTTGCTAGCCATTACACCACGTCAAAATACCCAGATAATTTTCTAAGCGAAGCTTAGATGTGGCACAATAGCGAAATTGTGGAGCCCCCACTCCCTGTGAGAAACTAACTCGCTAATCACTCGTAATTGATCTAGCAAGACAAGCTCCATGCGTCGTTATGTTCCTGCTTACAGTTCAAATTCCCGAAACTGTTGGCTAGTTCATCTTGTGTATACAGGCATCCTCGGCTATCCGAAAGCAGTGTTTCTCTAAAGAAAAAAAATCTTTCGAAAGCCGATTGTTGTTAATCGAAAACGTAATTACCATTAATTTATATACCAGCATTTTTTGAGCGTTTCCAGGGCTAACAAAATAACCTTGTGGGAGATTTTCGCTGTGATTAACTTCTACAATGGTGAAATAATATTAATTTTGAAAGTTTAGTTTAGTGCAAGTTTACAGGATAGTTTCAGCGCCCACAATGGCGAAACTTATTTTTGTGACGCCGAAACTTTAACTGTTATGGCGGCCATCTTCGCAGTCAGCATCAATAGGTCAACATCCCACAAGGCTCTGTTGCCCGCGCAAGGATCTAGAGGCCGATACGAGAAAATGTGATGAAGTCATTGAAAATGGGCCTTAGGGTGAGCTCTTTGCCACCTAGAACGAGGATTGCGTAATTGCTGAAATATTCTTCAAGGTGATTCTTTTGAAAGATCTCCACAAATCTTTTCTTTTTTTTAATATAACCACTACATCTCATATTGTGATGGCAATTGCTTTACTGAATCATCCCAAACGTCAAGTCGCTGGTGTGAATAAAAATGTCCTCGACTATGCTAGATAATTTTCGGTCAACACTCCTCCCCCTTCTCTTGGACATGAGTAGAGGCTTATGCCTTGTTTCTTGTTTAGGAAGGGGTTCCCGGTACTCTCTCTCTCTCTCTGGCCTCTGTACTAGTGCAGCTCTGTTTCTCCCGTGATGTGTGCAGTCTGTGGCATTACCTCTTCATTCTGAGGATACACAGTTGACAGTTCTCTGGTTGCTGTTTCCGACTGGTAGTTAGGAGCCCTAACTCTTGCGTAGCGTCTTGAGCGGCCGGTCTAATCAACAGTTGTATAATACCGGGGTGTTTGTAGTGCCATCTCGCACATGGAAAGGTGTCCGTGCAGTCACTTCCGGTGGGCAACCCTGAGGCCACATTATGATGCAGGCTGTGCCAACTCCTCTCTGCCCACATCACGGTCGACAACTGTCTGCTTCTTTTACTTCGGGCCTTCTCATCTTCCAACCAAAATTCCACATGATTTACAAAGACCGAAAAAGTAATCCCAAACCAGCCACTCAAAAATCACCTAAACCCCTCAACATTTTGTTCTCCAACATCCGTGGCATTAGAACAAACTTCTGCGGTATGGAATCCTTCCTCACTGCAAACTGCTCGGATATACTGGCTCTCTGTGAGACCAACCTTGTCTCGTCTATCCCCTCCTCTGATCTCTCGATCCCAGGCTACCTTCCTCTCCTCAGAAAAGACTCTCTAACCCACATGCACGGCCTTGGTGTCTACGTCAAGGACTATCTCCCTCTGGTCAGAGAGTTGTCTCTCGAATCGTCAGATCAGTCGTACATGTGTCTCCGACTATCTCTTCTCAATGCGATAAGCTATCTCTTCTTCCTTTACCGCTCTCCATCCTCTCAAGACTGTGGGATACTCGATAGCATTTCTGACAGCACAGACAAGGCTCTCTCCCTCCACCCATTTGCCCACATATTTGTGTTTGGCGACTTAACGCCCATCATACCAAGTCGCTTAAGAATGCTACTACTGACCACGCAGGCATTCAAACACAATTTTTCAGTCTCTCAATCTCTCACGCAGATAGTTAACTTCCCCACTCGTTTTGCCTTCAACCGGGAAGGTAAAGCCTCTCTTCTCGATCTGTGTTTTACCTCCATCCCCGAATCTTGTAGCGCCACACAACTCTGCCCTCTTGGTAACTCTGATCATGCTGTTGTATCTGTTAACATCTCCTTCAACTCCACTCGCTGCAAAGAACCTCCTACCACTAGAACTTCATTCTACTATCAACGAGCTGGCTGGGACTCGTTCCATGATTTCCTCCGCGATGTCCCTTGGGATGTTGTCTTTACGCTCCCCGTTCAAGAATGTGCTTCTGAGGTCTCATCCTGGGTTAAAGCTGGAATCGACGCTTTCATCCCCTCAAGGAAATATAGGGTCAGGTCGCGCTCTTCCCCTTGGTTCTCCGCTGCTTGCTCGGTCGCCATTGCCCATAGGAATCACTTCTTTCACCTATTTCGTAGCGACATGTCTGACTGCAATAGACGTCACTTTGCCTCCGCCCGTAACGAGTGTAAGCGTGTCCTCAACAATGCTGTTACTATTTGCTGCTCGGATGAAGGAGCATATTGCATCTCGCAAATTTGGCTCCAAAGATTATTGGCGTCTCTGCAAGAGCGTATTAAACAATTGCAAACCCTCTATACCTCCTTTGTTCAACCAGTTCGAAGTCCTGACCTCCTCTGCCGACAAGGCTGAATGCTTTGCTCGGAAATTTTCATTCAACTCGACGCTCGACTCTTCTGGTGTACCCATACCCGACTTCCCTCTTAAAACTGAGGCCATTTTGAGTGGGTTACACATAACCCCGTCTTTGGTATTGGGCATTATCTCCAATTTAGACCCCAACAAGGCTAGTGGTGGAGATGGGATACCAGCCATTGTCTTGAAGAAATGCGCGCCTGAACTGGCGCCCGCCCTCTCTAGACTATATAACTACTGCCTCAAGGAATCTTGTTTTCCTGACTGCTGGAAGTCCTCTTCGATTGTTCCTGTTTTCAAGAACTCTGGCGACCCCTCTGACCCTTCCAACTACCGTCCTATCAATCTCCTACCCCTCTTCGGCAAAGTCTTCGAAGCCCTAATCAATACCGAAGTGGTTAACCACCTTACATCCCATGATCTGCTCTCAGACAAGCAATATGGCTTCCGCTTTGCCCGATCTACAGCTGATGTGCTTACGGCCATCACTGAAACTGTCTACCAAACTTTTCAGAATAACGGGGAAGCGCGTGCCATGGCCCTAGACATCTCCAAAGCATTTGATAGGGTTTGGCATGCCAGCCTTCTTCGCAAGCTGTAGGGTTATGGTATTACGGGTTGATTGTTTGACCTAATACAATCATTCCTGTCAAACCGTGAATTGAAGGTCGTTCTCAACGGATTCTCCTCCAGTTCCTAGGCCCCACTGTATTCCTTATCTACATAAATGACCTTCCTGACGCCATAAATTCCCAAGTTGGCATCTACGCGGATGACACCACAATTTACTCCTGCCTCAAAAACAAATCTAGTGTCGCTGACAAAACTAACCTGGCTCTGCGTCTCGAAAAGGACCTCCAATCGGCTGTGAACTGGGGCAGGAATTGGCTGGTCAACTTTAATGCCTCAAAAACAAAACTGCTCTCTATTAATCACCACAGAGATCCTTCCCTGCCCTCTATTAGACTGTCTGACGCTCAACTTCTCGGGAGCACCTCTCTGCGGCTGCTCGGTCTCGCATTGACTGCTGACCTGAGATGGAACAATTACATTGAGTCAATTGCTTCGTCCACCGCAAGGAAAGTTGGCTCCCTGTGCCGCGCCAGGAAATTTTTCTCCCCGGAATCGATCCTCCAGATTAACAAATCAACAATTCGCCCTTGCATGGAGTATTGCTGCCATATATGGTCTGGAGTCCCTTCTATTTGCCTCGGGATTCTTCATAAGCTCCAGAGGCGGATATGCAATATAATTGACCCTGTTCTGGCATCTTGTCTACAGTCACTTTCTCATAGACGCGCTGTCAACTCTCTCTGTCTGTTTTACAAATACTTTCATTGCAATTGCTCCGAGGAGCTGCATTCGCTGGTTCCCAGACTTCATGAGTTCAAGCGCCTTACGAGGCTGGCATCCCGCTCTCACCCTTTTACTGTCGAAACTACTAAATGTAGCCGTCTCTTCTACTCCAATAGCTTCATGTCTCGCACCTCTCGCCTGTGGAACTCCCTTCCCTATTCCAGTTTCCCTGAGAGCTATAATCTTCAACTATTCAAATGTAATGTCAATCGACATCTCCAGTTGCCTTGATCTATCCACTACCCTTCTCCTCATCCTATCCTCTATCACTCCTATCTGATCTTGCTCCAAATCTTCTGTAACCCCTTGCGTCCTAGTGGCTTCCCGTCTTGCTTGGGGTGAAACGCTTAAAAAAAAAAGAAGTTAAGTGGAAGAAAAAAATAGGGAAATGTTATTTACATGCATGACGCATCATAAAATGATGAAACAAAACATAGCGAAGACCACATTTTTATTTATTTATTTTAGACACTACAATCTTTTTTTAAGTTAGATCGAACAAATTTCATAGTTGATTTTGTTTTACCACTCTTCTGCTTTCGTAGAATCTTAAATCTTGCTCTGACAGGACAAACCCTTTCATTATTATATAAGTCGTATCTATGCATACGTGTTCTTGGGATTGCCTTAATCTGACCCAAAAACAAAAACCATGACTTTCCAATAACCTTGTTGATCTTTGTCAACGCCGCCATATTTGGGTCACGCTTCGGCAGTTTCAAATGTATCGTTTGTTGCTTCCTGATTGGTATCTATAATACACCCATTTTATTTATATCCGTGTCTATGCTATTCAGACAAAAATAATCATACACGTGTCTCTTGTATAATTTCTACAACATTTCTTACGTCTTCTTCCCTCAAGAATTGTTGAATTTGTCTTACTTTCCTTTATATACATTTTGATATTTTTTCTTTACATTGAAAATCGACAACAAATAATTGAGAGAAAGCACAACTGGAGAGAGAAGAAGTTGATAAAATCGACAGAAATTGCCTTTGCGGCCGTTTTGTTTCTATGTTGTTTTTTTTTTAATTTTTTGTTTTACTTTATTTCTTTATTTTTATTTTTTTGTGTATTGGAGAACTGTGTAATGTTTGGAATTGTCCGAGTATATGGGTGGCGATAATTATTTCGTCTGTGTACCAAGCGCTAATGAACATTAATTACCACTGTTTTCATATAAGAAAATGTAGAAGTTTAATTGCACGAAAAAAAAAAAATATTAGTTTTGCATTTAACTTAGCGTCTTCTCTCAGCTAAGTTTACTAAAAATTTTAGGGCGCGCCTCTTTAGAGTCAGCCTGAGGAGCTGCGATGTCCAATTGGAACCATTTTTTCAGGGCCCCGGATTCGCAGTTAAGCTTTTAGATGTTTTTTTTTACTCCGTGCATCATCCAGAATGGAAGACCTGACGCTCAATCAATTGTTGACCAGAGCCCGTGCTGTCATGATCGACGAAAAAGAGGCTGATGAACCAGTGGCTGCAGTTATTCAACCAATTGAAGTCAAAGAAGGTCCGACCCCAGCCATTCGTCACCATGGCGTTTCCACCTGCTATCGGTGCTCTGGGCCGAATCATTTTGCCAGAGACTGCCGAAATAGCTTGAGAGTAAGCGTTCTCAAAGCAAATTTGTGGCTTTCACAACACAAAGAAAGAAAATCACTTCTAACGCGTCAGGAAAATAACTCACGAACGCCGTAGCCAAAACTGCCTGAATTTTCTTTTTCACTACAATTTTATTTATTTATTTATTTATTTTTTACTTCTTCCTGAAAAATATTTTATGTTAATAGTAAACGATGAACAATCTCCTCACAAACGAAGAAGAGACTTAAATTCAGAGAGAGACAGTTGAAATTTCTGGGACGCATAATCAGGAAAGAGAGCTTGAAGAATTTAACACTCACAGGGCATATGGAAGGCAAGAGGGACAAAGGAAAGCAGCGATTAACCTACGTACCTAAGAGGCTTGTGTAAATAGTTGACAGCACAGGGATTTGGAGGGATGCCAAACAGACAAGCCTTATAAAAAACTACAAAGGACAGCAAGTCATTGAGAGCCATGACCGCCCACGTCCTGTAGGGACCCGGCACAATTAACATATTAATTCAAATGCAGTAAAAATATTATATCTATAATAAAATATATATTATAATTTTATATATATTATATTATATAAAAGTCAACACACACACACATACTTATATATATATATATATAAAATCAAAAAATCTTTTTATCTCAAGTGGGAATAGACTATTTCTGCAGACGACTAAAGTGGTCGTCTGTCTTTTCATCGTCTGCCGAAATAGTCTATAAGTTAAAAAGATTTTTTTTGATTATTCATTCATATTGCTCTGCATAAATAAAGTCATCGAGCTCTCTTTTGGGGCTCAGTTTTAATATTTTTATATTACTAGGATTGTATACCCACGGATTTATTTTACCTTTACTATATATATATATATATATATATATATATATATATATATATATATATAAGTGAACATTTCGTGTCAACACTCAGAGGCGAGAGGCTGTTTCGTGTTAGACGCAATCGTTAGGCCTGGCGATTGCGTCTAGCATGAAACACAACCTGTCTAATGAAAACTTATATTAGATACGCTTTATCTCTGATATTGAGCACTTTATCCCGTAGATATATATATATATATATATATATATATATATATATATATATATGCTTTTCGTCTAAAGTGCCGTAGGTTATACACCCACGAAATCAGAGAGGTCCACGACGCCGTGCTGTGTCTTGTGTTTGTTCGAATTGTTGTACTAAGCCCGAGTAGTTCATTATTTTTTGTAGGGGTGGGGGTACAGTTCCTTTCTTTGAGACGGATTTGCTTTCTTAAGTTACCATCTTCTAACCTTTGCCTAAAGAAGCAGCAGAGTTTTTCTTCTCCTAAACTCGTTGTCAACCAAGGCTATAGGTCCCAGCCTGTCCTGCTATTTACCTATAATTACGGGAATATATAATATATATGTGGTGAACTCTCCTATTATGGACGATAAATGAGGGTCAACATTGAATGGTGCCTTTTGTTTTACACTTATGCATATTAGCAGGTAAAGGAAAGACATATTTCATTTGTGCTTTCTTAAGCCTTGCAGCTGGTGACAAAGCCACACTGACAGATGAAATTTGTTAAAGCGGTATTTTGATGGCGTCTCTGCTTTATATATATATATATATATATATATATATATATATATATATTTGACTTTCTCGTCGTGTTCGATGTATGAGGGTCAAGTAGCCAGACACCAGCACATGTGAAGGTTTTGTGAAGAACCATCCACACCTTTTTGAAGGGCCGAATACAAAGACCTGGTGCACTAAGTGCCACAAGGTCCCCAAACGACCCTCCGCGGGTTTTGAATTCAGAGTTGTCCTTCTCCTAGAACAGTTGCGCTCAATAGAACCCAGTCTGTTTTGCTATTTACCCATAGCTGGAGGGAGAAGAAGAGGATTAATACCTTTCCTAGGGGTGTTAGCACGTAAGGGAATGTAATGGATTCGACTGGAATTCGAACTCGGCTCTCCGATTCCTCAGTCCGAGCCGCTATTCATTACACCCCCTCTCTCTCTCTCTCTCTCTCTATCTATCTATCTATCTATCTATATATATATATATATATATATATATATATATATATATATATATATATATATATATAAAACAAAACTTAATCACATTTAAAGAATTCAAAAGAAAATTAAAAACCATTGCTGTTTTTGTAATCCCTGCAATGTGGTGTTAGGTCAATGTTGCAACGTGTTGCTGGTTGTATTTGGCAAGGATAGCGCGGATTAAGCGATCAAATGATCTCTTTAGGCGCTGGTGCCAATTGGAGGCCAATAAATTCAATCAGCTTAATGTTGATCTTACTTCCCTATGATTATTATTAAAATTTATGATACAAATTCTTTCTTTTCTTTTCGATTAAAAATAAAGGGTTGCATCTATTAATAGAAAAGATATTTATTTGTGGTGAAATCTATTTGTAGTTCGTCCCCTCAGATCATCATTGAGGAATAATTTACAATGCTTCACAGTCTCTGAGTTTCCCACACGAATAAAGCGACTGGGAAAAAATAAAGCATTAAATCCTAAATTAGATACATAGAATAATATTTATCCTAGCACCAGTTTATAAAACATGACTAAGAAGATATTTATAACTCATATCTTTATCCAGTTTGCGAACTGAAGGAAAAGATAGCAATGGGAAAAATGAAACTTATATAACTCTCATTGTTACGCCTCATCAAACCACATAGAAAACACTTTAGTTAATTTTTAATAATAAACATGCAACAAATAAACGTAACAGAAAGGTAGTAATAAGCTTCTGTTTATTATGATAAAAGTAAGTAAATAGATAAAGGTAATTTTTCTCGAGGTGCACTAAATCAGTTACACTTATCTTTGAGTCTGTGTTCCAGAATCTTATTCGTTGACATGACAGATACCGAAAATCTTTGTTTTTTGTTTCAGTTTGAAATTTTTAGGGCACATAATGAGGAAAAAAGGTTTGGAAAATTTGATACTCAAAGGACAGATTGACGGCAAGATGAACAGAGGAAAACAACGCATAACCTATCTTGTTAATGGAATAGCAGACTGGGTTTGAGAGGTAACAAAATAATAAAATCTCTTAAGAGCTACAAAAGACAGGAAATTGCGGAGAGACATAATCGCTAACATCCTGAAATGACACGGCACTTAGATTTTTGAAATAAAACTGACATGCTGTTTACATGGTGTGCTGTTACTAGAGCCCTTGTTTTGATTCAATATCATTCTCTCTGACGTTTTCCGCTTAGTCACTTGCTAGTATTCTCTTTGTGAACTCCTAAATAATGGCCATTTCTGGTCTTTCGTACTTTAGTTATTACTACAAGAAAAACTTCCACCGACAACGTTATGGCGGTTCTAACAATAACAATGTCTTCGGTAATCTTAGTCTCTAGCTTGTCTTTTATTTGAATGCAATACAAAAATAATCATGTATAGAGGAAAAAACTGATCTTAATGTTTGAAAATTTAAAATTTGTATAGTAATTTGAAGTATTCTGCTGACAATTCCATTTCAACTAATAAAAACGGGAAATTACTGTTTCTGAATAAATACACACACACACACACACACACACACACACACACACACACACACACATATAAGAGGAAAAAAAATTAACATATCATCGAAGTATTCGGTAATAAATTTATTTCGACAGATAAGTTTTTAATATCTAACTCATCAGATTGAAATTACAAAATGGTTTAAATTTATCCAGATAATATATTTAAAATTATTTTAAAATTAAATCACACGAGAACAGTATTCCTTATCGATGTATATCATATTGCTCTGTATATAAATACATTCAGCTCTCTTCATGGATCTATATTTTTGATATTTTATATTAAAAAGACCTACTTGAATTATCCTTACCACTTACGGATTTGATATTATATGTGTGTGCGTGTTTAGGTCTTATTAAAGCGTGACAAGCATAAGGATAAGAACAGTGATCGGGCACGTAAAGTTATACAGAGACGTATCACATTTAATAAGATATAAAAGAGGTAACATTGCACTCTATGTGACTCTATCCTCAGGATATTGAGCACTGTATAAAAAATAACGGTTACCTCTCTATTTAATTGAAATTGCATTCAATTTAATTGTTTATAGTGTATATATATATATATATATATATATATATATATATATATATATATATATATATATATATATGGCCAGAATATTTTTATACACGCTTCATTGAAATTGGCTGGCAATTCATTCTATTTCTCTCGTGCTCTTATAGATTTCCCTTTAAGATAACAAAAAGATTGTAGAAATAGAAACTGTCCGTAGTGATTGTGGTCCCAAGCGTTTTTGGACAATTTCTTTGTCATTTTCAAGGGGTTCGTTGTTTAATGTTTCTTGTGTTTATTCTAAGTTGCATTGTGTAGCAGTAGTAGTAATAATTCTAAGCCTTGCTGGATGATGGTAGTAGCAATGCTATTTTGGGAATGTTTTTAATAAGACACCGCTGTTGTCGCTCTCTCTGTCCCCATAAAAGGGGAACTGTAAGAGCATTTGAAAAACTGAATAAAAAAAATTATAGAATTTTTCTTGGCCGTATTATTATTGTTTTTGTTATTATTGCTGCCCGCAAGCGTATTTGACCCCACCCCACCCCCGCACTCTGGAGGATTCTTCTTATTTTTTTTTCTGATTAATTAATCCGAATTTGTTAGCATTTACCCACTCAATTAGTAAAAACAATTTAATACATGAATTGACAACCACAAACAATATTAATTTATTTCAATCATTATCAATCTTTTATTAAAATGAAAAATTCTTTTCATTTCGATTCATGGCATCAATATTCAGCTCTCAAGGTAATTTCCATAGCATTCTTCTCCTTTCCACCGCCTTTCAGCTGAGTTCTCTATTTCCTCATATTACGTCTATGCAAAAGTATCCAGCAGTTTTTATGTAATTTATATAAAATTCATAGTACGATAACAATAAACTATATATATATATATATATATATATATATATATATATATATATATATATATATATATGAAACCATATTTTAAATCAGTTAATTTATAATATTTATGCTCTGTAAATTTACATTGAGCACTGTTTTGTAAAAATAAAAATATCAATTAAGAACACCGGATTATATATTTTACTGTTTTTTCTTTTTATTATAATATATATATGGACTAATGTCCTCTTTTTTGTTATCATCACAACGTTTCGATCGTTGTACCTTCTGTTCTTCAGATGTCTGTCGATCACGATTACTATACCATTGGTTTGGTAGTATATACTATACAGTAAATGGGAGTCCAATCCCTGGCCGAGTTGTTCAGACTGCGGAAAGAAGGCGAACAATAATTGAGCAGTACTAAAAAGAAGCAAGACGAGATATCCCTAGACGCGTGGGTAGTGGAACGAGAACAACCTACCCCGTAGATTAAATAAAGAGTTCAGTTCAAAATTTCACCTGGTAATGGCCAAAACGTGATAATAACAATGATGAAGACATTAGTCAGTGTAAATAATACTACATAAAATTAGTAATGGCTAATAATGCTTCGTATAAAAATAATGCGTTTGTTATTAATATCACTAGTGTAAAAACAAAAAATATAATTTCACCTTTCCGTGATATTGTGTATTCAATTATAAAAGAACAATCCCAGTTTTAATTTGATGAGTTATTTGGGGATTCTTTTCTTCTTTCCCAAGGGCATTTGTACAAAAAAAAAACTAAACGAAAACAGACTAGACCGGAATTTGAACTCGGATCTTCGCTCCAATTTTCTACAGCGATACTCGTCACACCACCCGCACGTTCTTTTCCTTTTTCTTTTTTGATTATCATACAGAACTCTTTTTTTTTTTTTTTTCAACAGTGACCATCTCATCCAATGAGTAACTTTTTCGTATTGAAAAAGAGAAGGATAATACTCAAATAGTCTTAAAGAGCTAGGGGGAGTTTGAAAGATTTTCCTAACACAGTGCTGGAAATTTTTACATCGACGTAATAATCATTTAGCTAGCTTTTAAAATATTTTTAATATACCGTACAATAAACTTAGCTTAAATTTAAAAACATTTTTTTTCATGCAATGTTTTGAGAATTGATAGTTTCACGTTCAATGTCACTTTTCTTTCACTCGAAAGTTAAAATTTATTTTTACACCAAATTAATGGATCCCGAGAAAAAAAAGCGTACCTTTGAAGAATCTGAGTCATTCTGAATGATATAAACCAATTCCATTAGTTTATTATGCAATATGGATAAAGCAAGAGTCGTTCATCTTGTCATACGTGACATGA
>CAHIKZ030005581.1:495000-780000 GCA_903632075.3 Acanthosepion pharaonis
ATAGTTTTCGCTTCGCCAGCAAGAATGCTTTTCATATTTAGTATTTACTTTTGCAAGAATCGACAGTAAATAATTTCTACTTGCAAAAAGCTCATCGCTGTTGGCTGAATGCCACTCTGCAGTGGTAAATTTAGTAGAACTTCCTTCATAAAAAAAAAGAAACCGTATCCACGAAAACAAAATATTACCTTATCTCTCCTATATTTTAGACAAAATAACAAATCTATATAAATGAACTGTCATTCTAACCAGTCAGAAGTCAGCGTAGAACTATTTTTTAAACTAATCATTATTTATTGAGATGAGTTTGCGGTGGAATCCTATCTATTAACGTAAAAACTGGATGGCCGCTCAGAGACAATTGCATCTTAATGCATGTAGGCGATTCACCAGCTTTTACTTGATGTACGCTCTGTTTTATATCTGATTTCTTTTACTAAGATTGACGTGCCAAATCGAACACAACAACTGAGTCGTAGTCATACTAACATAGTTAGAAACAGAACACAGCCATTACTTATAATATCCCGAAAAAAATAGAATCAATAAACAAATAGTTGTTAATGATAATATTAACGTTTTCCCTATAAGTCGGTGTTGCTCTCGGCTAAAATTTGTAAAATCTTTTTCTTAAAATAATTTTTCAGGAAAATACGTTTCTCAAGCCCAGTAGCTGTTTTGGGTCTTTCCAATATTGATTGGGCTTTCTGTCCTTGCTTTTTGTTTGAGGTTGTGTGGAAAGCAGCATCTTGTTTATGTCAATATTCTCTTTTCGAGCTACAGTGACCTAAGAAAAGTTTTTAGCCAGGAGAAATAAACTACATCCAATTTCAAAATTTAATTACGTAATCCCAACTCAAATAAACAGTATTTGGAACTAGTATGGAGTAGGTCCTCCATTTCCTAGTTTCAGTGCTTGTATTCGATTTTTCATGGATTTGATCAAGTTATCAACAATCGTCTGATCCATATTTTGCCACTCCTTTAGAAATGTTTCTTTAAGGGTTGCCAGTGACGTGATTGTGGTTGCAGGTTCTCGAAGTTTTCGGTCAAGGTGCTCCTAATTGTGCTCTATTGGATTCATGTCAGGATTTTGGGCTACCCATGGCAGTAACTTGATTCCTTGCGATTCCTTTTAGGCCTTTGCTACTTTGCTCGTATGATATGGTGCTCCATCTTCTTGAAAAAGGTAGACATTCTTATCAATTTGACTGGTTTCAAACAGAGGGAGTAGTCCTTTCTCTAATATTTGACAGTATTTTGGACCATTCAACTGCTCGTCGACAAAAATCAGCTCAGATTTTCCTCCAAACCAGACAGCACCCCACACCATTACTCCAATCCCTCCATGTTTCACTGTCGCCTGCAGACATTCAGTATTTCATGTCTCATTCTAATTTCTCCAAACATAAACCTCTTGAATTCGAATATTGGCGGAATTTACTTTCATCTGACCAAATTACAGACTGCCAAAGTTCATAATCTTTGCTCTCGAATTCTCTTGCCCAATCCATACGCCTGTACCTGTTAACCTCTGAAATCAAGAGCTTCTTTCTTGCAACTCTTCTTTGATAACCTAGCTTTTTCAGAGTCTTTCTCACCTCATATGGCGACATTTCCATCCTGTTGACAACATCTTTGCCGCTCTGACGATGGTTTCTGATGACTTCCCTCTTCAGTACTCATTTCGTTCACTTAGACACGATGTTTGGTCTTCCTGAACGTTGTTCTTCATTAAATTTCCTGACAATATTATTAACCGTTTGATGATTTACCTGGAAAAACTTAGTAATTTCTCTATTTGACTTGCCACACTGACGCCATTATTTGCCCTTGTTGAAATTCACCAATTTTCTTACTTCCGCGAACTTTCATTGCAAAATATAGGTCAACTATCGTTCATAGATGAGAATAGCTTGATACTAACACGGTATTGTCTGAAAGAAAAGAAGATATATTATTATGCAAGCCAAAATTGCTGTAGTCAAGGGTTGCTAAAAACTCATCATAGCCCACTGTACTTGTACTATCCATTTTAACCACATCACTTTAAGATTTTCAACAACAGCAGCCGCTGTTGAAAATCCTCAAGTGATGTGATTTCTGTTACTTGGTAAATTCTTTTTGTTCACGAGGTTCAAAGAAGGATGGTCCCCGTTGAGACCTACACGCCTCGCCCTTTCGAAGCCAGTTTTAATCATCTATCTGAGAAAGCGATTGCATACAGTTGAAGGTGTAAATATTAATGAACGTTAGCATTATTAAAACACTATCGATTCTCCTCCTCTTCTCTCCAACTACATACACCACCAACACGACTAATTCCAGAGTTGTAACAAAACATTAATGTTCGTTCAGTTGTAAAAAAAATAAATTTAAAAGATATTTAAATTTTACGATGTAGTGATCGAAAAAATGAATCCGAAGAGGCTAGATTCTATTTTGTATTTTAACGTAAATATTCTTATTTTGCATCTTTTAAATATCGACAAAATTTGAAAATGTTTTATATTAAATTAAATAATGTTCGTTTGATTGTTCATACGTCTTGTTTGTATAGGAAATCCGTACATTTAATTTTATATTGTCTTCAAAATTGGTCTTAATAAGGCTACACACACACACATATTCATAAAAGCAACATTAAATTACTAGACAACAGGAAACTCTTTGTGTCGCAACACATCCACAAATGCAACATATATATATATATATATATAGAGAGAGAGAGAGACACTAGGAAAAACACACACACACACGGTACACAAAAATGGAGAAAAATTTAAAATGATACAGAGAATATAAAAAGCATCCTCCATTTCGTTAATTGGATTGCCGTTACGCCGTGCTAATATCGCATAAATAATGGACTATTCCGAGTTTTGATCGCGTGGACAGAGGGGAAAAGACATTTACTTGGTTTCAGTGAGAACATGACTGAAAGAAGTGAAGAGAGAGAGAGAGAGAGAGAGAGAGAGAGAGAGAGAGAGAGACAATCAACTCATAAGAACAGATACTACACTTTGATCTTAGTCAAAAGGTCGAGAAGCGACTGTGATAAAAGCGGCCCTTTTCAGACGCACAATATCGAGGTTGGCAAGCACCAAAAATCCAGTTACCATAAATTAAATAACATCGTCTGCTGAATTATTTTTAACTTATTATTAAGAGAAATGTTCCTAAGACGAAGATTTGTCAAGAAGGAAAGAAATCAGGAAAGATAAAAGTGTTTAACGTCTCCTGCTAATGTCACATAGACTATTCCGTTTTGATCGTGTGGAAAGAGGGGGAAAAGACATTATTTCAGTGAGAAAATGAAAGAAAAAGGGAAGATAGAAGTGTATAAAGTCTGTTTCAGTGAAATGGAAAAAATTGCCATTTTCAAATTTTTTCATTTCTACCTAATTCTTAAAATAACCAGCATTCTCATATTTATGATTGTTATTGCAATATTTTGTTAAAGTTGTTAAGATCAAATATTTAACGATGTGATAGGGAATTTCTACGGATATTTTATTGTCATGGAACTTTCCATGAGTTAACTCAAACATTACCTTCAATTGTGACGGCCTTAGGGTTGCTGGCACCCCAGGCTAGCTGAACTTCAGCGCCTTTACAAGTATAATCTTTTTAAAAATTTCACATGGAGAAAAACTGAAAATGTAGAAAAACGAGTTTATTTCAATATACAACTTAACACAAGCTAAAAAAAAATTCTTTATCCTACCTAAAACATTTTTCTAGTCTTTAGATCTGCAAATCTTTTCATGGTACTTTTTACAACTATCTTCTTTACAAGATTATTTTCTGTTGACTAAATAGCCAAAGAATTTAATCTGTCTTAAGCCATGGATGACCGCAAGTATGTTTTTATAAGCTTTAGTTTTGGAAGATCCCAAACACATGACATGACATCATGATGGCGCCCTTTGCCTTGATGGCGCTCCGAGCGACTGCCCGAGTTGCCGGTACCTTGAGCCGGTCCTGACCTTAAGAGTTAATATTCATCAGAAATTTTAAATAGGAAAACTATGAAATTTTACGGGTTTTTCTAGTAAATTATATTCTATTTATTTTTATTTTCTTTTATTTATTTTTATTTAAATTTTGGCGACAAACGAAAAATAAATCGCTTTTCTTTCAGGCAGTTATGTTCTCATTTTCCTTAAGTTTTTCAGAATTTTGTTGCTGACAGACATGTTTCGGATCTTTTATTCAAATTTTAAATAATCCAACTGCCGCATTATACATTAATTTTACTTAAAAATTTATTTTCTTTCTAACAACATTGAATTTGACAGTCGATAAAATTCCGTTATCTAAATTCAATCATAAACTCTTCGTTTTTAATACCTGAAAGTACTCACCTTAACATACACATACATTATCTAATACTTGAAGAGTCATTACAACCCAAAATTTGGTAAAATAGCTGAAGTTATTTTTTGTATTCCGCAATCTTCTGTAGATCCATTCTTCAGTCTTCTTCAGGATCCATTAGGAATAAGAGTTGGAAACTTTAAAGATTGGTGAAGATTACTATTTACGAATCTTCCTCAATAAAATCTGATGCAAGCTCAGAAATACCTCTTTAAATTTTATTTTCCAAATTATTCTATGCTAAGTTTAGGATGTGTTTTATATGCCGATGCTCCCCCCCCCCTCTGATAATCCTGATTGGTTAAATTAGAAAACTGACAACAAGAAGGGGGAGACAAACGATAGTCAATAGATTTTTGTATTTTGACCGATTTTATAAATACACCTATTTAAATATAATGAAGAACATTTGCAACCAACAACAAAACAAACAATACATTTAATAAACATAAGTTAAAAGATTTTTCAGATTACTGGCAAATGTTTTCAAAATAACATTTTCTAATCGATTAGATGTCATTCTCCGAGTTCACTCTGGGATCCTCTCTATGAGCATAAAAGGAATCTAAATTTTATACTTAATCTTGTAAAACTGTATTTAAATTCTAAATACCGTCTTTGATTTACACAAATCTCAGTACATCCAGCGTATGTTTAGCAAATTAATTTCGTCAGTCCCTTTACCACAGTATTGTGTTCGAGTGTCAAAGGTCAATCCGCTCTTATATCCTTATGCCAAACTTAAGTTTCGTAAATTATCTGATCTGCTTTAACAGACAAGAGAGTTGCGCATTTTTCACTAACCCCAGTGGTTGCTATTTCAGTTCAGGTAAAAAGTCAGGCTTGGGAATGCTGATTTTTCAAGGTCTGATCTACTTGTTAGACTGGTGCAACACACTTCCTATCCCACTCCTCTGCCGGCCTTGCGCCAGACTAAACTAAACCTGTCGATCAACATGAATGCTATTCGATATTGATGGACAGTAAAACCCTATATATGAATTATTATGACACGTGAGTATATTAAGCTTTCTAAAAAAAACATCCTGATACTATATAGCTAAGGCTAGACGTTCCCGACAAGGTGGTAGTCGGTAAGATTAATTCTGGAAGGAATTTACAGGTAAATATATTAATGTGGATTTATAACATGGAACGTTACCCTACTGACGTGCACGTGTACGTAAAGTAAAACCCGGAATTATTGCTTCCAATGTTCGGCTTTTTTTCTTTTTTATGATAAGGAATGAGTTCCAACGTAATCAAGAAGGTTTACCTTCGTCTCGGGTTAAATATTTTGGCTTGTCGAATGTAAACAGCTATAAGTACGTGATACTGAAATGAAGAGTTGGGTGGGTAGAGTTCTTCGAGGAGGAATCGTCGTGCCAAAACGTCTCGTGGAATCGCACCACGTGTTTAGTACATAACACGTGTTCATAAACAATTGTTTTCCATCTCGCTCTTTTTCTTTAATCCCTCCTTCTCTCATTTTTCTTTTCTCTTTTTCATTCTTCCACTCTTTCTTCTTATCTCCCTTTTCTTTTCTTTCTTCTTCATTCTTAATCTTACACTTTCTCTCTTTCTGTTTTCCCTTCTCCTCTAATTTTCTTGCTCTCTGTTTTCTTTTCTGTTTTTACTTTCTCTTTCTTTCGTTCTCTTTTTCTCTTTCGTTCTCTTTTCTTTTTTTCTCTCTCTCTATCTCTGTAGTTCTCTCTTTCGTTACCTCTTTTCTTCTCTCTAGTTCTCTCTTTCGTTACCTCTTTTCTTCTCTCTAGTTCTCTCTTTCGTTACCTCTTTTCTTCTCTCTAGTTCTCTCTTTCGTTATCTCTTTTCTTCTCTCTCTCCTTATCTCTTTTATTCTCTCTCTCTCTCTTTCGTTCTCTTTTCTCTCTCTCTCTCTCTCTCTTTCGTACTCTTCTTTCTTTTCTCTCTCACTCTTTTTCGTTCTCTCTTCTCACTCTCTCTCGTTTTCTTTTTCTCTCTCTAACTTTTTTATTTCTCTCTCTAACTTTTCTTTCTTTCTCTCTCTCTAACTTTTCTTTCTTTCTTTCTTTCTTTCTCTCTCTCTTTCTAATTACTATCTGTAGTTCTTTTGTCTTTAGTTCTCTCTTCTTCCAGGAAAGCGTAAAGTGCCAAAAATATCGAATTACAAACTTTCATGCATGGAAACAAAACATATTCATTACGCGAGTAAAATCAATAATGGCGTCATCATAAAATGCTTCATAAATGCGCTAACTCAAAAGTTCATGAACACTTAGGTAAGAAGAATATTATTGTCAGGATTTATTCATATTCCCACGGTGTTATTTTGGCATGTGTTAAGGGTGGAGAACAAAGGTAGGAAATGGGTATGCAAAAAAATCACTGTAGACGGTGGTTGTGTAGTGTTTGCCAAAGAAGTCTAAGAAAAGAATGAAAAAAATACAGAAGTGAAAAATACATACCTCCACAATCACGTGCACTTTCAACACGTGAGTAAAAAAATAAAAAAATAAACAATAATAATGATACCCCTTGCCACACAATTTTTTTTAAATTTACGAAATATCAAGGAATTATCCAACTTCAGTGCAATTTTCAGCATTTATTCGTTAATGAATTAAATTTATATTTAATTTTTTCCTTTATTTTTACGTTTTATGGAAGTGTTTTTTTTTCATGTCCGTTCTACTTGTCTTTGCTTCTGTTATACACAAGCGTATGGTTGCAAGAAAGAAATACAACAGCAGAAATAGATTTACGTGATTTATTTCAGTAGGAACGTGTGGTTTTGGTTCAGCTACCTTGTTCATAAGCCGGCTTCCGATCTGGGTTGATCTCTCATAGTAGTTCTCACTGGTTGGCGTGGCGCTCCTCCTGCTGACTGCTGCTGACTGCCCAGACTGATGGTGACAGATCTATTCCCTGGCCTCCTGTTGACTGCTGGTACTTCCGCGTGTGACCCCTTTTATGGCGTTTTTATGGCTTAACAGGCTCGAAAAACGACGCGAGTATAATTAGGAGGGAAGCATTTTTATTGGTCGAAAAATAGAAACACTTTAAAATATTATTTTATTTTTCGACCGGAACTCGTGCGTCGGGCCTATGCGCAAACGACGATAATGGTCATTTTGTGACGGGGCCTTGTCCTGTTCACATCCGGCTCTCGCTCTTGAGTATGTTAGTTTATTTGCCTGCAAATCAGCCGAGATATGTCTTATTTTATTTTATAACACTTATTTTGCGGCTAATCAATTCTGATGAATTTTGGATGTTCTTAATTTTTACATTTTTATAAAGCTAAATGCCCGAAAGCGTCATTTCATTAAAAAGAATATTTAATATCGACTGCAAACATTTCGAAAATATGGTCCGAAATATTAAAAGAATTTTTTAAAACTCAAAATTACCCAATTTTAATAAAATACTGTCTGTCTTTTTGTTCCCACAGAATAAAAAAATTCTGCTATATGCTTGTGATAAATTGAAATGTACAGGGTGGTCAGAAAGTCTTGCCATCCCCTATATAATATAATTTTCTATTTCAACGCATTGTGTGTGTGTGGGGGTGGTATTATCAAGGAGAGAGGTTTCGCATGGACGATACCAGAATACCCATCAGTTGAAGGGCGTCGTTCGGAGAGGCTTTGCAACAATTAACAAAGCACAGCTTCGTAAAATATCACACAGGACTTGGCGCTGTATCATTTTGTGCAACGAAAATGATGGATGTTCATACAGACCTTCTCGATGTGTGACAGCGTCAATGAAAGGGAATAAACTGAATCCAGTACACGTGCTTTGTATTACTGTATTACTTGTTCTTCTATTGTTCTCATGACTTTTTTGGGGGCAAAGGGTGACAAGACATTCGGACCACCCTGTAAAACGCATATCAACGAGTTGAGCTCTGTTAAAAAATCTTAAGAAATGTCTTTAATTCTAATTTGTAGTTAGATACATTGTATTTATTTTCAATTTTTCTAGTTGAATTGTTCATCTACAGGGTGGTCCGTAAGTCATGTCACCCCCACCCCCTACATATTATAATTTTCTATTTCAGATGATTGACACGAACTCGTACAGTACGACAGTGTCAATGAAAGTGAATAAACTGAATCCAGTACATGTTCTTTGTATTACTTGTTCTCATTACTTTTTGGTAGGGAGTGACAAGACTTTCGGACTACCCTGTACTTCTTAAAACTCTTTCAGATTTTGCTGAAAAACTTGAAATTAAGAATGTAATTTTATCTAGGTTTAACCTCGGATACGTTCTACAAGGTGTATAAATTTGGGTTTGCTATACACCATTTTTTAAACAACTTAAGATGTTGAACAGTACTCCGGTTGTTTAATAAAGAAAAATAAATAACAGAAAATCTTCAACAGCAGTAAAAATAGAAAAGCTCCAGAGGTTGCAGTTAAAATAGCCGTACTCAGCGGGGTAGGTTAAGGCTCCAGGCTCTCCATAGAGAATTGTCCTGCGGGACAATAGTGGATTAAAGCGTAGTAACTGTGAGTTCAATCCCTGGACCGGTCAGTGGAAATAGGGCGAGCAATAACTGAGCAGTACTAAAAATAAGAACTGGACGCGATATCTCAAGGGATATCTCGTCCAGTTCTACCATGTCTGCTCTCGTAGATTAAATAAAAGAGTTTCAGTTTGCAATTCCCTACAGGTTAGCTGTGTAACTATAACGGGATCGGTTGAGTCGGCTCCGTCAAACGAATGAAAGCTGATCAAGCGTAGCGGAGGTCGTATTCATTCAAATTTCAATGCGAATTTGGATTCACAAGCCTTCCACAGACGCATGTATAATACACATTTTAAAGTAGGTACCGCCACAGATTCGCTAAAAAATGATGGAAAACGACCAAAAATTAATAAAAACAAATTTTACCGTTAAAATTATTAAGAGGAAAGATTTATTAATTACTAAATTGTATTAATATTAGAACGTTCGAAATTTTGATTCGGAATCCTGTTTTTTTTTTTTTTGCGTCAACTGTTGTATGAAAAATTAGTATATGAAATTTTAGCCTCTTTTTGCGGTGAAAAATTCATTGATTTGGAAATTCTTTCAAAAATCAAATAATTGTAAGATTTTAATGAAACTTTCAGGACTTATTCACAAATGAATAACATTATTTTAGAAATGTTTCTTTTTTAGAAAATCTTGGTAAAAACACTTTTTATAGCTGTTACCCCCCCCCCCCTTCCCACTTATTTGATTTTATGAAATTTCGAGAAATTATTTTTTGTATCGTTTACCTTAATGTTCATATTAGTTATACATAGAACTCTTTGGAGAATTTAAATCATCATATTTTTTTGCCATTTGCTGAAAATCTGCTCTTAGTCGTCAAATAAAAAATGCAATAAAACTAAGACATTATTTAATTAGAAAAGTTTTAATTGCTTTTATGAAGATATATTATGGTTTTAAGAAAAAAATTTCAATTAATATTTACAAAAATGTTCATTTCTTTTAAATTCTAATTAGAATAATTTATAAAGTTTTAAATCTGTATGAATTTGTAGCGGTTAGGTGATATAGTTATTAAGTAAAAAATATATTTACTAATCAAAAGTTGAAAAGTTTACTGCAACCCCCATTATTTTAAAAAGAATTTTGATTTGTGTGCGTGTGCGTGTGCGCGTGTGTGTGTGTGTGCCGATTTTTGTAAATACGGTCGTCTTTACAGGACATTATCAGAAAATAAAAGCGATAACTATAGTAAATTTAAAGCCAAAGTACCTAAAATTCTATAAAACATTAGATTACGGAAAATATTTTCCTAAATTTTGAATATTACTGGGTAGTTAAAAATTATATAAAAAGGCGCTAACGTTATATTCCTCAAGTAATTTTTACAGATATGTCCACCGTAGAAAAAAAGATAAACTTCCGTCGGTCAGTCAAGCTGTCAACACCTTAAATAAACACCTACACCTATGTTACAAAAATGCATTTCTGCAATATTTTAGACTAAAAGTAATATTTGTTTCAAATCAGATTTATTAAACTTTAAATAATATTCCTCAAATAAAGATTCTGAAAAGTATATTTTTTGAAAGATTTTTCTAATAAAATGAACTGCATTGTGCTGACAGTTGGCTAAAGTGACGGTAAAATCAGCAACTTCAAAACAAAAACTTCTTCAAGTCAATTTAAATTAGTTTTGAAATATAGCAATTTGCTTATTGGAATATATTATTAGCTTGAAATGAAAACAAAAATAAAGACTTCAAGAAAGATTTTTCATTTTAAAAGATTTATTTTAAACCTTAGGTATCGCGTTTCTGTGGAGGAACCTACTTTTAGGATAATGTGATCCGGTTTGTATTCAGTTTCCTTCTCCTAGACTGATTGCCACTCAAGGCTATAGGAACCAGGCTGTCCTGCTATTTTACTCATAGCTGGGAAGAAAAGGAATGGATTCATACATTCCCAAGGGTATTAGCACCAAAGTGAATGTAATGAATTTGACTAAAATTCGAATTCGGCTCTCCGATTCCTCAATCCAAGTCGCTAACCATTACTTCATCATGCCTCTGTATCGAGATATACCTGAGGAAGGCCGGAGGGCACAACAACCGAAACGTTGTGATAACCACAACAATATGAAGACAATATTCCAAATGTAAATAGTACTTAGGATGCTTAAATGATTATTTATTTTGCGGATGGGGCTCTAATAAATAGAAATGGCATTTCAATGTCACTGAATTACTTTATCAATGTCTTTAAAATTATTTTGTATCCAAAGAATGATACTGTTTCACTGCTACAGTTCTCATGGAACGGGACATTGCAATTTTCACTCTTTTGAACATTTAAAATGACAGTCTCATTTTTATATTAATTTGCTTGAACCCAGTTTCTGTTAAGTTTTAGAACTTTTAAATACACTATAAAACAGCGTATTTAGTAGGTACCGCCACTGAATCACGAATGACGCATTATAATCTAAATGCCTTCTTTGAAGTTAAATTTCGGTTTTTTATTTGAAATATAATAGCTTAAAGCCAATTCGAATTAAAAGAAAAATTAATTGCCGTATAATGTTTTTTAGGCATTTTAAAAACGCTATTGTAGACGAAAAAATATAAACAAGTTTAAAATTCTCTTTAAAATCCAATATTTGTCCCTGTGATAGGTTCCAAAATTTACTAGTAAATTTATGGATTAACTGGATGTCTAAAAGTAATGCTTACCATTTACTTAAAACAGAATTAAACTTTGCACGGGAGTCTGTGAGGTCAAAGGACAAATAAAAACGCTGTAATTCCACTCCTGTTTAAAAAAAAAAAAAAAAAAAAAAACTAAAGGAATACGGAACACCAACTGTGCAATAATCAAAATTTATTATTTATGTTTAAAAATAAATTTTCCTTAACCTTATATAACCAACATTTTCTCTCAGAATTTTTATTTTTATCTTATACGCTTTTAAACTTAGTATAATGAATAAATTTGAAAGCATTAAGGCGCTACCTAAACAAAAATAAAGCGTAAATGTAATTTGCGTTAGATTAATAGGAAAAGAAAAAAAATAATTCTGAGAGTAAATTTTAGAAAAATTACAGAAATCCGATATTGAACTGTGGTTAGTCAAAGCGCAATATCAGAATTGTGTCCTTTTTCTTCATCCATACAAAAAATAATCTAACAGTTACTAAAAGGAAAAAATATTTTTTTTTAAAAAGGGGTCACAGTTGAAAATGGCATTAAATTTTTTAAATCTTCAAACATGTCTTTATTTAATAAAATAAACTCTTGTGATGAAAAGCAACGAGATTAATTTCAAATTTGCACTTAAAAATTACAAGAAATTAATTTTGAAATAAATATTTAGTAGATTTTTTCCTGTCAAATCTGAAAGAAAGAAAACGTGTTTTAATAAATTATGCAAATACCAATACTTTTTATTTTTTCTCGAGTTTTATTGAATTATTTTTGGTAAGATGCGGAACGAATTTTCTATATTCACACTTGATATTTGCTATTTCACATATTTTTTTACTGAAATAAAATCTTCAGGGATTTTTCTTTTTTATAACTGTGTAAAAAAAATAAATAAAAAAAATAAAAATAAAAATTAAAAAAATTAAAAAAATATATGAATGAACAACCCCCAAATTAAAAAGTACATACGAGATATTGAAAAGCGGGGATACCCACTCTCCAACAAAAAATTTCCACAAAGTTAAAATAACCTATTCAGTATTATACAAGTCATTCATTACTGAATAAGTACTGAAAATTCTGTTTGAATCGGATAATTAATTGATTTTTGGCAAATAATTTTAAAAAGGTGGGTAGCTATTTTTTTTACATTCACTTCGGAAAAAAAGCATCCATTTTTTTTTTAGTGGTACCTAAACTAATTTTGTTTCATTTCACTGTTTTGAATTTATTTTATTGAGTTTCTAAAGCCACAATAAGGTCAATGATGTAGTTGCTTAAGATTTAGTCAAACTCAAATCTGAATTCACTTCTATGCTATGTCCCTTCAGGATGTAGGCGATCATGGCTCTCCGCAGTTTCCTGTCCTTTTTAGATCTTAGTAAAATTTATCTTTTTGCTATCTCTCCTAATCCATGTTCTGCCAACCATTTACACAAGGTCGTTAGGCAGGGGTTCTGCGAGGTTTTCCTCTCTCTCTCTCTTGCCTTCAAAATGTCAGTGCCAAATTTTCTAAGCCGTCTTTCCTTCAATGCTCTAGAAATGTTAACTGTCTCCCTGATGTTCAGCATAAGTTTCCTTTTTGCTTCCATTTTCTCTAAAATTTCATCGTTGCTCACATGTTCAATCCATGGTATTCTCAACATGCTTCTGTAGAACCCTATTTCTTTTGTCTCAAGTCTCTTCTTCGTCTGTGATGAGATTCTCTAGGATTCATTCCAAATAAAAAATAATTTTCATCAGTGATTACAGAAGAAATTTGCCAGGTCTTAATTGTAGAATTAAATAATAATGGAAATCTAAGACTAAAAAAGCAAGAAAAATATACACTAATCCCTCACTTTTGGACCGCACAAAATCTTTAAAGGAAATCCCGATTTTAAAAGTCGACACCGTTTTATTCACTACCATATCGGAAGACCGATATTATATAACAGCTCAATACTTTTTTCTTTGTTTCTAGCGATATTTTCCTGTTTAGCTTTTGTAAGGCATCTTTCGATATTTCAGTGTACCGTCACATTTTCCGTCCTCTGTTAAAACACTTTCCAGATGTTTAAATTTTTGTACTTGTTTGATTTTGGCATCTTCAATTTGTAATTCGTATCTTGATCTCTTCAGGATTTGTGAACGAGTTGTTTACAGAAGGATCGTTTATTGAATAAAATTTTAAAAAATGTGTTAATCTGTTTATACATTAAGTTAATTTGTCCTACTTAAACATTTCTATCCCAACGTCTATGTATTTTTGTAAGCAGTGTCAATATGCTAATGATTTTTCTCTCGCACTTCTCGTATGTGGAACTCACTTTCGGTTTTTTGCTTTCCAATAAACTTTGATCTTCAAAAATTGAAATACAATGCCAACCGTCATCTTCTGTCTTCTTAATCCCTGTTCTCTCTCCTTAATACTGCTTTTCTTTTTCTCTTATTCCCTCACGTTCAATAAACCCTTGTATCTTTATTGTCTTCTTTAGTGTGAAATGATTAAGTAAAATAATTCCAAGACCTTTTAAGTTTCCTAATTTTTTTTAATGAAGCATTTTCATTATTAGTTTTTAACTAATAGTTTATCCTTGTAGTGTAGTTTTTCTTCTTTTTTTTTTAAAACTATATACTAGCAACATTCATGTAATTGTTACTGTTTATGGCCTTTAAATAAGCAGTATGTAGCAGAACTAAAGAAGTAGCCTCCCACAAGATTTGAATTCGTATCCTGTGCCCAGTGGCGATTCTGGAACTCTGAAAGTGGAGGGTCCACTTAGGGGACGAGATTTTTCTGAGGGGGGAGGGCAAATTCAAGCAGCGTCTTTATTTTCATACAACCCCACTATCGTATACACAACTTAGGAATGAGTTTTAGTATAAGTCTGTTACTTCGCTAAATTAAACAGAATAACTTTTCATTCATAGTAGTGGAGTTCTAATCTGTTCTTGCCCTCTTTTCCACTCTCAAGCTGTTGGGCAACAAGAGAGGTTAACTTCAAAACAAAATCAAAGGGTTAATACTAACATCAATACTAGCAGAACAGCGTAATTTGTCTGCTCTGATTTTTTTCCTCTACAAAACTTAGAAAAATGGGGAGGCCAACTGAGGGGCCAGCCAAGATTCTGGGTGGGGGACATTGGCTCCTTCTGTCCCCTGAACGTAGAATCGCCACTGCCTGTGCCATTGGGAGCTTGTCTAACACAATTAGCGCTTTCAACAGTTAGGCTACAGTAGACATCACAGGATATAATTTAAATTTATTCTTCCTTATAGAAGTTTCTCCACGCCATAATATAGTAGGTGAGATCGTAATAGTCTAGTTAGAATTATTAGATTTAGATTATTATTAATTTTATAACAAGATTTTTTTTATCTTATTTTTGTTCGGCTTTATAGCAACGCTTTGCTTATTTTTTATATTCTACAACAGTCAGGTAAGCAGCAAAGATTAGAAATAGATTGAAAGAAAAAGCTAATTTTAAAAATTTCAAGAGTTGCTCTATGGAACTGATTGTTCATGCTGTTTATTTTTATATAAAGAAATCTGTCTTATCTATCATCTTATCTCTTCTTAGATAAGAAAATAGATGGATAAGAAGATCTCTCTCTCTCTCTCTCTATATATATATATATATATATTATTCCTTCCTTCCAGCGTCCTGGGTATGACGATGAATTACATCTGCGTCCTGGGTAAGACGATAAACTACGTCAAACAGCAATACCTCTGATCAGGAGGTTTTGAGGAACGTGGAACCACCTCTTAATTGCTGGTGTTCCCAAGTTCACCCTGACCCGGGGTGATAGCATCTGTTAAGATCCCATCTATGGGCAAATAGTTAACCCCACAACTGGGTTTAAACCCCTTCAATACATTTTTTGACGAAAAAATTATTACCAGCAATACATTTTTGTAAATAATTATTAGCAGCCATACATTATTACCAGCAATACATTTTTGGAAAAAAATATTACCAGCAATACATTTTTGGGTAAAAAAAATATTACCAGTAATAAAAATCTTGTCGCCATTAAATAACCCATTGACGTTGATATGCCGTAAACCAAACCAAACCAAACCAAACCAAACCAAACCAAACCTTCCTAGACATCTATCTTCCTTCTTATCTTCCTTCCTTCCTTATCGATGAAACAATGAGGTGATAGCAAAATCAACATAAAATTAGTTCAAATTAAACACATCCTCTCCATTTCTTCTTTATTGTATATAAATATCGATCGTTATCAATCCTAGCCTGGCTATATACCGAACTTGTCGAAGTTCAATTTCTGTCTGAATTTATGAGTTGTGGAATTACTACACAAATTTCTTAAAATCCTCGTTTTGGTTGTTATACAATATTTGGTCTAGTGGATGATTTTGTGATTTGGGTTTTTTTTAAGGATTCTATGAAATTATAATCCACTCACTGAAGATGAATTACAATAAAATCATTTATAAGGTTACCCAAAAAGTCCTCGCCTTTTTTGTGTGGGAAGAAGTTATCATTAATACGCAAATAAGTGCGTCACGTGTCGAGAAAGCGGTGTGGGTGAGCCATTGCTCTTGACCAATGCGGTGACTTGGCTGAGAGACACTGTGTCATGCACCTTACTCCCGGAACCTTGTGTCAACATCTTCCACTCCCTGGAAAACCAACTTTGTAGGAAATCCTTCGCAAATGAGGCAGACTTGCGGCAGACACTCACGGACTTCTTTGCGTCCAAGACACGTGATCTTACCGCCAGGACATTGCACAACTGAAGGCACGTTGGCAAAAGATTCTGGAAGCCAATGAGAATTAATTTGAGCACTAACAGTATGTCAAATTTGATGTATATCTTTTTTTTTATTTCTGATAAATCAAAAACGGTAAGGACTTTTTGGGTTACCTTGTAATTTATGTACACAGGGCCGGTTCAAGGATCATGTGTCACCTTGATACGCCCCTTCCCCAACTCTACTACATCTCAATTTTCATAAGGTCGTATACATATAATACAAATTTTATTGTAACCTAATTATATACAATAACGGATGATATACAATATAAGCGAATAATTCTATTAGAAAACTTGAAAATGAATACAAAAAATAAATACAGTGTAACCGGGATATAAGAGAGTTGTCGGGACCAGAGAAGAAGTCTCTTATATCCGGGTTTCTCTTATATCCGGGTTACACTGTACAATGTATCTAAATACAAATTAGAGACGTCACAATAAATCATTCCATCTTAAATAAATCAACAATGTTCTGTGGCAATTTTTAACATCAACTTGAGATTTTTCTTGTGAAAAAGTTGAATAATTTAACACATTCAACATTATGGATAAAAATAGTGAATTTTAAATAGTGTCTTTTGAGACTTAGCATTAGCAAAGCAAATTCACGGATTTGAACGAAAAAAGACCTTAGAATGACATCAAAATCCTAAAAGTCAGTTGAGCTTAGCTTAATTTGTAACGTATACAAATGTAGGTAGAAAAAAAATCAAATGTCGATAAAATAGCGAGGGTCACAAATCACTGCCCGGGGCCCCCAATCAAGTTTTCCCCCTCCTCCGGTTGGGTGTTTGGAGTTAATACGCACCGGCCCTGTATGTACACATATAACTAGTGCGTGTCATTTTAGAATCTTTTTTAAAAATTGTAAAATTTGAGCGCGCTTGTTTTTCCTTGGGTTTGTTACAGTCTGTGTCTGGGTGTGAGTGTAGTAGAATTATTTAAGACAATAAGTATTTGATTTGCTTAACAGTTTTGTTTTAATGTATTCTGTAGTTCTCCTGAATATGTGTTCAGGATACATCTATTAATAATGGGGGGGGGGAATGGATCATACCACAGTATGTAAGGCTGCATTTTTGGGCAGCACATGATATCAGCTTCGTTCTCTAGCATCCTTACTCGATGGCGGGAAAAGAGAACGATTTCACAAAAGTTGTGTATCTCGAACTTTCGCGGACTCTGTTATAATAGTGGTGATTGCTTCATATTAGTCAATCAATGTCTTTCTGGCCTGACAGTTAAAGTCATAAAAAATGCTATTCGAGAATGTTCTTCTTATCCCAATGCTTTAGCATTTTCTTCTTCGCCTCTTTATTTTTTTTTATTAGTATTTCTTTTTCTACTTATCAATTTTCCTTATGAACATTTACTGCTTTAACGTTTCGTTCTTTATTAGTATTTCGTTTACACCACAAATTTTTACTGATCGTACATCTGAAAAAGGACATATGGATCGGCTGAAATGTTGCAGCATCCAACAAAAAGCAACATAAAGATAAATTGAATCACCTGAACAATTCTTTGAATTCCCAACCAACCCTGGTTTATTCTATTTTTGTGGTCTCATTGTTCGCAACTATACTTGGACACAAACAAAATCGATGATGTTTGCTGAATTTATATATATATATAGCAGTAGAGCCCGGTGTTGTCCGGGGATGTAACAGTTGAGTAAGAGATAGATCAAGTATTGACCATCATAAAGACTGAAAAATAAAATTGGCAAAGATTATTGTTTAAGGTTGACGGACACGCATGTCTTAATTAGTTTTTTTTTTTTTTTTTACGAATTGGTCAAACCCAAACTCAAACAAAAACATTGTTTTCAATCGTTATGAGTCTATCGATTGAATAGAATTTTATTATAAACAATTGTCTTGTAAATGGAATTTTTAAAGCATTCTGAATGTAAAAATAAAGAAAAAAGTGTGCAAGACAATAAGAAACACTACCTATCAAAAAAAAGTGAAGTTTTGTTGAAATCGGTTGAAAAATGTAGGAAATCCGATCCCATATATAAACGAACACACACACACATACACAAACAACCTGGGTTTTATAATAAGTATAACTTCATATGAGTTGTCCCCTTATCATTCTGGCGACAGAATCGTATTTTATCGTGTTTTCAAATTGATTTTGTGCAAAAACAATTGTGTTTTTCCAATTTTTGGTGCTGTCAGAACCACTGCAAGGTAATTTTATGCAATCCTGTGAAGTTTTGTTGAAATCGGATGAAAAATGTAGGAAATCCGATCCAATATATAAACATACAGACGCACACACACACACACACACACACACACAATCTGCGTTTTATAATAAGTAAGATACACGGAATTCTTCTCGATCACCGAAGGCTGCCGAGCCTAGGCAGGAATTAGATGGAGGACAGCTTGGGAACTGTAAGCAATTCCCTACAATTTGAAATCTCCTCTCCGTTCTTTTGAACAAGAGTAGAGGTTTATCCCTTGTTGCCTGTTTGGGTTCCCGGTTCCTTCTAAAGTCTGCCTCAACTCTGTACTCCTAACGTCTGCACCTGAACTCTGAAATTTTATTCACTATTTTTTTTCTCTTCACCAATAGGAGTAGATAGGTTCGCCTATCGTCTGGTTCACACTCCTCTCTGGTCTTTTGAGTAGGCTTATTCTTTGTTTCCTGTTTAGGATTGGGCTTCTGGTTCCTTTAATCTACTTTAATTCTATACTCCTAACGCTTGTCCTTCCTTATGTTAATGCAACTCCATACAACAACTCTCTACCTTGAGTGGCTCTTTGGCCATGTATTGGGTGAATATTAGTAAAAACAATCTTGTGTTTGGCTTTAAATAACACACAAAGAGTTGAGGAGCCATAAAAAGAAATCAATCATTACTGTTATATCCTTGTGCCATACTAAGCTAAAGAAAGTCAATGTCTACAACCAAATCTATGTTCAATAAGTGAATCCTGATGAATCATACTTTATTTGTCAGTTTCATTTTTTCAGATATTTATGGTTCAGGTACCACATTGACAGAATGCATATGCAACTAGCATGACAGTTATCAGTGCGGAAAACAAGACTCAAAACCAGAAAATATTTTTAGATTGTAAGAATTTTTTTTTTTTTTTTTTTTGAGAAAATAATGTTTTAGTGAAGTCTTATTAATTAACCCATAGCTGGGGGGTAGAAGTAGTTTCATACCTTTCTCAAGTGTATTTGCATGTAAGTAAATATAACAAACCCAACTGAAATTGGAACGCGGATCCCTGATTAACAATTCCGAGCAGTTATCCATTACACCACCCACACACCCAAGCTTACAGCACCTAATATTCCCATGCAGTCACCCATATAGATACTGACCAGAATCATGTTGCTTAACTTTTGTAATGTAAACTGGTCTACTATCTTTCTAAAAATCAATGCAATTCAATGACGTTAAAAATCGTAGATCTCCATGGTTAAAAAAATTGTGGAGATCTACAATCACTTACATCCTGAAAGGACATGGTATTTTTTTAAAAAAACATAATGACTGCTTTTTTTAGATTTTTCCCAAAATTTTAACTGTTTTTGGTTTAAAAAAAAAAAAAAAAGCACTGATCATTTAAAAAGTTGTTAGAATTAGTTTCAATATTCCTGGAAAAGCAGGAAGAGTTAATGTTATAGTATCTGTTTTTTTTTATTTTTATTTTATTTCTGTCATTAGCAGGGATAATTTTGGTGTGTAAATTTTATTGAAAATTGTAGCAGTTATAAATTCAGCTTTTAAAGTGACTAAAAAAATTGTGGCTGGGTAATTTCAACATTTAAATTTGAAAGTTGTAACACATAATTTAAGCATCAGAAGTTGTGAAACTTTTTCAGAAGAGACATTTATTAATCTCAGTTGGTATGTCAGCTTCTTAGACATGTAGTAATGATATATTAAAATTATAAGTGCCTCTCCTAAAAACGTCTCAAAGCTTCTGTTATGCCTCTCATAAGTTACTCATTACATATGTTTCATACTCACAGGGAGTGGTAGGGATTAAAAGTGGAGTCAGTTATTTTAGTAGTTTTATTGGTTTGACCAAAATATTTTTATATTTATGCTTAGATGACATTAGGGACAGGAACAAACTAGAGACAGCATTACAAGGACAAAACTGCGCAATAATCAAGGCAAAATATAATATCCCATATCTACCAAAATAATGGACATCTGATGATAGCCAGAGAGTGTTTGGCCAAAAAATCGTGCTGATAATAACATTTATAATAATTATTTTTTTTAATAAATTAAAAAATCAAAACATAGTAACAGTTCCTGATGTGGAAAAATCAAAAATGCAATTATCAAAGAAGTAATACAAATCTGTAGTAATAAGTAAAAATATCAAAATCATCTGGATTTAAAAATTCCAAGAAAATAATTTAGTGAATATAGGTGGTAATTAATTAAGTGTTGTTACCATCTAGAGGATCATGAAATCAATCCCTGGATCAGATTGTAAAATCCACAGACTCTGGTTCAGAAGGAAGGAACCCTAATTACATCATTACAGAAACCAAATGACACCATAATAAACAAATATAAGATGTCTTATATCAGCTAAAATAAAGTACACCTGAAGATAGCCAGAGGGTACTTGGTTGAAATGTCTATAATTTTTAACTAAATTTGAAAAGTTTGTATGACTGTATTATGATATGTCATATCAGTATAATTATTTTTAAAAATTGGTGTATTCTTGCTCATTATTAAAGATAAAAGAAAATAAGCAACATTTTCAGCATATAATGGATTTTTTTTTTTTTACTAAGAAAAGATAAAAATAGAACTCAAACAAGAAAATGAAAGATTTCTGCAGTTTATGGAGAAGGTAATGCAAATGATCAAACATGTCAATATTGGTCTGGAAAATTTCATGCTGGAGATTAATTGTTGAATGATGCTTCCTAGCTAGGAACACTCATTAAATTTTATAGTGATAAAATAAAGACATTACTTGAGAAAAATTAATATTCTACAATGTAGGAGAAAGCCAAAATATTAAAAATATACAAATCATGTATTGAAATCATTTACCCAACTTGGTTATGTTAGTCACTTTGGTGTGTGACTTCCATCTTGATTCACTGAAAATAATTTACTGAACTGTATTTCTGTGTGCAATAGACTAATTAAACAAAATAAAAATGTTCTGTTTTTTAAACAAATTTTGATGAGTGATTAAAAGTGGATATTTTGTAACAATGATTAGAAAGCAAGTAGAATAAACAAAGGCTAGAAAGAGTTGAGCTTCCCAAGGATAAGGGACACAAGGTCAAACCTCGTCAAAGGCTTAATCTTCATTTTAGATTATCATTACTTATTTTAATAATAGAATAAAGTTTTGATAAAACCAACAAATATAAGATGAAAGAAAAACTAGTTAAAATTTTTTACTATCTCTGTCCCATAATAGTTGTTGCATTTAGTGTCAGAAATGTTTATGGAAATGTAACAGCTATTATGGGACAGAAGTATAAATCTTAATTCTACATTGGTGGGTTACATAAACAATAAGAAAACATTTTTATAAATTAAATCTTTACTCGTTAAATATAATAGATTTATATTGTTTAATTTTAACACTCATACAAAGAACATAAGTGTTTTTATTAGGTTGTTACACAAACTCCTTCTTTGTAATAATTTATTGTAATATTTGTAATAATAATAATTATTTATTAATAGTTCTAATGAATCCTACATCAGTGTATTCCTCTTCATTGTTTATGACCTGACAACACTAAATTCATATAAGTGCAGACAAACTGCAAGAAAAAAAAGTTACATTCATTTTGACAGCAGTAATTCTTTACTCAAAATGATTTGTAAAACAATACATTTCTTTGTGAGATGAGTAATTTTAATGAATAGTACAAACTGTTTTCCTTTATACTTTAGAACAATAAATTGCCAGTTTGGTATACTTTTAAGGCAGTGGTTCCCAAAGCAATGGTAATGGCTGAAATGAGGGCTGCAAGGATGATTTAGCAGAAAGAAATAAGAAAGATGAGAAAAATTTTAAAAGTGAAAAATATTTTGAAGTATGAAATGTTAATTAAGACTCTAGAATAGGAAAATAATTGTGAATAATAAATCATACTTATTATAAAACCCAGGTTGTGTGTGTGTCTGTTCGTTTATATATTGGATCGGATTTCCTACATTTTTCAACCGATTTCAACAAAACTTCACAGGACTATGTAAAATTACCTTGCAGTGGTTCTGACAGCGCCAAAAATTGGAAAAAACACAATTGTTTTTGCACGAAATCAATTTGAAAACACGATTAAGTGGCATCGCTGTTGCGAGAATGAAAGGGGGAGAACTCATATCGAGTTATACTTATTATAAAACCCGGGTTGTTTGTGTGTGTGTTCGTTTATATATGGGATCGGATTTCCTACATTTTTCAACTGATTTCAACAAAACTTCCCCTTTTTTTGGCAGGTAGTGTTTCTTATTGTCTTGCACACTTTTTTCTTTATTTTTACATTCAGAATGCTTTAAAAATTCCATTTACAAGACAATTGTTTATAATAAAATTTCTTTTCAATCGGTAGACTCATAACGATTGTAAACAATGTTTTTGTTTGACCAATTCGTAAAAAAAAAAAACTAATTAAGACATGCGTGTCTGTCAACCTTAAACAATAATCTTTGTCAATTTTATTTTTCAGTCTTTATGATGGTTGATACTTGATCTATCTCTTACTGTTACATCCCCGGGCAACACTGGGCTATACTGCTAGTCATCAATAAATGTAGGAAGAAAACTCTTGGTGTATTACAATATGGCCATTATATATGACACTGAGATTGGCACCTCGAGGCAGTGTAATAGTTAGCAAGCTTGTTGCTAGAACAATTATGACTAAGTAAGACAGCTCACATCTAACTCAATTTGAGTATCATTTTTTTACTATATTAATGTAGAATATCAAAGTAAAGTTTATTTGATAAAACTAAATGAAGAAACAGAATTATTTTTCAGTCAAAAAATTTCGATATTTAAGATTGTGACCAAAACAAAGTTTAGGAAAACTTCCTGTAAGAAACAAATCTTTATCTGATTAGATTCATTAAAGTTAACAATGGAGATAGTAATTTTTTTTTTTTTGGTACTACTGTCCTGGAAGAGTAAAATAAGTTACCCATGATTCACCTAATTTTGCCTGTTAACCATCATGGTATATCAGAAGCAAGACATTTCAGTCAAGATATTTGGTAAAAGAGTAGGGAGTAGTAAATTCATGCCTTTCTCAAGGGTATTAATACAAAGAGAACACTAAAAGCCTCAGCTGAAATTTGAATTCTGTTTGCTAGTCATATTTTCCATTCCTGTAACTCATCCTGGGTAAGACGTTGAACTACATCCAGCAGCAAGGCCTCTGATCAGGAGGTTTTGAGGTGCATGGAACCACTTCTTAATTTCTTTCCCAGGTCCACCCTGATCCGGGGTGGTAGCACCTGTTAGGGTTCCAGCTATGGGCAAGTAGTTAACTATTACCAGCAATACTTTTTGAAAAAATTATTACCAGCAATACAATTTTGAAGGAAATATTTTACCAGAAACAAATTTTTGACAAAACAAAATATTACCAGAAAATAAAAATTTTTGTCAGCATTAAATAACCCATTGAGGTATTGATATGCCAGAAAAAAAAATAAATCAAACCAATCTAAACCAAAGAATACATATTTTATTCATATGAATCTATCCTAAAAATGTTGTCAGCATTAAATAACCTATTGAGGTTGATATGCCGTAAAACAAAATAAACCAAACCAATCTAAACCAAAGAATACATACTCTATTCATACAAATCTATCCTAAAAATGTTGTCGGCATTAAATTACCCATTGAGGTTGATATGTCGTTAAATAAAATAAACCAAACCAAACCCTTCCTGTAACTATTATTTCTATCCAGACTTGTAGAGTTTATATTTGATAAAAACTAAGACAAAATGGGATCAAGGAAACTTAATCACTGAAATCATTTTTTTGTTATAGATAATTCCTTGAAATATCGTTTGTGAATCTGGTGAGAGAGTGATTGTGAGTTCAATCCTTTGGCTGGGTAGACTCAGTGGAAGCAGGGCATGCAATAACTAAAAAGTACTAATTAAGGACAAGATATCCCTAGATATTATCAGCAGAACAAGAACAGTTAAATAAAGGGGAGTTCAATTTGAAACTCCTTGATGGTTACCTGGATTGACAAGCACCTGAAGAAGGCTGAAAGACACAACAGCTGAAATGGGATAATAACGACAAAGATGAGGACAATAGTCTTAGTGAAAATAATATAAATAATGATAACTCCTTAGAAAATTGAACAGAAATTCCTTAAAATTTTTCTTTTTATATTAAAATATTTTAAATATTTTTAAAGACTTCAACATTTTCAGAATCCAAATTCAAAAACCAATACCAAGACATACACACACAATTATCAATTCTCTAATATCCAACGCATTTACAGAAGTCGATCAAAAAGTAATGACTGTTTATAATTTAATTTAAAAAGTATTTGTCACTCCTTCTTTTTTTTTTTTTTTTTTTAGCTATAATGTTTTGTGAAGCTCAGGGAAAAAAAACTATCTTTTCTTACCCATAATACTCTCTCAAAATGGTTGCTTCTCTGAGCACACACAGAAAGCAAAGAGGTGTTATAGAATTTCTATTTTTAGAAAATGAAAACGCTGCAAACACTCTCAGGAGGTTAATGAATATTTATGGAAACATTGAACTTGATGCAAACATACTAAAGAGATTGTTCAGTAGAGTTAATAGAAATGAGTAATCAACCTTATTGACAGGCTCCATAATGGAAGTTTATCTGTTGTACTGAATAATGATAACATTAAACATTGATGCTCTTATTACAGATGATAAAAGAATTGTTAGTAGAAAGCTCTGGAAATACATTCAGTACTTTATTGTAATCTCTTTGCTGCTCAGAGGTCTGTACAGAGGAGGTTTTCAGATTGCTAACAGACAAAAACTATCTACACCTATTGAAAAAAAACATTAAAAATTTTAATGCAGGGTTTGGGGAAGCAAGGTTCACATCCCAACCAAAAATCAAATGACATGGAGGCATGGCATGTACATGCTATTTCACATATTTCGCCTCTAGCCCAACACCCTTGGAATATCATTTCACAAGTGTCTTCAGCCCTTCCAAAACAATTCTGATATTTGGCCACTGAAATACTGTTCTTCTTCCATTGTCCCCTCGGAAACTTTTAAAAATTTCCTCTCTTTCAAACTCTTTTTAACGTTTAGGAACAGCAAAAGCTGGAGCATAGTGTAGATGGCCTATGTACCCAAATCCCAAAACTACCCTTTATCTGTGAATAGGTGTATTGTCCTCCAAAAGAGACCACAGTTATGCACAGTTTCTTTTTTCATTTTTTTTTTTCTTTCAATGACTGGAGAGGATTTTTTAAAGTATCAGTACTTATGATTTTATGATTCTATAAAAATCTTTGTTGTCCAGCCTTTGTGAAAATTTTAGCACATTTGACCTTGAAATTAAAATTTGTTATTTGCAATCTGAATTTCTAGTTCATTAGAAACAGATTATTTTAAGCATGTGAGAATTTTTGAAGGTTTAAGATGGCTTACCTGTGAACGAACCGATTGATTGAAATAATATACGCATCAAATTATTATTTCATGAAAGCCCTCGAGAATTTTTATTTTATTATTGGTTTATTTTTTGTTATCTAAAGCATTTTTCTGTGGAAACAAGACCGACAAGATTATCAAGGGAGATAATTCTAAAAATCTAATTTTTTATCTAAGGGAAGCAATTTTTATTACTAAATTTTAACCGCAATAAATTGTACTGATAATTACATTTGCATCATGAATAATTATGAAAAGCCATATAAATTAAAACTTCATTAAGCAAATAAATTTGATACTCTTAAATTACAACACACATTATTAAAACATATATCTTATAAACACTTTAAACAAAATACCAGATCGTCCGCAAGGTTCTTATCATTTTACAATTGAAATGACTAGATATAACTGTAAGTTCTATGTTAACAGTTTCTTTTCTCACACTACTCCCTTGTGGAACTCTCTTCCTGTTTCTTGCTTTCCAGTCAACTTTGATCTTCAAAAATTTAAATGTAATATCAAATATCATCTTTTTTTTTTCTTACTTTCTGTGTTTTTATTGTTCTTTCTCCTTAACAGTGTTTTATTTTCTCATATTCTCTCACACTCACTAACCCCTACCCTTTGCGTCTTAGTGGCTATATTGCCTTGCTTGTGATGGTTAGATTTAAAAAAAAAGCTTAAAAATTTCATTTTTTTTAACTACACACCAAGTAATGTTAGCAACATCTCTGCAATCTATATAAAAAGAACGAGAGATTCATTTACTACTTTTCAAGATGTTCACTACTAAGCAGACATACAGGATGAACCAAAAGTAAGTAAACAATAAATGATAACATTTATTTTGAGATTACATTCTAATACAATTAAATTTTGATAAACAATTATCACTTATTGTTATAGTGGAACACACTTATTCTATAGTTAATAGACTCTCCCATCTATGATAAGTAGGAGTAGTAATAGTAACAAGCAGTCGCTGAGTGGTTCGGTCAGTCAGTCGATGCCAGACGACTGTTAGTTGGATACTAAAGTATCAGCGACCACAACTAGATTACTCTGCGCCATACCTATTATATGAAGTTCCAAATGTTTTGTACGTCGAACCAATTTTAGGACCGACTTAGTATGAATACAAGCCTCCACTGTGAAATCACTCCACAACACTTATACAATTAAATTTTATTGTATACAATGATAAAAGCATTGAAAATTTTATCAACGCAGCTGCACAAACTGCTGTTTATTACAAGTTACACAGCTTTAAGTCTACTTTCCATGCTTTGACAAATATATTTGCACAAGCATCTTTGTGCAGGGTTAGGGTTATTTTTGTGCAGTGTTAGGGTTATTTTTGTGCAGTGTTAGGGTTATTTTTGTGCAGTGTTAGGGTTATTTTTGTGCAGTGTTAGGGTTATTTCTTGAAATGCATTAGTATTTAAATTATTTACTATTATGGGTTGTCTGAATTATCTGAAAAGAAAAATGGTTAAATTTAAATAAATTTAGTTATAAAATGTAATATAACATAAACACCATAGTTATAATATAACGCTAACACAAACCCCATTCAACATACTGTCCACCTAGTTTGGTTTTACTTTGTATTTCATACCTATAAAAATCAACCAGGATTTTTAGTTATTTTCCAAAACGATAAAAAAACTTATCTTTTATGTTCATTTCTATTTCTTCTTTCCTCATCGCAATAAAAATTAGTTTTCTTTTTTTGATACACATGCACACACACACACATATAATTACAGGCACAAAAAAACTTTGTTATCAAGGAGAAAATTTAAAACTTGGTCGTAAAATCTCTGCATATGAATTTTTGATATTTTGCAAAACCTTGTGGTTCATTCTTCATTTTTTGATAAAATTGTAGAAATTTAAACCACGCTCTCATCAAAAATTGTTTAATTTTGGATGAGAGCCACAAAATAAAAATTTACCACTCAATTAACATAAACTATGCTTTAGAATTTTAAGTAATATGATATCATCTTGTAGATTATCATTTTAACATTGGGAACAAATATACAGTTAAAAAGTATTGTTTAATGATAGTATATATATATATATATATATATATATATATATATATATATATATATATTATACTATATTTAAATACAATTTGCATTGAGGCTGTAGTCAATCTGTGAATTTAAATGGCTTCTTTGAAAAGTTAGTGAAATGATTTTTTGATGCATTCTCCACAGTTTTAAATTCAATGTAGTCCTTCTTATAGACTGGCTGCTACCCAAGGCTATAGAGCCTCAGTCTTACCATGCTATTTAAGCCACAAATGATGGAGAAGTGATGGATTTTTGCCTTTTCCCTAGAGCCAATATTAATAATGTAATGGAAATCTTTGGAGACTTTACATGAAATAAGCTTGGGAGCAAAGGTTTGTAAAAAATGGAAAAAAAATTGATAGACCTATTTTCTTTACACAAAATATTTTTGTAAATAAAAAATGATTCCTGATTCAATTTCATACAAAGTCAAAGTCCTTTTCTTTTGTGCATCTAAATAGGTGTTAAATGATAAATTTTTTTGTATATACAAAAATTGCCATAATAAATCCACAAGATATTGGTCATAGAAATATATTTTATCACTTTAAATGTTATTTTTAATGGATACACATATTTGAGTAAATTTATTAAACAGTATGTTTATTTATTTAAGTCTACTGGCCTGAATATTTGAGAAATCTTATTTTAAAAAATATATATATATGCTCTCCGACAGGATACAAACCTGTGCCTCCCTTAGCAGGAAAAACCATCATTATATTGGATGTGCTTTAAACCAAGATATTTTGAATATGCAGGTCCTTAAACAAAAGTAAATAAATATGCTGTTTAATAAATAAACAGAGTATCTACTCAAATATGGGTATCCACTAAAAATAATGTTTAAAGTGTTAAAATCTGTTGGATTAATAAATAAAAAAATCATTATTTCAATAGAAACAGGTATTTGATTAACACAATATCCTATATATTTGAATAAATTTTTATTTTACATATTAATATGGGCTCCTTGACATTCAATAACCTTCATCAGTCTTTCAGTCATTGGTTTTGTTAACTTTGCTTTTATTTTGACTTTAACATTATTTGCAGCAGTTTTTATTCTTTCTCAAAGATCTTCTTGGTTTGAATATTGTTCCATTTGCATATACAACTCTTTTAATGGTAGACCAGAAGATTTTTATATGGAGAGTTTCATGGGCATTCCATTCAACTGATATCTTTGAAACATTTTTGGCAAGGTGTATTATGGTCAACTTTGCAGAATGTGAAAGGCTTGCATGATTATACTCTTTAGCTTAAAGCATCTTGGTTGGGATTTATACTATTCAAAATGTCTAACCCTAAACCATGCCTAAGAACTTACAATATTTCTCTGTGTTTTTCTTGAACTATCATCAACTTTGAAGGGACGTATAACTTAACTACTTACAATATTAACCCAAACCATTACTCCACATCCCTCTTGTTGTCTTCTAAATTGTATTGATTAACTATTCCCAAGAAAGACTCAACTACTAATCTAACCATCATGTCAATCCAATGTAACTCTATATTCATCATTAAGAATTACTCTTCAATAATCAGTTTCAATGTATTTTTTAAGCAACATGTGTTTCTCTTTATAATGTTTACTTAAAAGTGGGAATATGGTTACTTTCAGATTTTTAATCAATATTCTTAATATTTTGCATCTTTTCTGTCTGTTTCCATTAGCAACACGCAGATTCTTCAGATATTCACTTGCTGGTCAATCCACTTATTCTATTTATCATCCTTTTTATTTTTCTCAAATCTTTTTATTTTGTGACATTCTTGAATACATTTTTTTAATTATTTTATATATATATATACACCTATATATACACACACACACACACACACACACACACACATATATATATATATATATATATATATATATATATATATATATATATACATACTTGCAGACACACACAAGTATATATTTACAGAAACACATATATATATATATATACACTTACATATATATAAATTTATATACACACTTACACACACACATATATATATATACACACTTACACACGCATGTATTTACAAACACACTTATATATATAAACATACACTTAAACACACACATATATATATATATAAAGATTACTTAACTTTTAAATCTCAGTTTTATCCCAATATTGATGATTTTTGGTAAAATTTCCAGTCTCCAGGTGTTGTTGTTTTAAACAGTATTTTCAATTTTTTTTTCAATTTGTTCCACATCTTTTCAATCTACTTTTTTTAATCCATTTTATACACATGCATATTCATTAGAAAACAAATCAATTAATGAAATATTAATTAGCTACACAGGCTTGTCTTAGATTTATTTACATTCTCTGGAATATAAATGTATAGAAGCTACAGTGGCTACAAAGTGATGGATCAGTTTATATATTGATTGTAATATCGAATTGATCCCCTACTTTATATACACATTATAATTTCTTGTTTGTTTATATAATTCTAATTAGGTATGAATCACTTCTTTTCTCTTAAAATGGGTTAATTAATAAAGACTTGTGTTACTAAACCGTTATTATCTTAAAAAAAATGTTTTACAATCTAAAAATATTTTTTGGTTTTAAATAACCGTAACCTGTAAAGGGTTGATAAACCATAAAGAAGGAATCAGTTAACAAATCAATTAGTTTAGCTTTGGTAATGAAAAGTTTAAAATCAGTTGCAGGTCAAACAATATTTTCAGCAAATGCATTTCTCAACCTTTATATGTTTATCTAAAGTTGCTTCTAGTTTTTTTGGTTTTTTTTCTGGGATTCATTTTTTTTTAAAATCTAATTTCTAACCTTATCTCACTTGAATAATTCCCAGGGAGCAAATTAAAAATTATTTTTGAAAAGTTTGACTTCGTAATGAAATCTAACATTACATGACATTATTAATTTCATTGCTACTTAATACTAATAATAATTAAAATAATTTAAAGAAAATTCCATATAGCAAATTAAAGATTTTTTTGTAAAAAGGAATTTAACAAAAATAAATGAAGAGAAAGTAGAATATGTTCAAAGATTTTTTTTTCATTCTATGTGTAGCTGGAAAAGGTCACAAAACATTGATTGAATGAAACATATTGACTGAAATGTTACATAAAAAGAAAATGTGGATACTAAGTCAAATAATAATTGAGTGGAGTAGCTTATGACTATATTGTTGGTCTTACAGATTTTACAAGTATATCAATAGCACATTGAATGGCACTCAACTAACAAGAAATAAGATCTCTATCAGAAGAAAATTTTATATGAGAAAAGCTATGAAGAATAAACATTGTGAAAAGTAAGCACGGATAAGTATAGTATCCCCAAATCATTGAACCATAACAACTCCTTTCAGTGTCACAATCTAACAGGATTATTATCAAAATTAAAAATTATTTTGTTCTTTTATTTACATTGAAATGTTGTGAAAGAATAGTCATAAATAGATGAAGAAAATAACAATTTCCAATTCTTTGAGGGAAATGGTACAAAAGAAAACATTAACAAGGACCGGCACACCTTACCCCAAAAACCCCCAACTGGAGATGGAGAGGGGCGTTTTGGTGGCCCTGTTGTGGCCTCTCCATATTTTTTTAGTACTGTTTTATGACCATCCGCCATTTTTTTAATTATTTTTAAACTGGTGTTACATTGTCAGTCATCAACTATATACATTTTGTATCTGCATGGATGGTGCAGTGTGTACTATACAGGAACCCTGACAAGGTTGGAACCCAAAAAGGACTTAGTTTCAGCAGCATTTTTTGGCTTTCTGTACTTTTTACTTTTTTCTAATTAAGTTATATTGTCAATCATCAACTATAAAAATTGACAGGGCCAGTACTTACTACCCCAAACCTTTCAACTGCGTGGGTGCTCCATGCCTACTAGGGGGGCAAAAGTGTTAATTTCAGTAGCACTTATTTTTTTTAAATTGTAATTTTTTTTTAACAGTTCTTTTAAATCAATTAAGAGTACAATATATCTCAGTAAAATCATTTTTTATTTGAGATCATCCACTCTTTTTTTTTTTTTTTTTTTTTTTTTACTAATAGTAATATTAACTATAAGTACATGGCTATTAATTAAAATAAAATTTCTAGTCCATATTTTTTATATTTCTAGAAAAATAAAACTGAGAAAATGATTGCTTAAAAAATAAAAATGTTTAAAAATTTCAACACATGAAAAATTTTCCTGAAAACTAAAATATTGGTTTTAAAACAAATTTTTAAAACAATTGAGTTTATGTCATGTTGGAATCTTTGCAAAATTTTTTTCAGCAGAGATACATCGGCAATTAATCTTTATGGAAAAGTAAATGATTGCAACTTAAACATTTTTTCAAGTAAAATTTAGTCATGGAAATATTGGTGGTTATTACAAAAGGAATAACATTTTCTCAGATTTTTTTTAAAATAGAAAATCTATTCATTATAAAAGTAAATAATTAATGAATATGTACTGAGATTTTTATTTAAATTGGATAATTGCATGGTTTTTGGTAATCTAAAAAAAGTGCTGCCCTTCCCCACCAATTTTCCTTTGACGGTTTGTGGCTCCCAGGTTGGGAAATTTTGAAAGTAACTTGTAGTAGAGAAGCGGGCCCTATATCAAAGTTTCAAGAAGGGGCAAGATTGATTGACATTATTTAAGGAACTGCATTATTGCAGTAATTGTGGTGATGTTGGTGTGGGTTATCCCTGGTATGGGGGACACTCTTTCAGCCTATAAATAAGCAATTGTATTTTGGTTCGTTCTTTTTTTTTAGCACTTTTTAGTTCTGGCTTTCAGATGTTGTCACATATCGATAGGAATGCTGTCAACAAGGCACAGTTGCTTCTTTGGTCCTCCTTTGACTTTGGAACTCTCTCACACATGCATATGCACACACATGTTTAGCACATACTCTTGTTTCACACACACACACGCATACAAACAAGCATATTCTTCTTATAGCTAGATTTAATGTTTTTTTCTTGCATTAAAATTGTCAACTCATATAATTCTTTTGTCAATACATGCATTGTCATTTGTTTTATATTTGTATTGTATACTCATTTTTACCTGGACTAACACCGAGTCTGCTAATATTGGTATAAATGTTCCAGAAGCCCATAAATATTTACTATCCAAAGTGTTGATTCCTGCAAAATAATGGTGACTAATATTTGCATAAACATACTAGTATACCACAACAGTGGTCATAGTAAATGGTAAACCAAACTATTTAAGCAAGTAAAAGGTAATCATAAAATATTCTAACATCTCTCAGTTCAACCACAAGTTATGTAGGAATGAACAAAAAGGAAACAACACTAGGATAGACAGAAGAAAGAAGGGAAATTAAAGAACAAAAAAAAAACTAAAGGAGAAAAAGTGTTCTTTAATAAAGTCTGTGTGAGCAGTTACATTATACTCCTTTTATGAAGAAAATTTTCTAATTCACAATATACATATCACTAGACATTTTGGCTGGATGTAAGTGGTAAGAAAGCAAAACCCAAAATAAAAAAAAGTTGTCTTCTGTGCAGGGGCTCTGAGTATCACGTCCAGTCCACAAAACAATTCCCTGCAAAAACCTAAAATACAATAGCCAATCATGAACATTACCACAAAAAAAAAAAAAAATGGATGAGCCTGGGAGCCAGCACCTATTAAACCACAGATATAAAAATGGTGCTCCTTGCTGACCTCATCATGTGACTGCTGGCCCATCCATATACCTCACTGATGTCAATTTCAACTTTGAAGGCAGATGGATCAACCCTACCAGCAACACCCCACTCACACTACCATGAAACTTCAGTAATTCACTCCAGGCCTCTCTCTTGATACTAAACGTGACCTTGGTCAACCAACCTATCAACTCCTGGTCGTACACCTTTGCACTTAATCGCTTCTCTTACCAACAGTAATAAATATGTATAATAAATATATGAAGTTTAAAATGTAATTGTAAAAATGTGTTTGTTTTTTAATGATTGTCCACCCAAAACTTTAACTATTCCTGAATAGCAAGTGTAATTCAGTAAAACCAACACAGAATAATTTAGAAAATATAGCTTAACTAAATCTATTTTATCTTGATAAGAATTTATTAATAAATAATCGTTTACTTTAACAGTTAACTCCTGAATTAGAATTAGTGAGCTTTCAATTCTTTGCACTTTTTTGTTTTTCTTGTATACTTTCAAGTAGCAGCAGCAGCAGCAGCGATTTCAACACTATTGACGAGTGTTGAAATCGCGTTATCGTCTCGCGTGAGTTAAACGAGAAATAACATGGCTGCCAAAGATTGTTTGGGTCTGGCAGACAAACGTCAGTGTGAGGACGATGGCCGTTCTGAACTCCCTAATGAACAAAAAGCAGCAGAATTGCATAGTGATAGACCCGGCGTAGATAGTCGTAGTAGTCAACCAGAATTTACTGATTCCAATCAATCTTTTTCCACAGAAGCTTCGACAACAACCTACACATCACCGTCCTCTTCTTTATTGCCAGATTCTAACCAGAGCGAAAGAAATACTTCACGGCCTGCTGATTATAGCGGCAATCAGGCTGAATGTGAAAATGACACAAGAAAGAAACACCAGGTATGGGAAAATGATAACGATAATACGAACCAGGTGAAAAACAACAATAACTCTTATAAACCAACAACCTCGATGCAAAATGGCGATCCTATGAGGAAAGTAACAAGCGGTACGCCAACTACTCCGTCACACCAACAAATGACGACAATGAATGCCCGTGAATATGCACAGGTAGTTCGTGCTTGGCTCTGGCAGTATCACCAGTGGAATAGTATGTGTGCTTTCGGTATGATGCTGCCTTATTATGCAATGGCTACGTTTCCTTATTATGCTGCCAATAACTATCCAAGTTCTGCTGGGAGTCGTCCCTCTGTCAATGGTGGTGCTGCTTCATTTACTCCTGGTGCCGCTGTTAACAATAACAACCAAATGGGTGCAGGAGGTGCAGCTGCAGCCACAGCGGATGGTGGTCGTGCAAATCAGTCTCAGGCACCACAAACACCACAACAAAATTTTCGAGGTAAGTCTCTTCTACACGGATCTTGATAAGTGTTTTGAAAAAGTTTACTGTTTTTACTTTTATCCTTCATCACCTCTTCCTTTCTTTCACTTGGTAAATGAACAATAAATGGCATTTGTTTGTGGACAAGCAGATGTACATTTTTGATTTCTTCTGGATTATATTAAAAATGTTTTTAAAAATAGTAATCTTGAGATACACTGGTGACGTCTGATAAATTGTGTTTTAGGAAGAGAGAATTAAATTATCGTTTTAAAAAATTATATGAAGTAAAAAAAAAAAAGCCTAAATTAACCAACGACTTGTCATATTGTACACTACAGATTGTTGTTGTTTTGTTTATTTTTAGATTATTTTATTAAGTTTTCCTTTTAAAAGAAAAAGTGTCCCAACAAAACCAGTGAGTCAAGTCCCTTATGGGGGAGAAAGGACACAAAAAAATGTTGCTTTGTTTCACGTGTTTGACTTATTAGAATTTGTTGACACATAAATTTCAATTAATGTTGTTGTTTTTTTTTAAATGAAAATAAATTGCGTTTCAATTTAGCAAGGATTCTCATAGACGTCTTCTTTTCTTTTTGTTGAAATCAAATATGATTGGCATTTTATTTTTGTCTTGTTTTTCTTGGTGGACTATTTTTATTTACATGCTAGCTATTTTTATCAATAATAAACAACATAGGTTCGTTACTGCCTCTTTTTTTTTTAACATTGTTTTTTTAATGCATGAATAAGAATTGTATTTTTAAAATGAAATAATTTCTCATACGGCGTCATCCAAATAGTTTTCAATTTACGACGAAAGTTAATTGAAGCGTTTTTTTTCTTTTTGTTTCCTTGTAGAGAGGCGGCGTGCATTATAGAAATGATTGTTTATTTTTGTTTGTCTATTCTTTTTATTTTAATGAGAAATAATTGAAGTCATGTACACATTAATAATTAATAATGTATCTATTGTAGAATTAATTTCTTTTTAGCCCAATTCAAAATTTGGAATTGATTTATTTGAATATTAATGTATTGTTTACCGAATTACCGATGGAATATAAAAGTGTAAAACTGTTTTACTTTTAAAAGTAAAACAGATACAAGCTGCTTGCTTAAATAATAGCTTTTTTAAACAGATTGATTTGGGGGGAAAATTCACTTTAATAAAGTCAAATTGATTATGACTCAAAGTGCACTCTCTCTCTTCTAATCAATTATCGATCAATTTAAAAATAACTCATTAAAAAAAAAAACAATCAGGGTGCTTGTTGTTTTTAAAATTTTTTGATCAACTATTTGTTGACACAAGCCTTTTAAAAATAAACTCGTCCACACATAAAAAAATAATGGGGAGATTTCAGGCAATGATTTTTATTTTTTTTTTACTTATAATTCGCATTCATTATTAGAATTAGACTTTCCTCAAATCACGATATTTGTCAAAATCGAAAAATATTGATTTTTATCGATTTTAGAGATCATTAAGAAGACTAAGAAGAATCTTTTTTTTTTTTTTAAGAGTCCTGTTCATACCGAGTGTCAAAAATCAAAATCAATCTCTGACTTTTTACAGTTACTGGATTCGGTTGTGTCAAATTTGAAATTGTGTTTATATAATCATTGATATCTGCATATTTTTCTAATTTTTTTTATTTGACCTTTGATCCTATGCTACGAGAGTTCGTCTTTCATAGGAAATTCCTTAGTCCTTGATTCCTTAACTAATAATAAAAAAAGGCTTCCAAAACTGTCTTACTCTTCTTGTACACAGTATAGTCAATCTGGGTTGTCAGTTTTTTTTTTTTTTGTTTTGTTTGTTTTTTTTTGTTTTGTTTTGTTTTTTAGCTTTTTGTTGTTTGTTTTATTTCTATCAACGTCTTTCTTTCGACCTTATATGCGTTTGATTTTTAGATAAATCCTTGTGCAGATCAGAAAGATCAACTAAACTTCCATTTTATGTTTTTAACAGAAAATGGTAGTTTGGTTGTGGAAACTTGATAGACACTAAATAAATTTACGCTTTTTGTTCTGTACTAAAAAGTAGAGAACAAAAAGGTTATCCAAAAAAAACATTATTTGTAAATCTCCAGAAAAAAAAAAAAAAAAAACACTTTTTTTTTTTTTTTTTTCAGTGAATTCTTTGAATTATTAGCATTGATTTTTTGCCGAGGGGACCTTAAATAAATGGTCTCTCTCTCTCTCTCTACTCACTATATTCAGTTTTGTTTGAATGTCATTGTCAAGTTACCATTGATATTTGAAGTTTTTCAAGAAATTGTTTTCTGAAAACATGTTCTAAATATTTATTAATTCTCAATAATTTTAATTTTTAGAAATAAAAAAATGATGTCTTATTTGTCCAAAACAAGTTAGGTTGTATCACATGTTGAATTTTGACATATTTTTTATTTATTTATTTTTAAACAAAATATACTGAGAAGGTTCTACTTTTCATGACATACTTTTCGTTTTTTTTTACAATAACACCTAATTTTAGAAGTGGGTTATATTGTAAAATGTCATGAAGAGCAAACCTCTATATGACAGTTTCTGATTTTATTTTTGCCATTTTTTTCCAACTTAACAAGAAACAATCATAGGGAAAAAATCTAAGGTTTTCTTAAAAGTATTTAAATTGTTGTTCTTGAGTTATTATCATTATTAATATTTATGAGTCTTTCTGAAGGGAAGGACTATTTTGAATATTCTCATTTCTTGAATGAAGAGTCTGAACTCACTATTATTCTCTCATGAGTAGCTTCTTTTAAAAATTGTAAATATTTTCCTACTCCACTTTTATCTCCACTTATTTGTTTGTTTTTTTTTTTTCTTCTTTAACCATGCCACCCGAAAAATTAAGTTTATGGCCCACAGACAATCTATGAGGTATAACAGGGGAGCTAAATTTACAATAATATGATTGAACACCAACTTAAATCCATTTTAATAGCATTAAATCATGAATCAGGCATTTCACTTGCTACTACTTAATACAAAAATAGAATGTCCAGACTAAATACATAAGTAATTGAACTTATAGCACCAAAATGTGAACTATCATGTAGCCAACACCTAATCATTGACACATTTGTATTTATTACTTTTCTCTTTTGAATCTCTCTTTTTTTTTCTTTTTTTTTTTTATTTGTAAGCTCTAATTAAAACTGAATTGAAAAGTATCTTGCAACACATGTTGAATTCTGTAGTAGTAAATGTCCATGGATACACAGTAGTCATGAGATTGACACGTAGTTCTTATCTATTTGTTTTTTATCAGGTAAGACATGTTTAGTGGCCAAAAGCATACAAAATCATGTCAGTATTTGATATATATCAAAGAAATGATAACTATACAAGACAATTTGGAAAACATCTATTTTGACATGTTTCACTAATGAATCAGAATAATTTTAACAAATTTAATTCAGATTTTGTTGAAACAAAATTCTTTTTCTGATGATGCCGATTTATTCACAAGATGAAATGATAGCATCAGAAGAATTTTCTCAAAATGAACATGTCAAATGAATTTTGTTGTTATCAAATTGTTTTAGTCGATGTGACCTCCAGCCTTCATCAGGTGTATATACAAGTAATCTACAGGGAATTCTGAACTGAACCCCTTTATTTAACATACGTGGGGTAGATTGTTCTTGTTCCACTCCCCCATGTCTAAGGATATCTTGTCTAGTTCTTATTCTTAGTACTATTCAGTTATTGCTTGCCCTGTTTCCACTCTCTGTCCATGGATTGAAATCACAATTACTATATCACCAAGTTCACAAACCAATTCTATGTGGAAAACTTGGAGCCATAAACCTAAGCTGATGAGTACTGCTGCTTGTCATGCTTGATGTTTAAAAAAAAATTATCTTATGGATTCTCATCCAAACCATATTCATATGTGAAGAAAGCTAATATTGTGATATTATGCAAATGGATTGATGTTTTCTATTGATATCTAAAGGGAAGTATTAAATAAGAATTACTGTGTAAAGTAAGGATAGAATGTTCTCTTATAATAATAATAACTGTGGCATCTTCTTTGGACTCCTAAATTAAAAATGAAAACTACAATCAGCTCAAAGACTAATCCCAAGAAATTATTGCCAGGCTGTATATTTTTTTTTTATTTTAACAGGAAAAAACTGTTGACCTACTTTTATTTCTATATACATACTTAACAGAAATAGTTAAATATTAATGTATAAAATGAAGTACCAAAAATGTAAAATTGTTCTATGTTAGAAAAGGAGGGTCATTGTGTTATTGGCTTTGCTGACCAATTATTGATAATCTATAGTACTATTTACATGCTCTTCTCTTTCTACTTTCATTTTTCTATCATTTTATGTGTCTCATCTTTTTAGAGAAACAACCACCTGGATGTCTGCCTGCCTGTCTTGCTATTACAAAGCAGGATATTATTGTCTTGTGTCGCTCTTTACAGCTGTTAATTTTTTCCAAACTGATTTCTTTGTTACTGCTTCATAGAAGGAAAAATATGTCTTTATTAGAAATTAGCATCTGAAACCATTTTAGTTTCATTGATTAACATTTAAGAGGATCACAGTTTAATCTGAGTATAATCTTTGTTTACAAAGATAGAATATTATATATCAATATTTGAAAACAGGTGGCAATTTTCTGTAAGCTAGCAAAAGTCTATAAATGATTATCATACACCTTTTTTTTATTAAGTGAGAATACATATTTGTTTTCATGAAAAGTAAGAAAATAAAATTTTCATCCAGTGATTAAGAACTTGAACTTTTACTCGATGATTTGTGTAGCTGATAACCATAAAATATGACAAGAAACTCTTATGAAGTTACATCAATAAATCCCCAGACAAGGCTGGAAACTGTTGTAAAATACTTGTATAAAAAAAAAAATCCATTATTAAATGGAATGTTTTTTTTTTTTTAACACAAGTATTTTACAACAGTCTCCAGCCTTGTCAATGCACTTAACTCTGATTTCCCACTAATTCTATAGATAAAACATTATACAGTAAAGGTAAAGGTTTCTGATAAAAATTCAGCTAATAGCTGTCGGCTGTGGTCTTACTGATCAATCCTCATATTCCAAGATTTAACCAGGCTATTGAACTGATTCTTTTTGTTGCTTTTCCTTTAACATTGGACCCAATGTAGTCTGTAGACTTTTTCAAATACATAATTGATATGAAAATAAAGTTTGTTTTTTATTATTATTATTATTATTATTCTCAGTAGTAAAACATCAAGAAATGGTAACAAAATGAAAAGAAATAGTAGTAAATATACTAATTGCTTGTGTTATATATGTTACTTTGAATGGATTGGTCTGATCTGTATGTGTTTATTTTATTTTTGTTCTCCTGTAATGTATTTGGTAATGTAGTGAGACCAGAGGGTCAGTGTAATTAAAGACAATTTGACACAGAATCATGTGATCACAGCCGTATGTTGTGGATCCATATAACCAAGTAAGGAGGACATCTTGCTAGGTGTTGATAGAGATTTAACCAGAGAAGGCAGATATAAACACAAACAGCAGAAATTTCATGTTGGCATTCATAATTAGATTTTTTCTTTACTCTTCAAGTATCAGGGAAGTGTTTTAACAGAAGACATAAAGTGTGACACTGAAATCTGAAGACGCATTGGCTTAGGCTTAGATGTCTTCCAAAAGCTAAGTATTAAGAATCGAGAAAATTTTCAAAGAAACAGAGTACTGAACGGTCATGTAATGTCAGTCCTCCTCTATGACAGTGAATGCTAGACAATCTCTTCACAAATGAAGAAGAGACTTGAAGCAACAGAAATATGGTTCTACAGAAGGATGCTGTGAATACCATGGACTGATCATGTGAGCAACAACTATTTTAGAGAAAATATAAACAAAAAAGACACTTATACTTAATATCAGGAACAGAGTTGAAATTTCTAGGACACATAATGAGGAAAGAGGGCTTGGAAAATTTGATACTCACAAGACAGATTGGAAGCAAAAGGGACATTGGAAAACAACAGGTAACCGACCTGGTAAACTTGAGTGAATGGATGATGGAACACGGTTTAGGAAAGATAACAAAAGGACAAAATTTATTAAGAGCTGGAAAGGAAATTGTGGAGAACTATGATCGCCAATGTCCTGATGGGACATGGCACAAAGAAGAATTATTATTATTTTGAATGACATCAGGATACCACACTTTTGGAAGTGATCAGATGATTTGAAATAAGGAAGCGCTTTGTTATTGCTCAACCTTTTTTTCTATTCTGTATCCAAGTAAAGCAATGGATGCTATCAAATCAAGAACAGTAAATTGTGTTTGTTCTTTCCTAATGATTTTTACAAAAAATTACCAGGGCATCAAGTCTTCACAACTGTTGTATAGTTGATAAAGAAAATTGGTACAGAAGGATCCACCAAATCTTTTTACAATACAGTTTTACTGTGACAAACTTTTACTACAGATAGAATAGAACCTCCACCTTCTATGTAGATTGTATACCTAAAGAATACTGTAGAGTAAACTGGCCAAGACAATGCCATCTTATATAATTATTCTTTCAGATCAGTTTTATTGTCTCTATCACAATTTTTCAGCTGATGCAATATCCAGCTTTCTTCATACATTCTGAAAGACTTATTGTATAAAATTAGACCCAACATTGTGTCTTATAAATGTTGATGGTTTAACAATAGTTCTTATTCATTTTTTTATTTTTGATTATTAATTTTCTTTTGCCTTGATTTTTCAGTTGCTTTTTATCACAACTTTAATCAAGGGCCAACAGTCTACAATAATCAGTGCATATTTATAAGCCTAGCATTCATCTATGCTTTGAATATTGTGGCCACATAAGGTCTGGTGCTCCTGCTATATATTTAGAGATTCTTGATAAAATCTAAAGAAGAATCAGCAATGTTATTGGTTATAACCTGGCATCACTTTCTTGCTGCTGTAATGTAGATTCCCTCTGCCTTTTCTATAAATATTTTCCTGGTAATTGATCTGAGGAACTTTCCTATATGGTACCTAAACTTTATGAATTTAAGCACGGTATTAGATTGGCAGCAAAGTCTCATCATTTTATAGTTGAAATGGTTTAGATGTAACTATATATTCTATGCTTAAAGCTTCTTTTCTCACACTTTTCATTCATGCAACTTTTTAGCTTTTTGCTTTCCAGTCAACTTAGATCTTCAAAAATTTACATGCAACATCAATCATTATCTTCTGTCTTTTATTGTTTCCACTTTTAAATAATGTTTTTTCTGTTCTTGTATTCATTCACACTTACTTCCTATTTTAGTGGCTTTATTGCCTTACTTGGGGTGAAATGCTTAAAGAATAATAAATAATAAAGCATAAGCATCAATGACACTTGAACTTATTTCACATATTCTCAGCGAACCCTGCTTAACTATACCAACTGCTCTTGCTGTCTAAGCTACAAGGAACTCTCTAATTAGCAGAAATCTAAATCTAATGTTGTATTCCTAACTTGTTCTCTTTCAATGCCATCTTACTTATTATAAAACACAGATTGTGTGTGTGTGTGTGTGTGTGTGTCTGTAAGTTTATATATTGGATCGGATTTCCTACATTTTTCAACCGATTTCAACAAAACTTCACAGGACTGCGTAAAATTACCTTGTGGTGGTTCTGACAGCACCAACAATTGGAAAAACACAATTGTTTTTGCATGAAATCAATTTGAAAACACAATTCTGTTGCCAGAATGAAAGGGGGACAACTCATATCGAGTTATACTTATTCTAAAACCCAGGTTGTTTGTGTGTGTTCATTTATATATGGGATCGGATTTCCTACATTTTTCAACCAATTTCAACAAAATTTTATTTTTTTTTTTTTTTTTGGCAGGTAGTGTTTCTTTGTCTTGCACACTTTTTTCTTTATTTTTACATTCAGAATGCTTTAAAAATTCCATTTACAAGACAATTGTTTATAATAAAATTCTATTCAATCGATAGACTCATAACAATTGAAAACAATGTTTTTGTTTGAGTTTGACCAATTCGTAAAAAAAAAAAAAAAAAAAATAACTAATTAAGACATGCGTGTCCGTCAACCTTAAACAATAATCTTTGTCAATTTTATTTTTCAGTCTTTATGATGGTCGATACTTGATCTATCTCTTACTGTTATATCCCCGGGCAACGCCGGGCTCTACTGCTAGTATTTCCTATTTTTTAAACAAGTAGTATGAATAACAACAGTATTATCTTTACTTTTGCAGTGAAAGAGAACTTCTAGTTAGAATTTTTAAAAAATAAATAATGCTAGAAATTACTTTATCTAATATATATATATATATATATATATATATATATATATATAAAGCTTAAGGTTTATGGGTGTCACAGTCTGTTTAAAACTCTGAAAATTGATTCTATATAAGATTGGTTGTCTGTCCAAAAAATATGCAAATATGTAATGCTACAAAATAATTTAAATGCAATTGTATCATTTGATACATTAACCAACATGTGCCTTATATCTTGCCCAACTTAGCAGTTCTTATTTAATGAATATAACTAATCTGCATATTCAACTTTAAAAATACATTTTAATATTATTCTGGTATTTTTTTTCAATCTGTTTTTTTTTTTGTGAGCTTCATAAATCAGTGAATATTTTGTTGTTGGCTTTTATAATTATATGTTTAGTGATTTAAATAAAAAAAAAAAAAGAATAAAAGTATTTTCTATTCTGAAAGTTTTAACTGCATAAACTATTTCGATCACAGCTGTAAAGCGTATCTGGTAAATTGCTCGAAAAATAATTTCTCAAACTATCAATTGCTCAAAAGCAGTTTTCTCGAAACCTGTGGTTAAAAAAAAAAAAAAAAAAGTGCTAAGCATTTCCTTTTTTTACACATTTCACATTTCCAGTAAATCTTATTGTTCACTGTTTTGTCTTTAATATATAGATATATCCATCCAAACACAACTTCTTCTTTCCTTTTTCGCTCTCAACAAAAGTTATGTCCATCACTAGGGTTCAAGATCTCCAAAAGGACTGCTAAAGTTGAGTGTTGTGGCTCCTTTTATATCCAGCTCCGTTGACGTGTCTTGAGATGGCACAGTTTATGTGGTGCTTCAACCTTCAAAATTACTTCAAGCAATCTGCCTTTCGAGCAATTTATAGTTTGAGAAATTATTTTTCGAGCAATTTACTGTCGAACAATTGATTTCAAGCAATTTACCTAGATCCACTGTAAAGAAAAATAGACAATGTTGACCTTGTTTCTTTTCTCTTTTCCTTTTTCTTTTTCTCTAAATAGTATATTTTGAAAGTCTAACAAATTTAAATTTCTGAAATATTTATTTTTTGTTTTGCTCAGAAAAAAATAATTATTCCATTTTTTTTTAAATAATACTAATAGATTTGTTTGTCTTTATTGTGTTTATTTAAAGAAAACAAATTTATGACCATTCATTTACTATATTACCTTGTTATTCATTTACTATGATATTAACATTGCATATATGCCATAGATGAAATAAATGATTTCATTCATTTATATCTATTTTTCTGAAACTGCTTTATGATAATTTCAGTAGTACCATTTTACAGCTTATGCAAATTTCTCAAATGATTGCATAGCACAGCAAAGCAAATGAAAGTGACTTGGCTGACATAATCTTTTTTTTTATTTCTGTTGTTCATCCAATACAAGGCTCAAGAGCCACTCTAGGTAGAAGTTTACTGGAAGAGTTTGTTGAAATAGATAACAGTTGATTGTAAACTTGAAGAGTCTATGATTATAGTGATCAGGGAAAGCATTCTCTCAGGGCTCTGTTCCACAAAGTAGTAGTTCTTTTGAAGACACTATCCAAATTGAATTTTTTTCTTACCAATGAAATACAAAGGGACTGAGGAGGAGTAGGAGGAGTATTCAACTTTATATAAATGACATGGTTGATTTTAGCTGTAAAGGTCTGAACTGGTGGAACTAAGGAATGTGCTTCATTGGATCATTTGTCATGGCAATAGAATAACAAGAGTCTTGCAATATTTCATGCGGAAATTGGGTTGTAGGTTTGAAAATAATTCATCACCCACAAGGCCACATAGATGCTTTTGAAGTCTGTCAAGGCTAGAAAGTGAGGATTGAGCAGCTCTAGTCCAGATAGGGCAGCCATACTCCATTTTGGGTCTGATCTGTCTCTTATAAAGATAGAACATGATAGGAGGAATTAGATACTTTCTGGAACAGTACAAGGAACTGACCATTTATTTAACATCTTTAGCAATGGGTTGTATATGAATTTCATTTGAGATCTGTAGGTGAACTTAAATCCCAATAGCTGTTCAAAGCAAGGAGTCTCATTGAGAGCTACACATTCATGAGTAGAGGAGAAAATTCAGTGTCTTCTCAGTGATGATGAAATGAGAGTAACGTGGTTTTTGAAGTACTGAAAGCTATAACCCAGTTTTTCCCTTATTGAGCTGATAGAGCTCGGTCAGAGGAGAGTTCAGCTGCCACGTTCTGATTATCTAGATTTTTAGAAGTGCACTTATAAACTGTGGTATCATCTGCATTGATATTTACTGATAATGATGTGAGCATGTTCTGAGACAGATTGTTAATATAAAGCAGAAAGAGGGTAGGGCAGAGGAGATAGCCTTGGGAGACACTTGCATTGATCTCCTGGGCTCTGGATGACTGACTATTAATGGTGACTTTCATGGCTCTTTTTTGATATGGATTTGATAATTGTGTGGATTTTCCCAGAGATACTGTAGCTGGAGAACATCCCCCTCTATCATACTTTGTCAAAAGCCTTTGAGATATCTAAAGTGACTGTTCTCATGTTGAATTTATTATCAAGTACTTGACTGATTCTGTGTGTAATGAAAGGATATCATCAGTGAACCTAGAAGAGTCAGTGTTAGTTTAAATGTAATTTTAGTAGCTATTAAGACAAAATAGTTTCATTTTTTTTTTTTTTTTTTTTTTGTAATTCAATTCTTAATCACCAAAATTATTACTAACAATTTAAACATTTGAAATTTAAATCCCAACCCCAAATCTGCAAATATTTATCTGAAATGGTTGCATTCATTTTTTTTTTTTTCATCATGATAACTTTTACTTTTGAAGGTGTTAGTTTTGGTTTGCCAGCCACAGTTTGTGTTGATAAATTTTGCTAAACTTACATAATTATTTGCTTATATCTTCACATTTAAGTACTTATTTAATCTATTTTCTCACTCATCTCTATCTCTTTAGCAACTGAATACATGATTCCGTCACTATGGAAACGGATACTTGCAGAGCTAGTGGATTTTGTGCTTCTCTTCTACATCAAATTGATGGTATCAGTGATGGTGATGAAACATATGGGTTACATGTAAGATCATCCATCTTTATTCTCTCAGTAATTTTGTACTTGATTTTAAAAGTTGTTTCATTTCAAATCATTTTTTTATTTTTTTTTTAATGCTGCATTTTATTGAGCATTACCTTTTTGGGAAGAGTAGAGTGAATGGAAAATATATCAGCCATCAATGAAGTTGGAGATTAATGCAATCACTTTAAACAATTTTTCTCTTATTACATTTAAAAAAAAAAAAAAAGTTCAAATAAATTGTTAGTTTTATAAGTCATCTAACATAGCTATTCCCCCCATTAAATTAAAGTGGAGTTTCTTTCTACAAATCCCCCCAAATGTGAGTAGCTAAGGTGTTAAATTTTCAACTGTGTTCATATTGGACCACTGCTCATCATAAAAATATTTGTATAACATTTTTAATCTTGTTGCGATTTGGATAAATACTTTCATTAAGTTCAAGATTTTTTTTATTTTTTGAAGTAATAACAATATCTTGTATATTATATTTTGTAACAGACACATTGTTTTTTTTTTTTTAAATTTTTGCATAAGAGAAATATTTTTAAAATAAGTTATGTTCTGCCTCCTGTGTATGTGTCTGTCTTGCACGTGCACCTACCCCAAGACAGCCAGATAAATGGCTTAAGGCAATTAAAACTCTGAAGATGAAGTCCTGTTCATCAGCAGGTTTATTAAAGGGTAAAACTAGATAAAGAAATAAATATAAAAATAATAGACAAGAGAAGAAGAAATATAGCAAAAGAAGACAAAAACTGAATGAGTGAAACCGAGGCTCTTAATGGGTAAAGAATGTAGCAAATATTTCAATGATAAATTCTCGGAAAAGAGAAAAGTTATAATTTGTGATCAGTGTGTAAACAGTTAACATGTGGTGAAAAGGGTGTGCAACATAGATACAACAATAAAATAAATGTATACAATGATGGCTACACTAAATAAATGTTCAAATAATGATATATTAAAGGAGACCCATGCTCGAAGAAAAAGGCTATGAAGGTACCTACCATCGATGTTATTATTGGGGGTAAAATTTAGCAGGATAAGAAAAATATATGCTTGAACCCATGTTTTATTGTTCCAGTGATAGTGAAAGGCTAACAGGAAGTGGTCAAGAATGGTGACTAATGTAAAATGTACCTAAACTAAAAAGGGGAAAATGTTCTGTACTCTGGTAACAGAACAGGTTTATTTTTGATAGTTGTTTTTTTTTTTTATAGCATACAAGAAATTTGTACAATTATTAGAAATTTATTCTATTACAAAATCTAGAAATGTATACATTTTGTGAAAGAAAGAAATTTTTTTGTATTAGTTAATCTTGACTTTCTACATAGTATTGAGTTACTTTAACTAAATCAAGCAAAAATATTAACCAGAAATATTGGTGCAAGTATTTTTTTAAAATACTTTTTATAAAAAGATTTAAGTAATATAATGTCCTATAGTTGGTGATTATAAAATTAGGTAAAGAATGTTTAAAAAAAGAACCATTCTACTTAGTCTATTGTGATAATTCTTACATTGTTCATAAATTGGTACTTTTTTTCTTAGTTGGCAGTAAATAAAAATTGTGAAATGAGCTTTCCTCATGATAAACAAAATATTTTAGTTAACAAGAATCAAAGAATTCTGAAATGCTTTAGCCACACAGATTTACCAAACACTCTGTACAAAAATTATAAGAACATTGTGAAAATGCCTCATTTCTTGTTGAATTTGAGCTGAAGAGGTTATAATGTATGTATAAGTGACTTGCATGCAAATATGCACCTAAAATATGTTAGTCTATGATTAATAGTTAAATGGTTTTTGTAATTAAAGCTCATTTCTTGGTGTTCCAAAACTACAAAAACATTTTTAAATTTAATGTGATTCTCTAATTCTAATGCTGAAGAGATTCCTAAAAGATTCTTACTTGGAGCAAAACCCTCCAGATACTGCCAAGCATTTTTCTATGAAATGATGAAAATCTCAGTCTGTCACTGTTATCTGCAACTTTCTGGGTGACTCTGATGTTTATGGCAAAACACAAGAAAATAATGGTCTCCTAAAACAAAGAATAAAAGTTGAAATTTTTTGGGTGGGTGGATGTATAAACCTGGATGCACTTTTCAACAAATTCTACTAAAACATTTGTTTTTTAAATTTGCATTGTTTTTATAATTTCTGGATAGAGTGCACAGATAGAAAATTAGGCTATCTTTGAAAACTCAGTGCTATTAAATTTCTTCTTAGTAGCTCAAGTTAGTCTAGTTTATTTCAAATGTAGCCCAAATTTGCAATTCTGTGTTTAAATAGGCAGCTTTAGTTTACTGTAATGGCAAATTAAATAGCAACTGGTCCAAGAGAAGAAAAACTAAATTCCAAACCATAGAGAAATCAATAGGAAACCACTCTGCTATCTTTTTTAAGAATTTATGACAATTCACAGATAATAAAGGAAAATCCATGGAGTGTCATGATTGCCTATGTTTTGGGTGGACATGACATTAAAAATATAACATAAAATACTTTCTCAATAGTTTTGTAAAAGTCTATGAAAATGCATTTAAGCTGTACTACTTTTGTAATATTCTGCATTGCTTTTGTAGAGACCTGGAAAAATATGATTTGGAGTACAATTGGTTTGTAACAATGGATGAATTTGACTTGAGCAAAGTGTTTCATTTCACATCAGAAGTGATATTATTTGAATTACTAAACAGAATATCCATCACTATTGTAGAGGTAAGTGTTCATCTTTCTATTCTCTTATACATACATATTTCAGTTTGTGGCTGACGGCTTCTCTTTGTTAGAACAGATTTCTCTGTTTGGTTGCATTCCTTTATCTTCAAAAGAAAAGAAAAAACTCTTTGACAATCTTTAACATTTGTGCCTGCAAAAAAACAGAGTGTCAAAAGGACATTTTTCCCTTGACATTGCTATTAATTGAACTACTTTCACTATTTGGTAATAATTGTTTTTCAAAAGTGATGATTAGAATTTTAATAAAGCCTAAACACATGAAAGTGAATTCCTTTGTTCTTGAGAATTGGCAACAAAAATACTAAACACTATTTATTTATTAGATTGTTTATTAGCCATTGTCTAATTGCCATTCAATTCAAACTTTATAAAATGGTAAATAATAAGGATTTCCTTGTAGTTTGTTCGCATATTTTAATAATTTAATAAATGTTTATAAATTTATGAATAAAAATTGTCTTCATATTTATTTTTTTATAAATTGGTAAATGATAAATATTCCATTACATTAGCTTTAATTGTATTAGATTTTAGAATATTGTAAATATAAAATTATTCTTGTAAATAAACAACCTAATAAATAGAATTTAATATTTTTGTCATAAATTCTCAAGAACAAAATATATAAATTCACTTTCATTATACGTTTTAGGCTTTATTAGAATTCTAAGAGGAGTGAAGGTAGTTAAAATAAATGGTGTCAAAAACACTCCTTTTGACACTCGGTTTTTATTTATTTATTTATTTATTTTTTTTTTTTGTATTAAATTCTTTTCCTTCTTTCCTTCCTTCCTTGGTATTCAACCTTCCCAGGGCATGTATAACCATCTTTGTGACAAATATAATTTTGAAAATGTATAGGAGAAGGGGTGGAGTTACATTCCAGCTATTAATTTTAATTCTTTGAATTTTTTCCATTTTCCTGGAACCATTTCTGTCCAGCAAAGATACAAACCGATGACAGAATTGGTTTTCATAACTCCAGTCCTAATCATACAGTACATCTGACCAGTTAAGAGAAATTTGTTCTTATTTTAACCTTCTGAGCAATAGATAAAAATTATTTCCCAAATCTGTTTTCATCAATGAAAATATATTTGTTTACCTAAATTCTCAACAAGGAGACTCTTTGTTTTCCGTCCCTGGGCCAATTGGCATCTTCAGCGAAAACTCAAACTAGATCACTCTCTTGACATGATTGATTTTCATAACTTCAATCCTAAGAAAAATGGTTTGTTTCCTGTTTTCATTTTTGACAAAGTAAAATAGGATTCTCATCTGCTTTTCTTTCTATTAATAATATGTTTTTATAATTTTTCCAATAAGAGATAAACTTATTTCCCAAATCTGTTTTCGACCACATGCCAGACCCTCGATAGATGAGAAAATAAAACTTTTAGGGGAAAAGAACTCCAGACGTCCCATTCTCACCAAGGAAATTTGTCTCTACTCTCTCTCTCTCTGTATTTAATTTTGGGTTAATCCTTCTCTTTTCCTTCTCAGAATTAATGTTTAACTATTTCACTGCCTCAATGTCACAATAGGAAACGAAGAAATATAATATAATTCTGCTTGTTTTTTTATATATGACCATTATGCTACTTTCTAACTTAGATCAGAGTGTAGTATATGCCCAGTCTCCATTGACCCTTCTGAATTGAAATTGGTTAAGATTTCTAACCAAGATGCAGTATGTTACTTGTTGCAACTTGGTAAGGGGGGGGGTCTGTAGTAACAACAACAATGCAGTTCACTGAAGCAATACTCCATCTCTTTTATTCACATATAAACAATATGTCTGACACGGTACTTCAATATCTGAACAATACCTGAAATGGTGTTTCCGTTTTCTTAGTTCCCTGTTACAATAGTACTATTAAGGTGGAGTTGGAGGAGGGGGAAAAGAGGGTGTGATGGAGGGGAAAAGAGGGTGTAAGAAACCTGAAGAAAAATAAAATAAAACCAAGTAAAATGAAAAATAAATTTATGCATCAAATGCTGAAAAATTTTCAGTTCACCCAAAAAAATGATTAAAAAAATATGATGTTTAGTAATTTGGCCAGAATTTGGGAATTGGGTCAAGTCCCAAATTTATTGTTCAGTTTCCCTTGTATGGTATTTAGAGTGATGGTGTCATTTTTTATGCTATTAAATATTGTTTTTTGTTTTAAATTATAAATATTAAATAATCTACAACTCTGATGTCAAAGGGATTGATGCAAAAAAACATGGCCATGAAAGGAATTTACTTTTTATCTTTGCCTAGATATGTTGGCCCTTGTCTTGATCTTTGTCCATCTAGTGCTAAATCTTGGTCTTAGTTTAAATCTCTGTTTGTCTCAGTTCTTTCTCTGATATAAGGTATGTAGCAAAACTTATTTTTAGGGTTGTTTTTTTTTTCTACTAATTGAAAGCCCAAAACTTTGATATAATTATTATTTCTAGATTTTAAGTAGAATTAGAAATATTTGCATTCAAAAATATTGTTTACTTTGTGTAAACACTGTCACTAAAAAAAATATATTACCTTTTTTAGGTTGTAAAAATAGATTGATTTTAAAAATCTTCAAAAAAAAAATTATCTAACTATTGGATTTTAATAAAACTTTATGTGAGAGAGAGAGAGAGAGAGAGAGAGAGAGAGAGAGAGAGAGAGTGTGTATATATATATATATATATGCCAAAGTGGAAAAGGTTTTTGTGTGACATGTTTCATCCCTTAGGACTTCATCAGGCTAGGTTTGTTTACGTCGATGCATACGAACATGAGACGATAGGAATTTTAAATTTTGAAAAAAAGAAATTTTTTTTTAAAGTGTTTTTTTGGGTTTGTAATCTATCCAATTTCATTTAGTCTTTTTCTTTCTTTTATTAAATCTTCCACATTGTGATAACAGAAAATCTGCCAAGAATGGCAAAATGTAGTAAGAACTTTAATATGGACTTCCAAAAATTTGCTAAAAAAAAAAGAGGATACATGATGGGGAAAAAAAAATTTTATTGTCCAAAGACTTTGTTTTTTTTAAAAGGAAAGATCAAAGGACGTTTTTGATGCAGAAATGAATTCTTTTTTATCCTTTTTAGAACATTGGAACTTTTGCTTAAAAATAATTTTGTTTTTCTGACATCAACATGTGACCTTAAATTTGAGCACCATTTTGCAGTGAAAAACATTGATTTGGAAATTCTTGCAAAAATCAGATAATTGTTGGATTTTAGTGAAACTTTTGAGATTTATCAAAAAATGAATGAAAACCTTTCGTTTTTATGAAATGTTTGTAAAATATTTTTTTACATCTGTTAAACACACACTCTTTTAATTTTATGAAATTTCATGAAATTCTTTTTTGTATTGCTTATTGTTATAAGGACAATTCTTTGAAGAATTTGAATCATTATTTTTTTTTTTTTTTTTTTTTTTTTGAATAATGAATTTTTACAAGAATTGTTTACATTTTTTTTCTTTTTTAATTTACGATAATTTATAAACTTTTAAATTTTAATTTTAAAAAAATTAAAAATTTAAAAATTTTAATTCTGTATTAATTTGTAGTGGTCAAGTGATATTGTTATTAAATTTAATTTACTAATCATAAATGAGAAAGCTCCCTACAATTCAATGAACGTTAACATGAAATGTTTCAAAGGCCTTTGACAAGTTGTGTCCCAAAGGTTTGTTGCTCAAGTTCTTCAACTATGGAATTACTAGAAAAGTCTTTCCTAACGGGTATAGATCCCTGAATATAGTTGTTAATGGCCAGTCCTCTGGGACCCTAGCAATCCATGTAGGCATCCACCAACCCTCTTTTTACTTTACATAAATGATTTACCTAAGAGTATATATATTCAGATCATTTGTGAATATCCATGACAATATATGGGTATACCTCCAAAACTCATGGTGTCCACAGATTGGCAACCAATCTCTCATCAAGTCTATCTCTAATTTCTTAGTCTGGTAAAAACGGACTGGTTACATTCAATGCCTCGAAAACCAAACTAATCACATTACGTTATCACTAATCAGATCCAGAACTACCACCAGTTCCAATGAATGGATGTCCTCTCAGGGGAGGCTCCATGCTTTGAGAGACAATTGGACTTTAAACTCGCCCCGATCTCAAGTGGAACTCATACATCTGGTCCATCACTAAAGAAAAATGGTAAGTTCCCTGTACCTGATACCTTGTGCTATCCTCTACCTTTACAAGAGCCAGGTCAGGCCTAAAATGGAGTACTGCTGTCATATTTGGGCAGGAGCTGGCTCAGACCTCACTCTCCAGCTTTGATAGGGTCCAAAAGTGTTTCCTAATCCTTGTGGGTGACAAATTATTTCCCACCCTTCAATCTCTGTCTCATAGATTGGATTTGGCATGCCTCCCACTGCTCTATTGCTGCTTCCATGGAAAGTACTTGGACAAACTGTGTACCTTGGTTTCACCACAGGTCTGACCTTCATGACTAGGACCACTTTTCCTGTGAACCACTGCTCTGTGGAACCAATTCCCAAGAGGATGTTTCCTCAATCACTACAATCTTAACCTGTTCAAGTCTAGGGTTAAATGTTATCTATCCCCGGCTATCAGCATAAACTGCCTCTTACTCTGTAAGCCTATACCTCAAGTAGCCCCCCGGGCCTTGTACAGGGTGAACTGTAAAAAAATAAAAACTCCATTATTTTAAAAAGAATTTTGAATTTTTTGTATGCATAAATGTGTCTATTTTTGTAAATACAGACATCCACACATGACATTATCAGAAAATAAGAGAGATGCCTATAGTAATTTTAATTGTAAATTTAAAATTTATTGGTAATTTTCTAACATTTCCTTTGTAATTAAGGTTTTATAAAAGCCAAAGACCGACAGGTAATCTTGTGGTACATTCCTACATTTTATCAAGTAGTTATCTCCCTTTAAAAATAATCCCATTTAGTTTCGTTCTTGCTGTTAAATGCACACAGATTTCGTAATGTTAGAATTTTTTTTCTGAAGTTTTTTGATATTAATCTTTTAAATTTGTGCACTGGAATTTATAATTAATTCAGCTTATTAAATTTTTAATTTTGATGATATTTAGGTGTTTTAAATTCTCTACAAAGTAATTTCTAAGTCTAACAGGAAAATAATAGACAAAATGTGAATTCTTTTTATTGATTGAATGAATCTAGGCAGTAAAAATACTTGTTTGAAATATAACTTACAAAAAAGTAATTGACAGAAGTAGTCAGTTGACAAGTTGTTGTTGTTGTCTCATCTTTTCAGACCATGTGTCTTCGGAGGGGTATTGGAGTTGTAGGTGGTGCTACACCTGGAAAGCGATTGCTAGGAATGAAAGTTGTCTCCTGCACAGATATTTTAGATTTGGGTAATGGCCGAATTCAAGTGACCCCTGCAAGAGATATTGGACTTTACAGGTTTGTCAAATTTATTTAAGTTCAAGCAAACAACTATCATGGGAAATTTTAGAATTAACCCATCAGTTAATATCTTTTGAATGATTTAATTTTGTGAAAATAAAAAAAAAAGATATTTTTTATACTGGATTTTTTTTTTTTTTTTTAATATCTAAAACATTTGCTCACAGATGCCTTTCTCATTAATTTTTTTACACTTCAGACATTGATATTATTTTTCTTTTTAATATTTATCAATATTATTGTTTCTCCACTCATTAAAGATGGTATGCAGAAGTTTGGAGAACTTAAGTTGTGAAATAGATTCTACAAAGAAAGATTGGTTTAAAAGAAAGAAAGAAAAAAAAAATCATTATTTCAAGGTAAAAAGATCTTGAGAGATAAGTGAAATTTCCATCAAAACACAACAATGGTAGATGGACAGTTTGAGCAAATCTGAATTTTGAGATAGCACTTTTTCTTTGTGTGTATGCACACACATACACACACACAATTATATTTAGTGGATACATGTGTTTTGAGTATATATATCCCTGGTTCTTCTAAAGAATCTATTTGACATCTATTGGACGGCCAGTGTTTCTCAACTGGTGTTCCCAAAAACCTTAGTGTTCTGCAAGAGGTCACTAGGGAGTCTACAAGAAAAAGTGATAAAAAGGCTAATGCATTTTTAAGTCATTTTTGTTTAATTTTATATTCATAATTTTACTATACATGTATGGCATATTGTTAGAAAATCCTTGGTTGTCATAATAAAGGCCCCAACCTCTTATTTAAAATTATGATAATCATAGGGAATGGATTTAGCAATGTCTAGCATTTTTATGAAATTTTAAAGCAAGGGTTTCCTGATACATGAAAACTATTTCAAGGTTGCAACAAGGGTAAAAAGGGTCAGAAATGTTGACCTAGGCATTCAAGAGTTTTAATGAGGTAATTGTGCAATTATGCTGTTTAAAAAAAAAAGTGGTGACCACTAAAATATGTGTATAAATTAAATAAGAAATAAAGTCAGCTTATAAAGAAAAATCTATTAATTCCTCAAAATTACTTATTAGATACAAAAATATAAATTCCTATTCAGTGTGGTTTATTTCTACAAGAAGTAACTTATTATTTTAAAAAAAAACTTATTTTAGTGACTTTGTGATGACTTAATTGGCTATATATAAATTGTGAAAGCTGCTTTTTAAAAATGAAGTTTGTTTTTCAAAAGTTAAATGGATTTTTAGACGTCCTGTTAACCAATTTTTGTTTTTCTCTTTTACTTTCTTCAATTTCTAGTGCACTTCTGAGGTCAATTTTGAAGAACTTCACAATTGCATTTTTCTTTCCTGCGTGTCTGACAGTATTTTTCTTTGATCACAATCGAGCAGCCTATGATGTCTTAGCTGGAAGTATTGTTGTACAGTCTGTGGAAGATGCTGGTGAACTTTGACAGCTGTTTCGATTTTCTCCTCATAAAACAAAAACAATGCAAATAGTTGTGATTACTATTGACTCTGAAAAAAGAAAGAAAGAAAAAAAAAAAAAGAGAGGGAGAGAAGACTTTTCTCTCTATGCTTCTGACTTGTCCTCTCACTCTTACCATGGAACATAATCAGATGAATGAATAAAACTTCTATTGATGAACACTTCACAACTTTGCCACTTTCATGTCACTCTTCCTCACCTGCTTTCTCTCTCTCTCTCTTCCCCCTCTCAACTACTTATTTTGCATAATCTGTTTTCGGTTTTGATTATATTAAGCTTGTCGTTCCTAACTACAAAATACTTTGGTAAGTATCCTTTGAAGGCATCTAGCACTTATAATTGATGTCTGTTTTTTTCTTACTAACTAGTAATAGCCACCCCATTTGGTAACTAACACTGGAGAATTTGTTTTTCCATATACTTAGAAAATTTTAAAACCCTTTTTCATTTAAAGTGGAAAAAAAAATTCTATTTACAAAACTCAGGAATTTATTTTAAGATCTATTCCTTCATTGTGGCACATTATTTTGAGTGCAGAACTCAAATAATAATCCCTTTTTTTTCCTTTTTAATGAAAGCTTATTTTGAAATTGTTAATGGTGAAATAATTTATTTTTATTTATTTTTAGATCTTTTTGTACCAAGAAAAACAAAACAAACACATCATTGTCTTTTTTGATTTTGAACTGTTAACCAAACAGATCAATAATTGGCTTTTATGAAAAAGTTAGTGGAATATACAATTATATTGAGAAACTAATTGTGGTAGAGGTTTATAAAAATAGTGGCTCTTTTTGTATTTAAGGAAGAAACATGGGACATGAGATAGTAAAAGTTTTAAATAGGAGAGATAATGAATTGGTACAGAGTTTAAAGGACTAACATTATACATAAAAGACATTTCTAGAACTTGGTCTTTTTGGGGTTGCTGAAAAACAATGACCTACATTTATAATTTCTACAGAATTTTCTTCCTCAAAATCCTTTAAAAAAAACAAAAACAAAAAAAAACCACATTTACAAATGTCATACTCTAAAAATGTAATGAAAATTGAAAAGTGGCAGATTTCTTCAAAGCAAATAATTAAAGAGAAGTAATGTTCAGCTTCCAGTAACATTTTAGTTTTCTCTTGTAATGATAGTTTTCAAAGATCTTTACAAATTATTTAAACTTTTCTTAGATCCACTTAGTTTTCTACATCAAATGTAGAAAACTAATATCATATATGAATAGATTTGCAAAAACTTGCTGGTTATTGCAAGCTATCCATTATTAAATGTGCTCATTTATTTCTTTTTGGAAAGTACAAATAAAATAGGCAAAAAAAAAATTGTATGTAGATTCCTCTATAATACACTTTTAACAAGGAATTTGTTTTTTTTTTAAAACTCTTCTCTAAATACAATTTCAATACAATGTAGAAATCTCACAAATTTTTCTCCCATAGTATTTACTAAACTGGTAGTTGCTGTTAGATGTTTTTCCAAGACTTCTATCCAACTCCAATAATTAATTTCCACTCCCTATCTCCATATTTAAAAATAAAGCTTATCACTAATTCCCCTCCCTTTGCCTTGTTTCCCTTGATCTCAAATATTTTGAGCAATTTATTGGATATTATCTGATTAAAAAAAAATAAATAAATAAAACGTTTTGCACATTATCATAAAAAAATTGAGTTAAAAAAAAAAAAAAAAATGGTCCAGTGGTGTTCATCTTTGTTTATTGTAACCTAATCCATTTCTTGGTAATGGGAAGAGAAAAATCCACAAGAGTTGACATAATTAAAAGAATTTTAAGTAAACATTTTCACTCAAGTAGAACAAAGCAAAGGTTATAAAAATCTAGTTTTAATATTTGTATTAATTAAGCAGTAAAAATAAGCTGTTTTAAGTAATACAGCCACAAAATTGTGTAAGTTTTTTATTTTTGAACTTGCTAGAAAAGTTCTTAGGAAAAATGGAAACTATTTTAATTACAAAGTTTGAGTAATTTATCTTAATGATTCTGGAAAACTAGTTAAAGATTATTAAATCTTTAAAGTAACCAAGAAATCTTTTAATTTGATTTTGTTTTTTTTTTCGTTTTTTTTGTTGCAATGATTGTATGTTTTGGTTTCATAAAGAAAATGCATGCAAACTGATCAAAATTTTCCAGAATTATAACAACGAAAAAAAAAATATTTATACATAGAATTTTTATTGAGCCAAATGTCACGATGTCTTGCCAAGTTCTATTTTTTTCTGGATTGCCCGTGAGGAATGGTAAATCATGGAATCTATTAATCCTGCAACTGAAATAAAATTTAAAAAAAAAAAAAAAAATTGATCTTCATTTGTAAAATCAACAAATCCAGTTTATACAGTGTAAATAACTGATTAAGAGCAGTTAGATTAAGGGCATTGACATGGTTATGCTATAGATTATATTATTTACATCAATAGATTTAGATTGATATGAAAGGAAAAGTTTTGTTTTTGTTTTGTTTTTTTTAGCGGTGGGGGGGGGATACTTATTCAAACAGTTGTTCTTCTAAATGTTATCAACAAGATTCCTGTCCATTATTTTTGGTTGGTGAGAAAAATCTTGTATGTGCCGATTATTTTTGTACCTGTGATGACTTTTGAACCAGAATAAATGGATTTTACTACCTAATTCTGCAACAGTCCTAAAGGACATCAGTGGTGTCTTTTGGTTAACTTTTAAAGTCCGTCATTTTTAATAATTGGTTATTTTGACAATTGTTTATCGAAAGTGTTCTGAACCGAAAATTACACCACTGACGTCCTTTCAAGCAGTGGGATAGTGGATATAGGCATTGGTTAATTAAGTGTTGTACCCACATCCATGAATCAGGTAGAGAAATCCATAATTAATTCAGCAGGAAATGTCATTAGGCAAAAATAACTATCAGCTCAAAAAGATATTCAGCCAAAAATAATGGATACCAAAATATGGCTAGAGAGTACTTGGCCAAATGTTGTTGATAATAACATCTCTAACAATAGCCTGAATAAGTTTAAAAAAATTTTCACATGACATGCTGACTAGAAAAAATATACCTGTGAATATTCCTCCAATAATTGCACAAACACCTGTAAGGAAATGCATGAAAGATCTGCAAAAGAAAGAAAAATCATTTTTTTTTTATATATATACCTTTTATCAGCTTAAAATGAAAGTTCTGTTCAATTTTTGAGGTGAAAAACAAAATTTAAAGTATTGCCTCTTTATGTTTAGTAATACAACTATGAGTACTTTATATCTTTTTCTTTCAGATTATAAGAATATTATTTATAATATAGTTCGAAACTTATCCCTATGTTCATCCCAACTAATGAACAGGTTAGAAATGTACTCGGAGTTTCATAATAGGTGTCAACGCAAGTACAGCAGCAAAATCCATCCAAGAGTGATTGGGTGTCAAGGCATCAAGTGAAAAGAAATTGCACAAGGTGGTTTTCCCTGCCAAGAGAGGGTTGCCCAAAAGGACTCTATTTAAAAGATTTGGAAGCTTCCATAGTCAGCAAATACTGTCAATATACATAAGGAACTCAGTGAGAAATTTAATGTTAATTATACACCAGCTCTACACAAATTGGAAAGGTTTTAGTAGTCAGGAAATGGGTCTTGGACAATCCGTCTTCAGAGAATTGCCAATCTGTCGATTGTGGTAAGTCATTTCTTACACAACTTTTTGTACAAACTTATTACTGGAGGAGGAGGGACCAGACTGAATGCAATCAACCCCCAAAGACCCCAAGAGCAGGATAGGCAAAGATCTACACGACCTAGCTAGCGGAAGAGGGCAACATCAGTCATGCTGGTGTAACCAAGGCAGACATTGAAAGACCAGGTATCTGACAGCCCAATGCAACCAGACTTGCCAGATCTTGCCTGTCTCGATCCCCTTTGAGCTGTGAATGAGGCACTTTTCCATTGCACAGAGTTATCCGCCAAAATCAAATTCATGTAAATGGCCATGTCACACTCTCTCTGACTACTCTTCAGGAGTAGGTTGCGACTTCACGGCCATCTCCACTACCACCACCAGAGGGGAATAAAGACGGAGGAGGAGGAGGATCCTAATGCGAGCGGGTGTCAACCATTATTGCTGATGATAAGAAACAGATTCTTTACAATAATGTTAAGCATCATCATAAGTGGATCAATCATGGAAAGAGACTGAGAGGCAAGCTTCATCCAAAGAAGATCAGATTGAATGTATGGTGGGATATTCAAGGAATCAGTATGAACTTTTAGACAACAGAAATGGATTAATCCTCCATCACAAATCCTACCCATCCTCACACTGCTTGATTGACTATGAAGATCTCGCAGAGGAATTCATTTGGGAATAATTGCTTTGTAATCCATTGTCTATCGACCTTGCTCCTGATTATTATTTGCAGAACCATTTGGATGGCCTATGGTTGATATCAAGATATAAGGTTGAATATAAGGTGGTCTTGTATTTTACATCAAAACCTAAAGAATTTTACAAATGTGGCATTTATAAACAGATGGAATGAGATTCTAGGAAGCAATGGAGGTTATATTAAGGATTAAATATTTCTATAAGCATTAATATCTTCTTAATATACACAATAAAATCGGACAGAACTTTTGTTCCAACATGATATATTGTGAAATGCTGGTTTTAAAAGTGTAATCAAACAAAAAACGAAAATATGAGTAATATATTGACTTGGAACACAACACCTGATATTTTACAAAAATGAACCTTGAACAACTCATTCACTGTTGTTCTATATTATAACAATGTGACTTTATGCAGTTATCAATCATGCAGGCTGATCTCCCCCTTAGTGTAATTGGAGATATTACTTAACACCAATAAGCAAACATGCCTTGGATTATGATAATCTCATTAAGTAGGGGAAATCAGGCTGCTAATATATATATTTTTTTTTATTTCTTTTGTTTCATGTTAACTTTATCTGGATATTCTTACTTTTAATGATTTAAAAAGAATTATTTCCTATATGAAATGTTGTAAAGATAAAACTCCTAGATTTTTCTTGTAGAAGACAACCAATGTAATTATAAAATTACATAAATTTTGTAGTAAGTGTTTTAAAGTTACAGATAAAAATGCACTATCAGGCAATCAATGTTTGGGGGGGGAAGAAGCTGCGTGTTCCCACACAAAGTACCTTTGCTTTTCTGTATATTTCACCATCATTGGAGAGAGTTCATACATTATAAACACGCCAGGTAATCCAGCATCCCCCATTCCTGAGGATACAACCTTTGAATGTTTTGTTACAGAGAACTGGTTTGTATGCAACACCTGAAAATATTCAAACAAGAATTTCAAACAAAACAAGAATCAAATCACTCTTTGCATAATAACAATACTAATTCACTGTGAGTACATCATTTCTATTATTTAAGAATAAATTTACAGCGTTTTCATATAAAAGTTGTTGGAAGCACATTTAGAGAATTTTTCATTTAGTACAATGAAAAATTCTCTAAAGTTCTAAAAGGAAAATTTTTAATTTATTTACTTTTATAAAATACAGTTCCCCTCAACCATAAAATTTTGTTTTTGTTTTATTAACTTTAGATACATTAAATTTTAAATAAAATCTCAATAGAAATTTATTTTCAAAAATAAGCTAATACAACCTTAGGTTGTCTAAATTCTTTTAAAAGCATTTTCATTTCAACATTAAGTCACAGAAAGTAAAACTCCCTTAACAGCATGGATTGTAAATAAAGATGTAGCTTCTGCAAAAATTTTAATTCATGTCCTTCATTTGTTTACACCTAACACTAGACAATAAGATTTATGTCAGATAAAACTTAAATTCAGTTCAAATTTTGTTGGATTTCCAAATTTATGCTGCTTGCCTAACAGCCATAAAATGAAAAATAAATTTAGTGTTGTGCTTAGTGAAGGGGGAATGTAAGAAAAAAAATCAAGGAAATTCAATACCATCACACCTCTGTCCCATGATAATTGTTAAAACCTCTGTTAGTCACATGAGGTGTTTAATTACCACCAAATTTATAAGTGCACACTGTGCCTCAGTTGTAGGAGGCTCTATCCATTTTTGGAAATCTGAGGTGATTAACACAGGATTAATTGATATATTTAATTTAATAAGTGTTGTCACTAATCAAAATAAAGGTGATATGCCCTAAGAACGATTTGATGTCAACAATAACCTGACAATAAAGAATTTTAAAATAAGGCGTCTTAAAGTGAACTGTTCAAAAGTAGGGAAAAACAGAAATCATTACTTGCTATTTTTGTTTTAAAAAAAAAAAAAAAGGTTTTGAAATCATTTGCACCACACCAGATTATTAATTTAAAAAGAAACAGATAAACTAGTCTGCATTTATAATTCAGCCTGTTCTTTCATTCAGACAAATAGGATTTGAGAAAGAGCCAGCATTAAATCAAAATTCCTTCACAAGTTAATCAATGTATTTTCAAATAATGATTAGTAAATTGAAATCTTGTTGAATTCAATGCTTTTTTTCCTAACTGATGATATTTCTGAAAATAAAAGTCTACATAAACAAATAACAATTACTTACACTGCCATCAATTTTTACATATGTTGTTGGTACAATTTTTACAAAATACTGGAACATCATTTGTTCTACAAAACAAAGCAAAAGACTTTTAAATTCCAGGAAAATAAAGTTTGAATTTGCTGAATAAAGAATGCTACTTCTGTAGGTATGATATAAGAATCTATCCCCCCCCCCCACACGCACACACTTGAACCTAGTCATTTTCTGTTCAAGTTGAACAGAACATGACTAAGCCCATGAAGTGTAAGTACCAAGGTGATACCTGTAGGTATTGCCTTGGTAAGTATGCAGACTTATTTTTGTTAGCAGTTTAATAATTATACAATAAAAATCTTCAACAAATAATGCAAAACAATGCTGCCAATTGAAATTTGTAAAATTGTCAAATTCAAATGTAAATTTCATCCAATATTTTTTATGAACCTGATTTCAACATAATCATTTATTTAATTTTTCTTAATTATGAATGTACTTTAGAAACTAATTTGGAACAAAGGTTAATAAAATACAATGTGTAAATTAATAGATGAACTGATTAAATTTTGTTTAGATCTGATATGGGGGGGGGGTGAATAATAATAATAAACAACAAAGGCACGAGTTGTCTCCCATTTTTGAGCGCCACCCAAACCGGAAGTGACGTAGGCACAAATGAAAGTCATTTCGAACGAGTGACGGACAAATATCTTCACTTGCTTGAAATAATTTGTACAACTGTTAGTGTTTTGGAACGTGGCAAATTTATTTTCAAACTAAGAAAAGCAAATAAGTAAGTAACCTATTTCATTTTAAATCTCGTCTTTTGAACATCTAACCGAAATATTCAGTTTTTCACGTGTTTTCTTATTTTCAATTAACTTTTTTTTAGTTTATTGCTTTTTTTGTGAGATTTTCTTTATTTAAACTTTTCTTTCTTTTTTTAAGTTCCTCCCTGTTTACAATTAATTGTTCTTACAGTCAAATGTGTTTTAAATTTATCATTTAAGTTTTCAGTTAAATAAATCTCTAGCAGAATTTTGGTAGACTATTATTCACTAACAAGGACGTCGGGGTTTCGTGCCGGTGCCTTGTAACCTTTTTAGTTTGTTGTTTGTTTGTATTTTTTTTTATTTATTTTAAAATCTGGAAAGAAAATAATAGTTTTAAAAATTAGTTCTACTTTTATAAGTAATGTATTTTCAGTAGGGATTACATTTAATTACAACTTTGTTTCAAGATAGGAAGAATGTAAACTTAAACACATTTGACATGAAGTTGGGATAATTACGAAAAGTACTATTGTTTTAATTAAAACTTAGTTAAAAGTAATAATTAACAAGGTCTTGACAAATGTGTTAGATCAGAAAATATTTGTACAGTAAATAAATAGCATTCATTTGAATCAAAACGATTCACTAAAGAACAATAAATAGATAAACCGACTTTTGTCCCTAATCTGCTGGATAGGTAGGTCAAAAAAAGTAAAAATAACTTAGAATAAAAAGAAATGAGCCTAACAAGTCGTCGTCTTGTCAACGTGCAGCGCACGGCAATGAATAACTGACTGACTCGGTCGGCTTTTTTTTTCTTCTTCTCCCCTCCCCCATGTCATAATGGAAACATTTTTAAGCTTGAATTTTTAGCACTTGAATAAAAAATATAATATCGAAATTTTATGGCCTCGTTTTCCTCCTATCAAATGAAGACCGATCGCTTCACAAGTCTTGAGGCATTTATTATTTTTTATTACATGCAAATCAAATAATTACAATCTCATCTCAGAAAAGGAAAGTGTTGTTTATTGCCATATTCATTTTTATTGGAATTTCAAATTGAACCCTTTATTAATTTCGTCCACTAGTAGTCGGTCTAGTTTCACGTGCCATGCCTCTCTCATTTGTCTCCCTTCGACTCAACTCTCCAAGTTTCTGTTCACTACAGTCGCCAGGTATTGAACTCACAACTCTTTGGGCCAAGTCACTGAATCCAACCAACACATTTATCCACTAGGACATGTCCTTTGGGGGCTTCAGTATATGAATTTTTGCAACTTATTAAACTTCATGTCTCATACCATTTTTTTCTTACCAGAGCTCATAATGCAAAATTAATGAGCCATTAAGCTTATAAGTCCCAAAAATTCATACACTGATGTCCCCTCCCAGGACACATGGCTCAGTGGATAAAAGTGTTGGTTGGATCCAGTGACTTGACCAAAAGAGATGTGAGTTCAATACCTGCCTGGCTACTGCAGTGAACAGAAGCTTGGGAAGTTGAGGTAACTGAGGCATGAGAACAAACTACCTCAGACGAAATGAAGAATTTGGTTTGAAATTCCAATCACCTGACGGCCAAAATGTCATGAAGCTTCTACATTGTTATTTTTTGCCAAATGGAGATAAATTGTAAAACTCAAGATTTCATATGTTATTTAATAATCTTTCATTTAATGATGCTATAAAATTGGTATCACTTTTCTTTGGCAGTTATTCTAATATTTTAATGAATTTTAGGTACTTTGTCTTACTTAGGAAGACACTTGTTAAAGATTAGCAATAAATTTTAAATTTACTATATCAGAACATGAGAGTGGTAACTAATGTTGTGTATGAACGGCCTTATATACCCCCCCCCCCCCGGGGCTCATTTATACACACAATGCAAATACTGGGGATGGGGTGAATTGTGGTAAGCTTTTCCATTTAAAGATTTAAAACTTTATAAATAAAAATTAAAAAAAAAATTAAAACAACTCTTGTAAAAAGCCATTATTTATCAGAAAAAAATTCTTAAGACAATAGTGTCTGTAATATATCTTATTTATAAAAGCAATTAAAAGCTTTTCTAATTAAATAATTTTTTTTTTATGGTTCAAAGCTCTATCTAGGGTCCTGTTTGACCAAAAAAAAAAAAAAAATTGATGACTTATAAGCACAAGTCCTTTGAGAATTTATGAACATTAAGCCTTACAAAAATGAAAAAAATAAAAATGACTTAATAAAGATTTTTTGATCTTTCATCTTAACTTAATAAAGATTTTGACAAAACTTAAGGGCATTTTTTTTTTTTCATCATGTATTCTCATTTTATAGCAAATATTTGGTAATGCCTAAAACAATCCCAAGCACATTATTTGGCATTCTTTTGTTTCTTTTTCTCCTCCCACAAATTTAAAAAAAACTTCAAAAAGTCATGAAATAATGCTCACAACATATTTCTAGCTAATATGCAAATATTTAATGCATAATGTTTAATTAAATCATTGGAAATTCCCAAGAGAAAATAATTTTTTTAAAAAGTAGAAAATACTTTACTATTAGTCACAGTGAAGTCCAAATCTAAGTTAGCTTTGACCCAGATTTAAAATATTACAACTTCCTAACAAAAACTTGATTATGACTGATACCTTCACCCCTTGCTAAGATTGACAATGAGTATCACTGCTTTTTATTGCCCAAGTAAACAAGCGTGAGCAAACAATAAATAATTTTTTGTAACTACTTTTGCTTGGTCACAAAATTGTTACAGAGGATGGTTTTCATTTATTCATACTTTTTTTTTTTTTAATTGAATTTACTCCAAGCCAGACAGTAAAGCTACAAGGGGTTACTGAGTGTGAAAGAAAATTCTAGGTACCATAGTGAAGAACTCGTAAGCAATTACCATGGAAGTATCTCACAAATTCAGCTCCAAGGATTATTGGCGTCTCTGCAAGAGCATACTTAATAATAGCAAACCCTCTATACCTCCTTTGTTCAACCAGTTTGAGGTTCTGACCTCTTCTGCCGACAAGGCTGAATGCTTTGCTCGGAAACTCTCATTTAATTCAATGCTCAACCAGTGTACCCACACCCAATTTCCTCCTTAGAACTGAGGCTCAATTGAGTGAGTTACACATAACCCTGTCATCAGTATTGGGCATCATCTCAGGTTGGTTGTTCAGCCTAATACAATTATTCCTGTCAAACTGTGCATTGAAGGTCGTTCTCAACAGATTCTGCTCCAGCTCCTGTCCCACAAACGCAGATGTTTCCCACGGCTCTATCCTAGGCCCTACTCTGTTCCTTATCTTCATTAACGATATTCCTGATGTCATCAGTTCCCAAGTAGGCATATATGCTGACAACACTACTATTTACTCCTGCCTCAAAAACAAATCTAGTGTTGCCGACAAAACTAATCTGTCCGTTTGTCTCAAAGGACCTCCAATCGGTTGTGGACTGGGGCAGGAATTGGCTGGTCAACTTTAATGCCTCAAAAACAAAACTGCTCTCTATTACTCACCAGAGAGAACCAAATGGTAGACTTATAGATGTGAGAGAGGAAAACGAAAAAAAAAAAAAAAAAAAAAATTGTTTAGCCCGACACAGTAAACTAACTCTTTGGAAGCTAATCCCTTGTATAGAGGAGGAGAGGCTAAACAGTATTCCCCTCTCCCTAATGTCAAAGACTGAAAGCTGATGTGATGGCCAACAGAATCCAGGCATGCAATCATTTTCTAGGGAATAATCTTTTCCGGTTCACTTTAAAAATGTGTACAGTTTGCTTTGAAAATAATCAAATTTATTTTTCATTATATTTACTTAACACACATAACTGAAATACGATATAACAAGATTCAAAAAGTTCAGTGACTTTTTTTTTTTTTTTTTTTTTCTTTTAAAAAAAAAAAATGTAACTCCCAAAACATGTTAAAACCTAAATTTGTTAAACTGCTCCTTAGCAATTTTTTTTTTTTTTTTTTAGTATATTAAATCTTAAGTGTTTCTCTTTTTATATCTCCAATTTGGTCAATAAACTTTGATTTAATAATGCAAGATAATTTTTTTTTTCTCTCTTTTTTACTGAAGTCTAAACTCCTTTCCTCACTGGCATATTGAGAGAATTTAGTGTATTTTATATCTTCCTTTCAGCTGGATAATTGATACAGTCAGTGTAGTAAAAAAATAAGTACTCTTGTAAGTTAAGAGGGAATAAATTGAGTTAAAAAAAAAAACAAAAAAAACAAATGCTGTTATCAGAGCTATCCAAATTAGCTTTAAGATACTTTGGCCAGTGTATTTACTATTCAGAAATCTAGGCTAATAGATGTGTGAATAAAGCAACTAAAGAGGATTTCCATTTGATGATTCGCTCATAAAACTGATTCTTAAACCTGTAGGCTCCCTTTGAAGCATATAGCTACAACGCCACCACTAGATAAGGTGAAGTTGCTTTGCTTTCAGTAGATCTTTTAATGGAGTAGAATTTGAATTTATAGTTGTCATAGACTTGGTAGCTAAATCTGGCTTTCAAGTCCTGCTCAGATGAATTCATGCCTTTCTCAAGGGCATTAATTCAAAGTGAACATGACAAGAATCGATTGAATTCAACTTGCCAGTTCCACATTCCTTGATCTGAACATTCTTGATGTTAAGTCATCTGATTCTAGGTTAGCAATCATATGAACCCTAGTAATATAAGTGACTGGTATTATTTATAAAAGAAGGTTGATTGATTCAGATTAATATTCTAAAAAGAATTTACAGCCTCATAGAATTTTCTTATGACTGGAGACTTTAGGTAATCTATAAATCTTGTTTGAATAGTTTTAATATCAACCTTTTTACACTTGTTTTATGTTTATATATAATTAGTTCTAATAATTCTCAAACAATGAAATGTATAAAACTAGAGTATAGTTTGGGGGGGTATTAATTTTTCTTCTGATGCTAGTAACGTTTTCTTTAATTTGAAAAATTCGTGAATGAACTTTTTTTTTTTTTTTTTCATCATTAATATTGTTGAAGTTCGCTCTTAAGAAAGTATTGCTGATTTGCTAATCCATAATTAATAAGTCATTTGCAAGTGTTAATTCAAACATCAATTCTGAAATTGCTTTTGTTATATTTTTAATTGTAGACAAGTCTTTTTTAATATATATTAATATTATTTTTCTTTTTAGCTATTAATGATTTTTGCCTTAAAATAAGCAAGCAACACATTGCCAGATAAGTTATGATTTTTTTGTAAATTAAAAGTTTATATTTATCTTAAGATTTCTGAAATATTTGTCAAATTATTTTAACTCTTATTTACAGATTTTCTGCAATGGCTGGGGGTGTTAGCTGTTTTGATCGTGTCAAAGTTGGTTTTATGATTGGTATGTGTGTGGGAATGGCATCAGGTGCATTATTTGGCGGATTTTCTGCTCTCAGGTAAATACATGGATCATGTTTAAGCTAGATTTAGTCATCATACTTATTTATTCAAACTGGTTCCCACATTTTGGTCATTGTACCTGTTCATCTTTTTCAGGTTCCTCTTCAATTACTTAGTAGCGTTCTTTGAATTTCAAACTAAACATTTTATTTAACGCAGTGTGTGATAGGTTACTCTTATTCCACAATCCATTCTACAGAAGATTTAACTTACCCATGCAATAATAGTTATGCTTGTTTCACTAAATTAGATCATTTCGATTTCACTACCTGCCATAGAAATTGTATATAATCATTTCTTTAACAAATATGTGTGTCATTATAGACTGCATATGTTAAAATAATGTTTGTAACTGTTCATGGGAGATGCTTACAGCTTCTTTTTATTTGATGTCTGTAAATTGTGTAATTAAAAAAAAATATATAGGTAAGTGGTTTTTTACAAAATCTAATCTTGAAAAAAAAAAATTAAGTTCACTTGAATGCTATAAAAAAAATAAATAAAATGGCTTCCTGTAGATTATTCTGTACAGTTTGAGTTTTTTTTTTTTTAGTAGGAGGTAATGTGCCTAAATAAACTGGCAGACACTGTTAATAATAAAGAGAGAATTAACTAACAAAATTATTCCTGATATTATTTTCTATTCTTTTTACAGGTTTGGACTGAGAGGCCGAGAATTAGTTCAGAATGTTGGCAAGACAATGGTACAGGGGGGAGGAACTTTTGGAACATTTATGGCAATTGGCACAGGCATTAGATGTTGACCCTTAATGAATATGTAATTATTTTTAAGTGATCAATTCCTAGGGCAGCTGCAATAGGAGTTACAACAACAGACCAACAGCTCATCATAGAAGACATCCTCTTTAAATAATTTTTTTTTTTTTCCTGGAGTTATTTAACAATTTCTTTTTGATCTACATTTTTATTTGTCCCTTTTGGAAATGTACCAGAAATTAAGAAAAAAGAATTTAAAAGAAAATGATGATACTTACCAGCTTCTGCAATTACCTGAGTGCCATCCAAAGGATTAATAATTCCTGGATAAGGGTCACCAAATGATAAAGTCTTGACTTTATGACTGATATTAAACTGAAATCATAAGAGCATAGTTAGATTAATTATTTAAAAACATTTCAGATTGTCAAGTGTTTCTCCAAAGAAATTATTTAAAGCTCAAATGCAAATTAGATTTTCACACTTCTCAGTACCATTGGAAAATTTACTTATCTATGTACCAGATTCAGAAAACTTATATATCTTACAGATATTTTTCCCCTAGGAATTTAGATAATTATGGTGATGTTACCAGTACTATCTACCTCTTGCTAAATATTAAAAGGAATCTTTGAAATATGAAATGGGGGAACTTTTTCTAAGCACAGAAATCAACCAATGTCTGAAAATGATCATGGAACTATGATGAAAGTCAGCAGTTTAACAATTCTGAAATATCCAAGAATTCATTGAATTAAATTGAGAGATGGCGTTAAAAAAAAAAAAATCAGAAGATGCTTTGAAAATTGAATAATGAGGCTATAAATTTATATAAATAAAAGATTTTCCCAATAAAAAAAAGGATGCTGGAAATCTCAAATATGTAGAAATTCTGAGTAAATTTCTTAAAAATTAAAGAAAAAAAACCAATTTTCTGCTGATGACTAAAATAAATTTGAGTAAAGAAAATTGTATCCAGCAATGAATGAATTCATTTTTTTTTTTTTTTTTTAAATTGTTTTGAGTATTTACAGTTAACTTTCATCTTGTTCAATCCTGTGTGCATAATTATCTAAATTAAAATAGGATTTTCTATTTTACTCAAATTCCAAGAAAAATGAGTTAGAATCATTTGCTTCTCGGAAATGCTTGGACTCATTCCAACCAAAATTTTCTGAAGGTTTTTAGAAGCCTAGAATTACATTTTATATGTTTATTCTTTATGTAAAAACTATTTCTGATTGATTGAAAAATAATAAACACTTACCTTTTGACTTCCAAGAGACTGTAAATCATGAACTGGAAAAAAGAAAATTGGTTCAACTAGGTTATCAAAAAGTTTTGAAACAATAAATCTTTATAAAAACTAAAGTGAGGCAGTGTCTGCATTTTAATTCTGACAATGTTCTACAATTATCTAATTGATGTGGAGTCAATGAAATCTTATTTAAACCCAACAAAATCAAATAAAAAAAAAAATATATATATATATATTTTCTAAATGCATTCTTTATAGTATGAAGGACAATTTGTTACGTGTGGAGAATTTGTACAATTTTTGGGCATTTTGTTTATAAAGAATGAAATAATTAGGAAGCCAACAACAATAAAACTTGAAAATGATTGACTTTGAAATATACAGTTGACCGGGCGTGTACATTCTAAGACCACTTGCCTCAGCAGATGTCTGGAGCTAGAGTACCAAACCAGAAATGTTTTTTGTCATGTATTTAAAAAAATTATAAGATCAACCAATCATGCTACCTTGCTTTTTTCCAACCTTTCGGTATCCTCAGCTGATACAGGCCAAATGATTTCCTAACATTTAATTATTTATATATAAATGCACAACGTGAAGTGTAACAGAAGGGGAGGAGAAAAGCAAGAGTATTGAAAATGCATTGGAGGGGGAGTAGATAAAAATGTACATACGAACTCAAAAAGTACTTTTTAGTGTGTATGCATTGTATCATTTCCGATCTTTCATTCATCAGATTTTTTTTTTTTTTTTTTTTTTTTTAATTTGCACACATGGTTGGCTAGTCTGATAGAATTCCTAAGGCTTTCTGATTTGTGATTATACCATCTCTTCAGTACACCCCATGTATATTTTACTTTGGCTTCGTAAATTACTCCTTCCATTTTGCAAACTCCGTCTAGTGAACATCTTTGCAGTTACGGGTTTCACTGTTAACAATATCTTACTGCACATTATCTTTGAAATTCCTGTCAGTTTATCTTTTTATTATAGCTTTCATATTACTAGTACAGCTGTAGCTTAATTTAACTGTCTTTTTATTAAAGCTCTTGTGTAATTTGGAATTTTTGGGGGAAGTGTTTATTAAGCAATTTGAAAAATATTTTCCCTATTTTACATTTGACCTCTAAACTAGAAGTGGGAGTTAAGCCAAATAATATTTTTTTCTTTTCTTTTCTTTGAATTATTCTTCTATCATTTTATTTATGTTTAAATTCCAGTTTATTTTATGCCCCCTATGAAAAGACTTTAAACGAAGAAAACAAATGAAGAATAATTCAAGGAAAAGAAAAAAAATATTGGTTTATTATTTCAAATGTAAAATAGGGAAAATATTTTTCAAAGGTAAATGTCCACTAGATAGAGTTTGTAAAATGGAAGAGGTAATTCACAAAACTGAAGTAAATGAGAGAAATGGCCAGAGCAAAATATACATAAAGCAGCTTCAAGAAGAGATGGTATAATCACAAATCATTCAAGCTAGAAAGCTTTAGGAATTCTACCAGATTAGCCAGTCATGTGTGGGAATTAAAAGAAAAAAAATAAAGACCTGATTGAAACTTGAAATCCTTAAAAAAAAAAAATTATATTGATATCTGCAAACTGTACCAGGAGGAAAAGTTAATGTTTCCAGACCAACAAATATCTACCGCATGAAAGTATGTATATTTATATTTACTCCCCATCCAATATAATTTCAATTCTTTTCTTTTCCCTTTCTATTAACACTTCAGTGTCTTTATGTATTAGGAAATCATTTGGCCCATATTGCGAGTAAAGCATTAGGAAATCATTTGGCCCATATTGCCTGAGGATACTGAAAGGTTGAAACCAGGGTAATGTAATTGGCTGATCTCCTAATTTATTTTTTTTTCTTTAAGTTTAAAAGCTCTGCAGGTTAATTTTTATTTTCTTTATACATGCATTGAGCACTTTTTAATACAATCGTTTCTTGGTCTAATTCAAATCCGACCAATAACTGTTTTATTACTGCCTGCAAATGACATGAAATATAATCTATGATAAAATGATTTATTTATGCACAATAAAACAAATTTATATAACTATATGAGAATAAAAATGTGAATATTCATTTTATAACCTTAGCACACAATTTTTTGTTCATCTTTTCACTTAAATGGAGTAATTTACAGCTTGTCTTTGACATATCAAAATTGGCAGTTTCAATATTCTAGCACTGAATTTAAAAAAAAAAAAAAAAATTAAATTCTTGGGTTGATGGAGATTAACTACATAAAAATGTTTTTTAACTAACATAACATTTTCACATATGTATTTAAAAAAAAAAAAAACTTTTTCTCTCTCTCTCTCTCTAAACATGGGGAAAAAATGGGCTCTCAAATAATATTTTCTATGTTGACCAATAAACTTAACTGCTGTAAATAAAAAAAAAAAAGCTTTTTAAGCAATTTTAGCGTTTCACCTTTAAATAATCCATTCATTGTCTAATTTGTCTTTTTTTTCTTTTTCCTGGGATAGCGTTGGTTATTTAATAGAAAATATTAACTTACCATGTGCATGATGTTGATTAAAGCTCTTACCAGGAGCAAAATGGAAGTTTCCAGCAACCTTGTTAAAGAAAAAAAACAAAAAAATGATAGAAAAATATTTAAAGATGAATATATATATATATATATATATATATATAGACAGACAGACAGACAGAGTATCTCAATGGTGGGACCCATTTTAAATACAAGCATCTTGGATTACAAAAATGAGTGTACCAAATATATATAGTACACACACTGAGCCAAAATTACATGACCATAATATTTTATTAACATGTGTTATATACAGATGGAAGTTGAAACTTAAGTGTTATAGTAAAGTAACTTTTAGCCCATTTTATATATATATATATATTATGCACACGTGGTGGTATAAGAAAGATCCTAGGATCTCTGGGTAGACTCCATAAATGGTTTCAGGCACATCACAGAATTGAATGATGGCATTCCTCACCTCCCATGTTTGCTGATGATTTAAAAGGGTGAGACTGTGTTAAAAGGTTTGCCAAAAGCCTGACAAAGCACTTCAAGGCTGTTTGAAAGATTTGCTGAGCTCTATACAATGTAGGCATCTTGCTCAACCTTGTCAAATCAGACATCATAAAAGATCCTAGAACTAACTCAATCTTATGTAATAATTGAACTCGAGTTGATAATATGAAGTTTGTGAAACTTATTTAGTAGGCTAGGTAGCAATAAGTTAGCTGCAAGCTATTCTGTTGAATGGTACAATCATAGCATATACAATCTGAGGACTTTCTGATATTGTATCACATAAGCTAGATTAATTTTAAATATACTTCAAATGAACAGAATAGACTTTCAAATTTTAATTGCCTGTATTAACCAAAAATTGCAGAAAAAAAAATCAATTACTCGATGCTTTAGAAAACAGCTTTTTAATTTCTAAGATGCTTATTGAAAACCTCAAAGCAAAATTGGAATTATTTCATTGAAGCAGAAATTTAAAAAAAAAAATTTTATGGAATACAATAAGAAAATAAAATCCAAACTAATTTTCAGTGCAGACATTCTCTTCGGATTTTGGGTTGATTACTATTTATTTTATCAATCACTAATCATTTCACAGGTCTCAATACAAAAATCTCAATTTGGTTGTTAAACTTAAGTTTATTTGGAACATTGAAAAATAATATTCCTATATATAAAAAGTTAGAAGATGACTATTTTTTTTTTTTTTTTTTACTTCATGACAGATTTTAAATACATAGTTATATAATTTACCGACTGATTTCTCCATTTCTTATATAATAGAAAATGATTTTTTTAATGGAATTATTCTTACCTTATTGACTTCAAGTGTTCCAAATAATTGACAACCTTCGTTCATTTGTTTCTTGAGCTTCTCATCCCAACCTTCACGTTTACACTGTTCCACTTCTGCAGGTTTGAAAGCCCAACCTTTTTTACGATAAGCTTCTCTCACACTTTCACATGTATTGCAGCAACTGAAACAAAAATTATAAGTCAGTTATTGACATTGTCACACACTAGATTCAGTTTCTGCCTAGCAGTGGATGGTCTTATTTTGAGCTCTATATTTTAAATATCCAAGGTAAGAGAAACATCAAAGCATATGAGGTATAACAATTTGATTCCCAGAATGACTGCAGCATTTGTAGGAATGTACGTCTGGAAATATTCCAACTTTTGTTTCCTTAATAAGCAGACCAGATGGTTCATTTGTTACCGAGCAAAAGAGAAAGTTGTAAATGTTCCTGTTATGCTATTGGCAGAAAATGAGCAACAGGAATCTGGAGCGGCAGATTAATATCAAGTTTTGTGCAAAGATTGGTAAAAGTGCTGGTGAAGTGTTAGCCCTATTAAAATAGTTTCTGATGAACATATGAGAAAATAGCATTTTTAAGTGCTACAGGTAGTTCAAGGAATGGCAAGATGTGCACAATGACAAAAGTGGGAAGCCAAAACACTAATTATGGACAAAGTGAATTTTGATATGCTCAGATCAAAGATCAAGTGTACAAGTAATAGAAGACCTAAAGAGGAAAAAGGAATCAGTGTGGCAAATTCTACAAGTGGATTTGCGAATGAGAAGAATTTCCTCAATGAAATTACTTTGAATCTTTACTGATGTGTGTATGACTTCATGTTTGATCTGCTGTTTTGAATAATGAAGACACACTTGACAAGAGGTTGTTACTGATGATAAAAGTCAGTTTTCACGACCCAGAAACAAAAATACCAGAGTACACAGTGGAAAAGAATTCACTGAAAAAAAAAAAAATGCATACATGTTAAGCTTGCAGTTCAAGATCATGCTTTTCATTTCTTTGTTTATGCTATGAATTTTAGGCATGAGAACAAATTGCTAATCATATTTATTTGTAAATACCGAAAGGGTTTTGATAATCTTTGGCAGAAAAGATCCAAATTCTTGGCTTTACAAGTGGGTTCTCCACTATGACAATGCTCTTGTACATTATTTGTTAGTTTCCAAATTCCTGTTAAGAAACCCATTACAAAAATGTGCCATTACCTTAATTTGTAATTTTTTTTTATTTCCAAAATTGAAAAATGTCCTGACATCTAGCAACATGTGGCTATACTACTGAAAAATGGCATCATAGCTTCACATAGAGAATAAGCCAACTTGGCTTTCGCAGGGTCATTGTGGGAAGTAAATTGTCGCACCTTATATTTGTGAACATTTGTTGACAAAGGCTTCTGGAAATAACCAGCAAATTTTGTAATGGTGATAATATAAATAGCAATAAGAAACAAAAGCTCTACTTTGTTGTTAAAATAGTTGTACTTTTTCTGAACAAAACTGATGGTCCGTGTTCAAGCTCAGGCAAAAAGCAGGATCTAGAATACTTATTTTAAAAGGTAAGTAGGCCCACTCCACTTAAAGGCTTTGTCAAAACACAATCTTTATACTCTGCATTTCACTCACCTCATAAAACCCTAAATGGGCAGATGTAAAATTAGCAAGCTATTTAAAAGGAAATTTTTCATTCAAAGTGTTTACATAAAAATACTTGGAGGAAACATTTTAGTTAAACATTATGAAGTTTTGTACAAAATATTTTTCTTATGTCCTTTGAATAAATACTACCTCCATTTCTTACAGAGATGAAGTTGTTTTTACTTAAAACTAGCAGCTGGTCAATCAGAAAAAGCATTCAATTAGAGTGGAACAAAAACAGCATCATATTTAGATGTAACAGTCTATCTTCTTCAATAACTTTAAAGTACTTTCATTAAAAAACATGCAGTTACTGATATAACAGAAGTAGTCTGTATTTATTCAACTGAAGTTAGCTGAGGACATGAAGGGGTAAAACAGGCAACATGAAGACCCAATTCAGTCCGCAATTATTTTGGAGTTTTTGAAATTCGTCTTGTTAGTGTTCTACCAGGGATGTAAACGAGGATACATTTATAAAGCAATTGTTAAGTGATGAAAATTGGTTGAAAAATCAAAAGAAAATAAGAAATCAGTAAAAATTGCTATTTTTTGCTATTTACACGGGTTTTCACTATATGGATGAACTCAATTATCAAATTAAATGACTGTTAAACAATCAACTTATTGGTGGCTACAATTGAGTGAAGGTTGTATTAGATTGCTTGAAAATTGAGGGAGTTTTTAGTTTAAAATTTGTGTGGAAATCAATTTTTGCTTTTCATGGTTTCTCACTAAACGCAGTGATGTAGAAATAAAAATAAGCTATCATTGAGCTCATCATGATGTAAGTAACCAACATACTGAGTTTGAAAAAAATTGTAGAAAAAAAAAGTTGAATTTATTGATTTTTGATCAGCTTTATCAATTTTTTTTTTTTTTTTTACACTAAGAACCCATCTCTTACATTGTACAATGTATTTGACAAGTCTAGTCAAAATCGGTTGGATGGATCCCAAGTGAAATGGTATCACACAGACGGCATCCTCTCTCTCTATATATATACAGTAGCGTCCAAAACTAAGGGACAAAATTTTAAAACCTAATATTTGTTAGAAATAACAACTGTGAAAAGCTGAAATTTTGACAACTGGTAGTCGTTATCATCCATAATAACGTACTAAAATTTGAATCATTTGCAAAGGATAGAAAAAGAATTATAACAATTATTTATTTATTTTCAAATTTGGAATGTCCAAAAGTAAGGGACAAAATTGAGAAAAACAATGTAAACGGCAAAAAAACAATAAAAATACATGTACAATCAATATTTAGTAAATGAGCCCTTGCTCTCAATGACAGCTGCACATCTTCAACTACAAGAACGAATCAGTTCTTGACAATCCTCGATACTAATTTTAGACCATTCTTCTTGAAGCTTCACCCACAAATCCTCTGTGTTAGTGGGATTTCTTTCCATAACTTTCACTCCTAAGGTCTTCCAAAGATTTTCTATTGGATTTAAGTCAGGACTTTGCGGTGGCCAATCCATAATTTCCAAATCTTGCTCGCTAAGGTAACTCATTACCACCTTTGCTTTGTGACATGGGGCATTATCTTGCATAAAGGTAGCCCTATCGAAACCTGAATTCTGTATGATTGGCACAACATGATCTTGAACAATGTTTTTATAGATCTGCGCATTTACACGAGTTTGTAACCGGACAAGAGGCGTTGTACCTTGGCTAGAAAACATTCCAAATACCATGACGCTTCTGCCCCCAAACTTGACAGTTTTCTTAGTACACTTTGCACTTAATCTTTCACCAATATGTCTCTTTACATTGTTTTTTTTTTCCATCATTTCCAAATAAATTAAACTTGCTTTCATCACTGAAAAATACTTTTGCCCAATTTTCATATGTCCAAATTACATACCTGTTTGCAAACTCTAATCTCTTCTTCTTATTCTTCGAACTAACAAGTGGTTTCTTCTCTGGGGTTCGATTAAACAGCCCTATTTCTTGCAGTCGTCTACAAACAGTCTGTCTTGACACATTAACACATGAGGTACTATTCATAACCCTTTTAATTTCTGTGCAAGACTTAAAACGGTCCTTTAATGACATACGCTGCATTATTCGATCTTCTCTTGCCAAAGTTTTGCTGGGTCTGCCGGTTTTAAAAGCACTATTTTGCCAGTATCATTGTAGGATTTAACAACCCTGCCTACAACACTCTTGGAACGTTTCACTTTCTCTGAAATCTCTCTAATGGTGTGCTTTTCCTTGTGTAGCTTCACAATAGCTTGTCTCACAGAGTAATCAAGTTTTTGGCATTTCGCCATGGTGCCGGCTGATGCAACGTTTACAAATGACTAAGTAAGACTTATTCTTTAGAGGAAATCAAAAAATTTGAATATAACATACTGTTTACATTGTTTTTCTCAATTTTGTCCCTTACTTTTGGACGATCCTATTTTGAAAATAAATAAATAATTGTTATAATTCTTTTTCTATCCTTTGCAAATGATTCAAATTTTAGTATGTTATTATGGATGATAACGACTACCAGTTGTCAAAATTTCAGCTTTTCACAGTTGTTATTTCTAACAAATATTAGGTTTTAAAATTTTGTCCCTTAGTTTTGGACGCTACTGTGTGTGTGTGTATATATATATATATATATATATATATATATATATATATATATATATATATATATATATATGTGTGTGTGTGTAAAAGAGAGAGATGTAAATGCTTAATTGGGCCCTTTGTGCAAGTAGCAGGTTTTTTCTGTTAATTCATAATATTGAGAAAAAAAAAAAACTAACTATAAGTTATTATTTCCCATGGAAAATAAAACTTAGTTTTGCAGATTTTTAAATTATACACATTTGCATAAGAATAAAGACAAACACAAAGTAATAGTTCGATTTTGCATTATATATATATATATATATATATATATATATATATATATATATATATGTGTGTGTGTGTGATTTAAAAATATCAATTGTAAAAAATTCTTAGCTCTTGCCAGTGCATTTTGTCTTATGACTTTATGCAAGTAATGAAAGTGAAACATTTCGTTGTCATAGTTACATCAAATCCAAAATTTAAAAAAAAAAGAGGCCCATATTTTTTCCAATTGTCATTTTTAAACCAATTTGTCTTATCTTCAGAATTATTCTGAGAAATTTAACTATATTTTCGACATGGAAAACAAAAAACTTAGTAAAAAGTAAGTTACCAATATCCAGAAAGAGGCTTACACAGGAATGTCTCTTTTTTTAAACTTTGGATTTGATGGAACTATGGCAACAAAATGTTCACTTTCATTGCTTGCCTTGATAAAGTCAGAAGACAAAACACATTGGCAAAAACTAAGAATTTTTTCCCAAATGTCATTTTTAAACCAATTTGTCTTATCTTCAAAATTATTCTGGGAAATTTAACTATAGATATATATAGATATATATTGTAAACTGAACCACAACTTTCAAGCCATTTCAATGTAATTTTTAAAACTTAATTTTTCTCAAAAATGAAAATGGTTTTATTCAGAGCAGACCAAATGTTACAAGAAAAATATTTTATCAAACCTTAGTTTAATAATCAGCTTTTTAAGTTAGAAAAAAAATGTCCGTTTCAAAAACTTTGATCAATTAAAATTAAATCAAAATAGAAAGAAAAAATGTCTTAAACATCTCGGAGTGGGATTTTAAGAAATATTTTAGTGAAAAATGTCTCTCCTCATTCACCTTTAGGTTTCCATATACTAATCAATGGTGAAATATCCTGCTAGGAAAATCATTGCTTTCATTTCCATCTACAAATTGCCTTGAATTCAGTTCACTGCTGAAGGAAGAAATTTCTTTGTGATATATTCCATCAGCCATCCTGATACAAAGAAATTCTTTACAAGATATCTGGTTGGTCAGCAAAAAAAAAAAAAAAAAAAAAGAAAGATGGTAGGTTCATTCCAAAGATACTCTACCTTGGATGCCCAAAATCAAGTTTAAACGAATCATAGATATTAATTGAATTCAACTATATCATCTATCCTACCTGTCTAATGTATCTCCTGCTCCATAGCAACTCTCACATCGATTTGGATCCAGTAAAGATTTATCTGTTGATGCCTAGAAAGAAAATAAAAATTGACATCAAACAAAGATAAAATCCTTTAACTGCTTAATTCTTTTATGAAATCAAATAAAAAAAAAATTCTCATTTTCTTATAAATGAAAGAATAATATCTTTAAATGTAATGCATCCATTAATTTCTATGATTTTAGGAAATCAAAAATGAAGTAATAGGCTACATTTAAAGATTTTTTTTTTCTTTCATTCATGAGAAGGCTGTATTAGAAATAAAATCCAATTTAATAAAATCAGGCAAGCTCATTAAGAATTCAATAATTTTGATAATAGTCATCATTCTAAGAGTTGTTTGAAGTCTCATTCTTGGTCCTATTTGGATTATTCCTACATTTTGGCCAATCCATTTTACAGACTTCTGTATAGAAAAAGATTTTTTTTTCTAGGAGTACAAAACATAAAATTCTAAATGTTCACATTTCTGTGAACATCTACATAAATAATATAGATTTTATTTTCTACAAGTTGTGTAATTCATGAGGATTTTGTCAATTCCTTTCTTTATCGTACAAAGAATTCCATACTCTTTCCATGCTGAGCAACAAAAAACCATGTTAAAATCTACATTGAATATTTATTTGTCAGACGACCAAAGTGAACTGAAAACTATGCGGACAATATAAATGACCCAATGAGTTCAATAGTCAAAATAACTCTTGGAATTCATCAAACATCTACAAATTGTATGAAATTTGTATCTGATTCACTACCACTAAGAAAATCCAAGGCAAAGAAAATTTTTGAGAGTTCTTGTCAGCTGCTTGCAAATGGATAACAGAAAAACAAAAAAAACTTCTGCATCAACCTAACGATATCACTGATTGTTAACAGAATTAGACAAGGTTGCATTTAGCCTTACCTCAGTGCTATTATCTTTGCCTGTTCCCACTTCTGAAATTAGAAAAAATATAAATATGAAACTTAGATTTCTTATCAAGAAATAATGATTATGAAGTTGCAAGAAAAATATTAATTTCATTAAATAAAAAAAAATATTAGTTTGTTAGTACTGAAAATCTGTAGAACTGTTACAGGTCTTTAATAGGAATCGTTTAAATTTTCAATTACTGATTAAAAAAAAAAACAAAACAAAAAAACACGATATAGATGTATTTGAAAAACTAACATTTCAAATTCAGAAAGATATGCAAGTAAGGGGAAAACGATTTTATCAAATATAGTTTTTGATATAGACAAAGTCATCATGATGAGAAAACATTCAAATATGAAATATAATAGTACTTTATGAAGAAAATTAAACTAAAATAAAATTTATATATTGTTAAATTTAATTTGCAACAGTTAATCAGGGACTTTCTGAAAAAGACAAAAAATAAGAAAATCTTTCTATTATAGTCAAAGTAAATATTATCAAAACATGAGGTCAGTCTGGGAAGCATCTGGTCACCAAATATTAATAATAATAATAATAATAAAACTACCTTGTCTGCTTTAAATGAGATTAAAGCACCATTAATAAAAATTTTATAGAAAAAAAATTAAAATTACAAAATTATTTCTTTATTTATTTCATCTTATTTTTGTTGCTTTTTATCACAATGCTCAGGACATTTTATTACTTCCTAACTCCTTTTTTTTTTATTATTATTATTAAAAAGGAGAGACTGAATAAACAGTAGAAAAAATACCTAATTTTTGCACAAACCTAATACATTCTATAGCCATTAAAAAAACATGGATAAAAAAAAATAAAGGAGTCACTTCTAATGAGATTTGAACTTCTATTTTTTTTTTTAATCTTTGGAAACCTGTTTGATTAAACAGTAGCTTGTTGATTAGACTACAAAAGCTAACCAGCCAATATTCAATTTTAGTCATATAGCTATTTTTTTCATTATTTGACTCATTATCTGATTATCTTAGGCCATATTGTTGATTTACACCTTGTTGTAGTAGTAGTAAAAGTTATAGTTTTAAGAAGTTTGAATTTCTTAGATAAAGCATTGTCATGATTTTATTTTTTTTTTTACTTTTTTTCATCTAATTTTTAAAAATCTCTTTTCGATTAAATTTGAATAACATCTGCTGGTTAGCTTTTCATAACCTAATCATTAAGAAGGTGCTGCCCATGTCAGAGGGGCTCCAAAAAAAGAGGGGTGAAAGTTCAACCTTATTTTTATTTTCAATTCATTTTGCTTGTTTAAACTTTATAAAATCTAAAATGATCCGACAAAAAAAAAAAAACAGTAAAATAAAACTGAAAAATTAGATGAAAAGTAAAACTAGTGAAAAAAATAAATAATAGCAATGATTCGTTTAACAGACAAGACTATTATGTCTACTACTAGTAAATGGAAACAAAACTATGCTTAGAATAGAAAAATATTTCTTAATGTACACCCCCACCACCTATGTTACATGTGTGTGGATTAGACCACCATTTTTTTCTTCTTTAATCATAATCCCAAGCAAGGTGATAAAGCCACTAAGATGCAAGTGATTACTGAGAGTAAAAGAAACAAAGAAAATGTTATTGAGCAGAAAGGACAAAAGAACAGGTTTCAAAACTGACGACAACTGCCATTGCATTTAAATTTTTGAAGATCCTAATTGATAAGAAAGCAAGAAGCTAGAAGAGATTTCCCGAGTGAGAAGTGCAAGAGAAGAAACAATTAACATAGAACTTACGGCTTCATTTGGCAATTTCATCAGTAAATGGCTTACTTCCTTTTCACAATCTGATTATCTGGTTACTGTAGTCAACTCAGACTCCAGTAAGCAGATCATTGAGAAAAAACTCAAAACAATTTACATCTCAACTGAAAGATTCCACAGCATATCAGCAACAAGAATTTGGATGAACACAAAATAAGTTATGGATGTGTTGCATGGTTCATATTACAAACAAAAATTATGTTCCAATGACAATAAAAACAATATATAGATGAAATTCATCATTCTTCTTATATTACACTACAATAATTTCATCATCTGCTGTAACCTCCCAACAGATGTTGGTTTTAGCCATTAATCAAATATTGTATAGACTTTACATTAGCTGAAGAACCAACAGAGTTGACTGCATCAGGATGAAAATGGTTGAAATTTTTTATTAAAGGTTTGTAAAGATTGTGTATGTTGCTGTTTAATATATGCCTGCACAAGACTAACTCTCTTGCTTTTCTCTCAGATTACAATTAATAGCAAATTTTAAGTTAACATGGTATTACTTATATTAACTGGTCCATTCGTAAAAAATAAGGAAAAAAAAAATTTATTAAAATAATTTCTGTAGATTAGCATTATGCAGATTGTCCTTAAGCTGTGACATTTGTCAGAATAAAATATTGATTTTTTTATTGATTTAGAAGGCAGTTCCTGTTTATAATATCAACAGTGTCAAACTTTTACAGATTTATTTGACTTAGAGGTTTTGTGTATGAAAATTATGGGGGGGGGATTACAAAAAGATTTTTAAAATTAAGAACAAATGGATATATACATGTGTAATTAAAGTAAAAAAAATTACATATGTTAATAAAATTATGTATCCATTTATTCTTCATTTAAGATAAATAATTAAGAGCCTGAAAAAAGAGATTTTAAAGTTTTTTTTTTAAAAAAGGTTAAAAATTCAGGAAATTAAAAAAGCATGCATATATCAATGATCTTAGCTGTTATTTACAAATGTCAAGTTTGAAACTGTGCTAAGTGACATAGCTTAAGTCTAATAACTCTGTAAAAGTCAGAGATCAATTTGACACTGTATCAATATAAATAGGGAACTCCTAAATTGTTTAAGAGAAAAAAAAAAAAATCAGTCTTATTTTGACATGTGGACCAGTGTACTTAAGTAGTGGTGTTAACACAATCCCAATTTTACCTCCTAACAATTTAAAAACAAAGGAGATCAAGTCTACCATACTTAAGTGCCCATGGCTATGCGGAACATTTATTTCTGAAGATAATTCAGTGCAATTAGAGTCTGAAAGTACAATGCTCCTTTCTTTGCAACATTTTTCTCAAGTAGTTTAACTTGAATAATTAGACGCAAAGTAGAATAAGACTGGTGAGTATTAACTGATTGGAGTTATCTCCCATAAGCATGGAAAGCAGAATGATAGCAATTCACCCCTGTGGATTGAAGGAAGAATTCAGTTCAAAATTCAAAAAAAGGTTATGTGCAAAAACATACCTGAAGAAGACCAGAGAGTATAGCAGCCAAAACATTGGGAGTGTAACAACCAAGATGAGGATGTTGGTACAAATAGCAAAGCATATAATAATGATAAGTCCTCATCTTAAATATTCCATGAAAAAAATAATTAGATTAAAAATAACTACACCAAGATGCAAGAACTTTAGCCATTTATTGTACTAAGCTAAATTTGATAAATATTGACAATAAAGTGCGTTGTGTAATAATTACCAAACTAATTCCGTTTCTTTTAGTATTTCATCGCAATACAGATGTCATTTTACTAATAGGGAAATAGTTAAAACTTTTATCATTTGATGACAAAATGGAGACAGATATATAAAAATCTCTAACAGACTTCATGCCAGCAGTTAAAGACATCAGAAAAAGCAAATTTTAGAAATCAAATGTTTTTCCTTTTTTAATGACCTATTTCTTCATGATATAAGTGATCCTGACACTTCACAGATTTTGCTTTTCTTTATTATTTATGAACTGCCAGGATTTCTAGGGGAAAATAATAGATGGATTTTCCAACTGTCTTTGGTATAGTTTTACATTCATATATCTTTTCACATAGACTAGTTGCCATCCAAGGTTAGAGAGTGCAATCTACCCTACTAGTTAACTGTGGGATAATGTTTACTATTGCAAAAATATAATCAGTTATTATTGATCAATTTGTTTTTTTATGATTTACTAACTCTTTGTGGGTTATTTAAAGCTGAATCATATTTCAGATTGTAGGGGGTTGCTTACAGTATCTGGTATTCCCAAGCAGTCCCTCAACTAAGTATTGACTGGACTCAACTGGGGTTTTCAGTAGTAATCAGTTATTAAGCTTTTTTATAAACAATACAGATTCACTTAATAGGAAAAGAAAAAAAAATAGATATGAATTTTTCCCTTTTTAAATAATTAATTTTTTATGCAGTAAATATATACATGGCATTACCAAGTGACTAATTTTAAGAGGATGAACAATTTTATATATTAATTTTTGCAGGAGTTGTTCAGATGTTAGAACTCCTTTTTGCTGCTTTTGTTGTTACTACAATATTTTGGCTGATCCATTCTACAGCCTTCTTCAAGTGTACAATTCACATATAAAAGAAAAAAGATCTTTTAAGTAGTGCAAATCAAAAGTGGATAGCAAACAGTGATCAAAGTAACCCAGGTAATACAAACTATAAGACCTATATATATATATATATATATGACACACATACACACCTTGGGTTACTTCCCAGTCCTTTCCTTGTTAAATAAATAAAAAAAACAAAAAACAATTCAATGGTTCAAACAACTCTTGGAATAATGACTCATCTATAAATTACAGGATGTAACTTTATATTAAACTGAAGAGCAGAACACAGAAATTCCTTAATCAATTGTTAAACAAATTCTTTATCATTTAAATGAAAAAGAAAGTTCTATATTTTTCGGAAGTTGTAACAGTGCAATGGCCCTGATTAATGCATGAAATGTTTATTGACTTGAAATATAGAAAAAAAATTAAGAATTCTAAGTAATAAAAGTACTAAGTAGAAAAAATATGGAAAATTAGTTGATAAAATTTAAACCTGATGGAAGAAGGTTCAGTTAAAAAAAATATTAACAAGCACCTAAAATTGCTTATGAGGACTACATCAGTAGGATTTGAAACCAAAATAAATCTAGAAGGATTTATTCCATTCAGTACACCCAATTTTTCTCTACCCCCAATTGTCATCCCTAACGAAGTTGTGGTGACAAGATTAATGAGTTTACTAAAATTTTGCAAAACAGAGTTCGGGAAATTTTTTATATAATGGGCTATTCCCTCCAATTTACATTGATTTTTACCAAAATGTCTGAACCCAGAATCTGGCCAGAAGCACTTTTAAAAGTGCTTCTGGTCAGATTTTTAAATGTCAGGTTAAAGTTCTTTTCAACATAGCCATCTAGCTTCCTAGTAAGGAGATAACCTGCATCAATATAATTCCCCTGGGCAGGTTGATTTTGGAACCATGGTATTACACTCGATTTGAAAATTGGAATTTGACATGATAAATAGACACAATATTTTTTTTCCCATTTTTTAAGGAAACAAGTTTAAAGATTTAATTTAGGTTCAAAATCATAGCATTGGAATTTCATTCTGGTGATCAGTGAAAGCCTTATAAAAGTTATAATTTACTGAAGCTTTACAAATTGTATATGAACAAGATGCATGGCACAAAAAGATTATTACTAAATCATTATGCCATCAAATAAGACTTTCATTTACTTCAAAAGAAAATTATACTGAACAATTTAGCTATATTATGATGTAATATGTTATACAGTGCAGTGGTTTTAGTGTGATTTTCAATAAACAATGCAAATTTAAAACATTTTGTCTTATAATTTGTGCCCAGCAGTATTATGGTGTTATATACATTTTTATCTATTTTTTGCTTCTATTAACCACTAGATTAAAAGCTGCCCTATCAAGTAGCATTTAAGCTAGCTTTTGTGGAGGGATCTTGATTAGGCCTTCATCACAATAGTTAGGGAGAAGTAGATGTATTAGGCAACAATAAAATGCAGAAGAACTCAAAATTGATTACTGCATTTAAGTATTGCATTAATATTTAAGTTTACCTTTTAAAAATGTTCAACAATAATTCTTCTGTCACTATTTAATTTAAAGACAATTTAAAGTATGTAGGTCCTTACTTTCTGCACAAACAATTTTTATTTTATGGGTAACTTTTGCTGGATTCCACAATTAATTTAAATTATTCCCAAATTATAACAATTGTTATCATACAAGAAAATTTGTCAAAAAAAAAAAAAAAAAAAAAAAAATCACTAAAAATATTTGGAGTAATGAAAACTTAGGAATCTAAACTTTCAGGATTGTGGGCCTGGATCCAGCCCAGAAAATTTTTCATTTGCTCACAGAGTCAGCCTGATTAAAAAATAGCTACATTGGCTACAACCTCTAGGAGTAAAGTTGAAAACATGGACTATTTTATTTTGAAACACTGTAATTTGAGAACAATAATTTTTTCATTTGAACATAAGTTAAAGAGTTGTATCCCTTTGTTTTTTTTATCAGTAGAAGCCAAGATGGCAGAATCTGAAAACAATCACAATAATGAAAACTTGGTAATCTAAAATTTCAGGATTACAGGTCTGGATCCAGCCTGGAATGTTTTTCATTAGCTCACTGTGTCGGCCTGATTCCAAAATGGTATATGTTAGACTACAGCCTCTAGGAGTAAAGTTGAAAGTGTAACAGTGACATTCACATTTATTATATAGATGATCAAACAAATGATCTAATAAATCTTATTCATTGAGTAGCTTTATTTGCAATTTTTTTTTTTTACATAGTTTTTACTTACCAAATACAGTTGTATATCTTCCTTGTGGTGATTCATAATTAGAATTTTGATTATAATCTTTAGTAATCTGTAGGTAACTATTTTCACCAAGCAAAATGTTAGTCTTGTCAATGCAAGTTAAATTTGAATTTCTTGTTTGTGTAGTCATATACTTCTATGACAACACCTAAAACAATCTAGACTGAAATTGAGCCAGGCTACTGAAATTTCAAATATATAGAACTAATATATAAAACGCTATACATTGCGGGGGATTCAATATACAGTAAAAGGAGAAGTAATATTTATAAATGATGTCGAGTGCTAAATGTTGATATATTTTCCATTCAATGTATCTAATACAAAAGATATCAACTTTATTTGCGTTTATTCTTGAAAGAATAAAATTTTGAAGTCTGTAAGCAAAATCATGTGGAAATTAAATATTTCTGTACATTTTTCAGATGATCTAAATGTTCAAAAATTGGTTAAGATCTATAAATATAATATTTTTGGTGTCAGTACTAATCACATCGAGCCCCAGCTTTCACACCAAGTGCAATGTTGTTGGTTTTCTAAAAAGAAAAAAAGAGAGAGAGAGAGAGAAAAATTAACCTACCCTACTGGACAAATGTCTATACAAGTCAAAGCCCTTAGTTGCTCAGATAGTGCATACTTGAAAATTCTTCATTACATCCAGCAAGAATGCTGTCTTTCTATTCTCGTCAAGCTGAAAGAAACTCCAACACACAGATACAAGTTTCTACCCCATTGTTAACTTTCGCAGTACCTCAAGAATCTTAGTAGAAATCAACCAGAGTGATTGTAACATTTGACAGGCTATGGCATTAAATTGTTGGGATTTTTTTTTTTTTTATATCAGCATTTATTCTTTCTACCTATAATTTTTCTGCCTTTTGAAAAGGTCTCTGAATCAACAGCCTGCAAGAATAACCAGAGGAATTCTTTGATAATCACTAGTAGGTACACAATGATGAACCACTAGACAACTGCATCTGGAAACCAGCAAGAGGGGAAAATACCAAACAGATGAAAAGACCCATGCCCGCAAAAAACAATACACTTGGTGTTTGGTATCAGTGACCATAACAGGTGATAGATACCACTGTAACTAATCCTACATGTACAAAGTTACTCTATTATTAATTTATGACTAGTATTACTCTAAATTTCAAAGCAGCTGTCTATAGAGAAATGGATAGTAAGCTTATCTTACAAATCATAATGACTATACCCAGTTTGATTCTCACTGAGTGCCCCATATTTGTAGCTTTGTACTGTATTAAGCTCAGCTTAGTAAACATTAATACAATCCTCTTTGGTATATCTTATTGTAAATCTGCTGATTGATTTCAAATTTCCAGCTGTGGTAATTTGCACAAATGCTTTTGGGAAAGCAAAAATCTTCCAAAAGGCAAGATGAGAGATTATTGTTGCTGTAGAATTCTCTCTTTGCTGCTCTAGGTGCATGCTGTCACCTTGAGGTGGTTGCTATAAATAAACACTTGTCAACTGTTATTTCCAGTATTTTAAGCTAGAAATCGCCTACTACTGATTTGGAACAAGCCTAAACTTCATGTGTCATTCATGCACATGTAGTCACATCAATGTAAACAGACCTAGTCTAAGGGATGAAACATGTCACAAAAACTTTTTCCACTTTACCAAACATCTTTCCCGCAAAATTGTTCTTGATACATAACAATTTATATATCATTATTATATATATAATTTTATATTATTTTTACATTTATTTTGTTCAAATGTTATTTTTGATGGATACTCATATTCAAGTAGAAGCTCTACTTTTTTTTTTTAATTAAACAGTATTTATTATCCAACTACATATACCAGAGGACGCATATTTTTCTGACAAAAATTTCTCAAATATTCAGGCTGGTAGATGTAGTTGGATAATATTGTTCTATTAAAAAAAACAGTTTTTACTCAAATATGAGTATCCATCAAAAATAACAATATGTCAGATTTAATCCATTTCCTAAAAATTACACACATACTATATATATATATATATATATATATATATATATATATATATATATATATAAATAAATTTATAAATTTAGGTGTTGTAAACATTGTATTTCTTTTATTTGAAGTAATTTATTTAGGAGTAGTACCAATAAAAATATTATGGCTTTACTGTTTTGAATTTTCCAAAGAGTCAGAATTCTTAATGAATGAATATATTGCTTGGAATTTTCATAACTATATAGTACTTGTTGAAATTCCACTTTTGCATCAAAATATTTGAGCTTAACAAATTAATCTCAAGTATTTATTATTAATAAAATACTGCAATAATAATCATAAGTATGAATACAGGTCATTGAAGATGTAAAAAACAAAACAAAAAGGGATTAAAATTTGACAAGGTTTTCCATTTAACTGAAGCAGATGTTAAATGCATTATCGCTTTCCTCCATTTTCCCTTTCTTATTATATATGCTTTCTTCTCACTAAAACTGAACAGCATATATATATATATATATATATATATATATATATATATATATATATTTATTTGTTTGAATAAAAGACAGACCACGTTAAGATTCCATGTAATAAGCTATTTCACCATAACCCTTTAACAGGGTTCTGGATCATCAGACTTTACTTCCAAAAGCTGAAATGAAAAATGAAAAGAAAATTCACAGGTTCACAGGCTGTTGTAACACGTCTTCCTTAATGTAGCCATTATCGCCTACCCCTTAACCACCTTTATCTAGAGACGAGACGCGTTAGATTAGAGCAACATCCAGCCGACACACTGGGGTTAAAATAGGAAACTAAAATGATACATATGACACACTCACATCCTCTCTCCCACCTCACTCCCTCACTTCGTTAACTTTTATGTATACTTGATGAGGTCCAAAAAACCTGTGAATTTTCTTTTCATTCTTCATTTCAGCTTTTGGAAGTAAAGTCTGATGATCCAGAACCCTGTTAAAGGGGTTATGGTGAAATAGCTTATTACATGGAATCTTAACGTGGTCTGTCTTTTTATTCAAATATATATGCTCTGAATCTTACATTGAGCTCTCTGGATATCATCCTCCTCAGGTCTACCCATACGGATTACCTAAATTTGAATAAAAATATATATATATATATATATATATATATATATATATATATATATAGCTTTCTCTTCCATCTTTCCTTGTAATCAAAATGAAATGGGCTATTATTTTTCTGAGGTAATAACAGGACATAATAGACATGTGAAAGTAGGATCATGTAAGATTATAATGTGATCTTTGTTATTTGGAATTTGTTTCATATGTAAATCAAAAAAGATCAGATCCAAGAAATGTATATGAAAAGGGAATTGCAGGAGTTCTCAGAACAAAGACTGACATTCCAAAATACAACAGTTGCCAAAAGAAAGTTGAAAAGTACAAAAGATGAAAATGTGATTTAAAAATTAAAGAAAAAGAAGAAAAAAGGAAAAAGAAGAAAAAAGGAAAAAGAAGAAAAAAGGAAAAAGAAAAAAAAGGAAAAAGAAAAAAAAGGAAAAAGAAGAAAAAAAAAAAAAAAGGTTTTCCATTGACACCGCTATTATTTTAACTACCTTCACTTCTCAGTAATGTTTATTGTTTTAAAAAGCAATGATTAGAATTTTAATAAAACCTAAATATTTGGTGAAAGTTTATACATTTGTTTTTAGTTCTTGAGAGTTTATAACAAAATATTAAATATTATTTATTAAATAGTTTATTTACAAAAATATTTTTATATTTACAACATTGTAAAAACTAATACAATGCAATATATATCATTTAATAATTTATAAAGAAATAAATAGGAAAACAATTTTTTTATTCATAAATTTATAAACATTTACTAAATTATTAAAATATGTGAACCAACTCTAAGGAAATACTTATTATTTAGCATTTTATAAAGTTTGAATTGAATGACATTTAGCAAATATTTTGCTAACCATTCTAATAAACAATCTAATAAATAGGATTTATTTTTATTATTTTTTTTGTGTCAATTCTCAAGAACAAAAAAGAAAATATATAAATTCAGTTTCATCCTATGTTTAGGTTTTATTACAATTCTAATCATTGCTTTTTAAAAGAATGAATATTGCTGAGGAGTGAAGGTACTTAAAATAACAGCAGTGTCAATGAGGGAAAAAACAACAAAAAACATCCTTTTGACAGTGCTTATTTGCAGGCACAAAGGTCCAAGTTTACAAAAAAAAAAAAAAAAAAAAGTATCAATGAATCAAAATACAAAATGTACTGTTATGCCAACTGCTTTGAAAAAAGTAATCCTCTCACAATAAATCAATGAAATAAACAATCACTAAATCTGTACTTTTTGTTACTGACTGGACACAAAAAAATATATATATATATATATATATATATATATATATATATATATATATATACACACACAAGTATGTAATGGTGTATACGGAATGAATTCCAATAACCAACAATCAATATTCTTAAAAGAGTGCTCAATACAAAGTAGAGCAATAGCTATTATAACATGACTTCGTTGTCAAGCTTTTGAATTTTCCTATACTTGTGTTTTGATTGGTCATTCTAGCTTTTGTAACAACATTTTCCCCTTGCAAAGGATCGTTAATTAATTTGAAACTTTTAAAACCATTTATTTTACATTCAGCATCATCACTTGATAAGACACCGAGGGTGTTGAAACAAAATGGTTATTTTTGTAGTGATTTTATAACATATTTATGTTATAAATTTTTTTTTAAAATAATTATATATATATATATATATATATATATATATATCCAAGTATAGCTGGAATGACCAATCAAAATACAAGTATATAAGAATTCAAAAAACTTGACAACAAACTTTGGTTATAATAATTATTTAATGCTTTAATGTTAGGGTTAGACAAAAATAGAATTCATTCTAACTAATTAATATTAAATTATACTATAAAATTCAAAATTACCAATTATAAATTTTAAATTTAATATTTATTAAATTTAAAAAATTATAAAATTATTTAAAGGAGAAACTGATGAAAAAAATACATGTTTTGTTATTTACTTTGTTTTTATTTAAAAGGCCAAAAATTAAGTTGGAATAAACGTTAAAATCTAATGTTGCTCTGTGCTCCGTTACAACTTAGATACATTTCAAGTGAAGATATGGGCAAGGGAGGGTGAAATCTTGCAAAAGACAATACATACACAATCAGATTATAATACACAAGCACGTAGACATATTTAGATATATAAACATGCAAAAAAGTGACGAGACAGAAAATAGGTGTCCACGACCCTTAAAAAAAAAAGTTAACATATACATACAATGAAAGGCACATATAAGCGATTATACAGACATACATTGATAAAGACACACACGTACGTATACCCACCAAGAAATATTCAAATTTAAAACTATTTAGTCAACGAATTCTAACATACTAACTAAATTATAACTTATACGGGTAAAGATATATAAAGTTTAATATGGGTAAAATAGAAAAACAAATATTCGTCAATGAACAACATAAGGAAAAAGGACACTATAGAAATGGATAGAAAAATATATACGCATAAAAATAACACTAATATATAAAAAAGAAAATTCCTAAACACAGAAATATATATAAATATCAACATATATACTTATATACGTATTAGTACACATATATGAGTACAAATGTATAACAATACGTGAAAGAAAATAAAAAATACATACAGACATAGGTGTACACACATTCTCCATTACAGATAGAAACGTACAAAAGTATACCTACACAAACATATACATACACATATACCCACATACAAATATATACCTATATACATACACACATGCATACGCCCATTCGCATATATAGAAATAAATATACACAGCAACATAAAAAAGTAAATAAAGTAAATATATATATACATACACACACATATATATATATATATATATATATATTTCACCTAGCGAGGGGTGTTTGATTGATTTGAATCTTTTAAAACCCTTTATTCTACATTCAACACCATCACTTGATAAGACACCAGAAATGTTGAAACAAAATAGCTATTTTTATAGTGATTTTATAACATATTTATTATAATTTTTGAATTATATATGCACACTTCAGAAAAAGAGCTCAGTGCCAAAATGGCAGAGTATATTATCATAATCCGCTGTATATTTGTCCAACCACAACTATTAGCTTCTTATGTGCCCACTGGTGTAATGGATAATGGCTTGGAATGAGAAATCAGAGTGAAGAGTTCAAATTCCAGTTGGGTTTGTTACATTCACTTATACACAAATAATCTTGGGAAAGGGACGAATTCATCACTTCTCCCCTAGGTATGGGTTGAATAGCAGGACAAACTGGGTCCTATAGTTTTGGTTGGCAACCAATCTACCACAAAAAAAAAAAAAAATCAATCCACTGCATGGATCAGTTATGAATCGGAAGAGTCCAAGCATTGTATCACTAAACTGATTGAAGTGTTAATGCATGTAATCATAAGGTAATAAGTACTTGTCTGTTTGGTGAAATAGACATTTTATACCTCCCCCCGGTTAGCTGAAAAACATAACAATTGGGGTAGCTGGCAATTACATAATATGTATACAGATAACAAACAAACAGCAAAAAAAAAAAAAAAAAAAAAAAAAAAAAAAAAAAAGGAAAAAAAGTATCACTGATGTTGTGTGTGTATTGAAATGCTAGACCAACTTGCATGTGATTTGATTATAGTAGTGAAGGTTTATGTTGAACTGACTGCCCACACTTTTTAGCAGAACTGAAAAACAGTGCTACAAAATCTATAAAGATCCTACCTCGGGTTAAAATTCTGTGTTTTTCTTCTAGGCTGGCTGCAACCAAAGACAAGAGAGCCCAATCTGCCTAGTTATTTAACCCATAGCTGGAGGAAGATGAATTATTACTGTAAAGTGAATGAAACAGAATTGACCTGAATGTATAGAGGTGAAGCACTGAAAAGTTGTCAGTCTAAGCTAATTCCTAAAATCTGACCAAACTATTTCTTTTGGAAGAGATTCTATTTTTGGCCAAAGAATTTTTCAGCACCCTTCATGTGTGTATGTTTTACACAAGATTAAAAGGTTTTGTGATTTTGTCATGGTTGCATTAAGTTCAATATTAAAAGACAGTAAATGTGTGTGAAAACTTACCATGTTTTTCAACAGCATCTGTAATGGGATTTTCTTGAAGATCCAATCGACGTTTGTAAAGATTGTGTTCTACATCTATCTGCTGTTCACCAGAAGCATCCATTGCATCTGTACTGAGGACTATGCAAAACAATTGAAAAATTACCACAAATGCAGAAACCTTAAGTATTTCAATCTTTTGACTCCCTTACTAAATAAAAATAACAAATTATTTAATGTGAATCTAAATACAATCTATAATGAATGCCGACAATCAGCAACAGCAAAAAAAAGAAAAAAAAGGGAGACAGACAGCTAAAAACTTTTTTTTTCTTTTACAAGCAATTCTTGCAAACATGAGTTCTTCCCCTTGATTGAGAACACGCACTATCCCTGGATATTTATGTAAACTCCATTACTTCAAACTGCCTTTGTAACAGAACAAATAAGCAGTGAAGAGCAGTAAATGGCAAATATTTACAAAGTCTCTCATATGAACAACCTTATTCTACTTACATGTTAAGCTGTGCAATTCTTTTGGTGTTAGTACACTGACATGTTACACTGAACTGCTACTATAGATTCAACAGGTTAAGAAAACGAGAGGGTGATGTGACAATACTTTTTATTAAAAAAAAAAAAAAAAAAAAAATTATACTACTAATAATAATACTAATAATACTAATACTACTAATAAATAAATACATACATAAAGAGGACAGGTGAAGATGCCAATAAAAAATTAGTTTTCAAATTTAACAAGAATGAAACTGCCTAATTTTGAGAGAAGTCAGAATGGACCAAACCAATAAGTATATTAGCCATCATTTTCTGTATGTTATCTTTTGCTGGTTAAAAAAAAAAAGAAAGAAAAATACCTCCAGCTCTTATTTATAAATTGTACAGATGTGGAAGGCTGGAGAATGGATCAACTAAAATGTAAGAATAAACACAAAAGTAACACAACTAAGATAAAAAAAAAACCCTCTTGATATGTTAGTCAGAAAAAGTTAATTTAAATTTGAGATAAATATGTAATTTGGTTGGATTAACCCTAACTGATATAGATTTTGTTATTTTCATCACATAAAAAAAAAACCTTTTTTTGAAGATTTGTACACTATATCAGAATTTATTATGTAAGTCAATGTTTTCTGAATAAAATTGATGTTAACCCTTTAAAGCTAAAATCACCCAAATATACCTTAAAGTTTCACATGCTTACAGTTCAGTGGGTGCCTGAATGTACCCATAATCACACAATCAGGTAGCACTGTATTTTAATACACAATATTAAACATACATCATGTATCAGCTAGAGATGCAAGAACGTTGTAGATGTCCAAAACCATATTTCACAACTAGTAATCCCACAGAATGTTAAATTTTTTTTATCCTCTGTAAGAGAATTTAATTTACCTACAGATGAAATCAACTTGTGAAACTTGATTTTCAACAGCTTTTGAGATATATTAATTGTGCTACTATCACATTTAGATTTTTCCACAATTTTGTCAGGACTCCAGGAATTTAACATCTGAAATCTCTTTTGAGCTGATAGGGTTAATCAACTTATATCTTAAATTTGTTAAGATAGATTTTTAAATAGATTTCTTAATCTAATATCATTTCTCATTACTATAAACATTATTTTTAATGGTTCCATGTATTTGAGTTGCTGTCCGTATTTTTTATATTTTATTAAGCAGTGAAATCCATAACACCCTAGATCAAGATGTCCTACTAAAGAAAAACTTTATCACTTTCATCAGGGGAAACTGCTCTTATGGTGGAAACCAATTTGACCATGAAAGACTGTCTTGATAGAGCAAGGTTTGAATTACCTATTTAAGGAATGCACATCTCACATTTGGATTCCTACAAATCTATATCTGCCAGCTTCAGTTTTGTTTATAGTAACAAGAAAGTATTGGATTACTATTGTTTACATTTTGATATGAAACTGAAGCTAACAGATACATATTCATAGAAGTCTTAACGAGAGATGTGTGTTCCTGAAATAGGTAATTCAAACCATGTTCGGTCAAGATGGTTTTCTGTAGCAGAATGTTTTGGCTATTGGGGCTGGTTTCTCTGATGGAATAAGGGGAAACAGGTTCGATTGTCCATCTAGGCCGGTTGTTATTAATTTCACTGTTTAATAAAATAAGTGACAGGGACAGAAACTCAAACATGTGAACCCCCTAAAAATAATGATTATAATAATACTTATATTTACATAATGAATATATTAGTGGATTTCAGCTTATAAAAATATAGATAATAACTTCTTTTGAATGTTGCCTGCTTTTATAATGTAAACAAACATTTTTTTTTTATATATAAATAAATCCCAAAAACTTAAGCTATAAAAACATTTGATCGACACAAAATCTGAATAAATTATTTCACATGCTAATATGGATTTCTTGAAATTCATCAATCTTTCATTTGTTGGATTTGTCAGCTTTTCTACTATTTTTTTTTTCAACATTAACATTACATGCTGTACTTTTTCAAAGATCTTTGCTTGAATATCAATTCCCATTCTCGTATACATCTCTTTTAATGATGAATGTTTCCTATTCGATTAATATCTAGAATGGTTGAGAACCATTCCAATGATTGGGGCTGCATTTCTAGGTGGGATTAATTACTTTAATTTACTAAAAAAAAAAAGTTTGTTTTTTTTGTTTTTTTTTAACAAACTGACCAGCAATGAAATATGGTTACATTACAACTTGATAGATTCTAAGAGATTACAGGCAAATGAAATGAGCCACCATTAACCATAACAAAGGCTATTCTTCACCCAAAGATGATGCTTTGTATATGGTAGAATATATAAAAGGAGTCCACTATGATGAGCTCTTTCTAGAGAGCAAAGCAAATGATTTGAACAAGTTAAAAAAAAAAAAAAAAAAAGTGAAAGCAGAAAAAGTGTAAAGTGTCCATAATTATTTACAAGGGCATAATATTCTACCAGGATAATACTAGATTGCATGTTTCCTTAGTAACTATATAAAAATTGTTACAGTTTAGTGGGGAAGTTTCCAATGTCACCTCAAAAATTATAAGTAAATGAGGAAGAAATAGAGAAAAGAAAAAAAAGAAAAAAGTACTCACATGAACAAGCCAGTCTAGGAAAAGTGATGTCAACATGAATAAGAAGCTTGTGTCCTCGTGATGTGTCTACAAACAATTCTGGATGAACTTCTTTTGTGAGATAATAATTCAATTCTGATACAAACAGGATAAACATAAAGATAGAACTGACAAGCGTCACTGAAAAATAAATTTCAAAATTATGTGAATCAATATTAGGTGGCTAAACAGACAAAATTTGATTATATCTTAATACAAAATATATACTAATAATAGAAAAATACTAAATGCAAACATACAATAATCTTACTATTTACTAAGTAAAGTGTATTTGTATTTTTTTTTTTTTGTCTAATGTTTAGCTTTTAATATCACTAGTGGCAGCGAGATAACCAGAGTAATCTCCCTTGCATTGGCATGGCTAGACAGCAGTGTCTTTGATTATGATAGTGGTTGATTAAATAATACAAAGTAAGAATCTTGCCTGCTAATTATAGAAAAGACTAAAAAAAAAAAAACTGGACTAGAGGATATTGGTACTTGAATAGACAAATAGATAAAAATATAATCAGAAAAAAATATATTTAGACTCACAAGCAAAACCTAATAACAGCAAAGGCTCAACAAAATAAGCCATCATTTGTGACATTTGTAAGCTATCATATTAATAACAGAATGAATTGAAAAGAAACATATACAAGGCGACATTGCAAAAGTAAAACTTCCTAATCTTTTCCATGGAAATTGCAACAAATCCAAGAAGCCTAATAAAACTATTAGATAGAACAAGTTTTCAGTCGCAAAACATCATTTTCACTATGTTCATCACTGGCCAAAATGCATAGGTGATGACCAAGAGCATGCAGTTCATATGTTGATAGCTGTAGAACGTCACCCGGAATATGACTTGTCACACTTTGTCACTAATGCTGAAATATATTACCCATTTCCTGTGTTCACATCCACTGTTTAGTTTTCGTTTTCATTATTATTAATTATTCAAGTGACACAATTTTACTTTTAATCATGAAAGCAAGAATTTCAATTTATTTATATTCCCTTGTGAAATGAAATTAAAATTCTAAGAAAATGTTAAATTTAATTTTTATTGTTTTAAATGAGTTGAGTTTATCAATATCTGAAAAAAAAAAAAAAAAATACTGAATATAAGCAACTTATTTAAATATACACAAACCTCATTTTTTTAAAAAATGGCATGTCCCTTCAAAAGACAAGCAATCACAGCTCTCCACAGATATTTTTTTATTATCTGCAAACTACCATGACTTCCTGCAGAAGAAGAAGTGGTTTCTTATTGTTTTCTCAAGTAGTAAATTTAGAGTTATCCTCCTTCTAGACTGATTGCTGTCCAAAGTTAGAAAACTCAGCCTATCCTGTTATTTAAGCCATAACTGGAGAGAAAAGATGGATTCATGCCTTTCCTAAAGAAAGCTAGTGTAACATTGAACTCAAGAGTCTCAGATGGAACTCACCTTCCAATTCCATACTAATAACTGTTAATACTAATAATTGTTACAGCAATATAATTCAAATAATTACATATATTAAATAAAAAAAAATCTTAGTATATCAAAGTTAATTTCATCCTCTATTAAAGCAGTAATATGTTTGCTGAATCAATATCATTTGCTTTGTCTATAACCAGATCAGTTTTGAATGCCTATAGAATTAAAAAATAAAAATAATGATAATCAAGTGATACTCTCACTTTAGAAATCAACATTTAAATAATCTAAGACATAAATAATAAATTAAATCTTAAGCAATCCCAATACTCATATCAGTGTGGTTTAAGCAACATGGAAAAAAAAAAAAAAAAAAAAAAACAGGCCTATACAAGGAAATGCTGAAAAGTTTTCGGTGACAAAGACAGTATTCTAAAAACAAAACAAAACAAAAAAAAAAAAATTGGTCAGATTTTGGGAAATTGGTTGAACCAAAAAACGTTTAGCACCCTCTTATACAGTAGTTTCACATAACTTGACTGACTGTGCCATAATAATTCACTAATACAGTATGAAAAAAAAAAAAAAATTGTTCTGTTATTATAACTTGCTTCAACCCAAGTTTTGAATTATTGCCTGGCATACTAAGAATTCATGGCAGAGAGAAAATCTTCAAAGAAGGCCAATAATTAATTAAAAAAAGAAAATACTTTTATTCACTAAATGCAGCTGCCTAGTTAAATAAACAATTAAATCAAAAAGTTTGAAATATTGATTAATACAAATAAGAAAGAAAGCTAAAACAAATTCAACTGCTGAAGTGACATTTATTCACTATGATCAGAATTTTTGAAAAATTAAAAACATAAATGATCAACATTCAAATCCGTGATGTTTTTTTAATTAACAGAAGTACATTTTGGGGGAAATTTGTAAAATTTGGTTAAAAAGTTGAGTTACTCAACACGGAACATGACACTATATTTAAAAATAGAATCTCAGCATGGTTGCTCCACATTATATTGCCTTCATCTCAGAGAGAAAATTTAATCAATATTTTGATCACTAAGCCTAAATTTCAATTTATTTTTTACTTTTGTGTGCAAAATATAAACAAAAATTGAAAACTATCTTAAGAAATGAAACATGAGGTTGAATTGGTGACTTCATAGTCATTAGCTAAATTTTGATTTGAAATTTTTACTGTTTAATGTTTATTCTGTATATGATTAATGGAAAAGTCTTGAGTTAAGTGTATTGCCAAAAGAGATGATGTTGGAAACTAAATATTTGTTCAGTAAAATAAATGCCGTTTTTTCAACATTAAGCTACAGACTAATCAACGTCTTCTTTTATGTGCTACGCCCTTTCGATTTCAGTATTCGTCCAATGCTCCTTAAAACTTCCTTAGACACAACTTTCATTAGTAGAACCACCTCTGCCACTTCAAATCTCTTATACACCTGAGAGAAAATTGTCCAGCATTCACTGCCATGTAGAAGATCAGCATTCTTGTTTGTTTCTCAGGACTTTTTCTTTATCTCTTAATACTCTGACTTGATAAATGGGTAGTGTGAGGGTTATCAGTGCAAAAAATTGGAATCCTTGATTAGAGCTCAAGTGCCAGCCTAGCAGTTACAGTTACTTTGCTCTAATTCTATATGGGAATGAACCTCTTCTTTGCACAGATAGGAGTTAAATGGGAAAATAGATTTGGATAGCAGCCAGTCTAGAAGAACTGAATTCAAAACTGTAGTGAAGATAATGGGAAAACCACTCCACTATCTTTCCCAAGAAGTTATAGCATGTCATATAAAGTAAAGAACAAATTTGTGGAGAGCCATGATCACTTATGTCCTGAAGGGATATAGCATTAAAATAAAAACATACTTTGTTTAGATTCACAATAAAGCTTTAAAATGAAGATTAGTGACATCTGGTTTACACACACACACAACTTTCTCTGTCACATGAAATTAGATCAATAAGCCTGACACAATTATTAGCTGAATGTTGATCTGAAATCATCACTGTTTAATGTAGGTGTTCATAATATTGATACAGTGTCAAGTTGATCCCTATCTTTTGCAGAGTTGTCTGCATTTACCTTTTATTTACAAATGTCATGCTTTGAAAAATGTGCTTACATCATTGATAATTTTTTATACTTTTGTTAATTTTTATTCTTAGATGCACATTTTCAATGGAAATAAAATCTAAGTGCAGATGGCTTTGTGGAGGTCAGAGGTTGGTTTTACACTATATCAGTGTTATGAACTGGACCACCCATCTAAGTTGATAAATTTAAAGTAGATGGGTTTGGCCCTTGTTTCCTGTTTAGGATTGGGTTTCTGCTTCCTTTTAAAGTTTTCTCATACTCTTTCACTCTCAGTAGCCCCCTTGCATCTTAGTGGTATTATCACCTTGCTTGAGGTGAATTTATTTAAAACCTGTTATTAATAAAGAAATCTTGAATTGAGTTTTTGTAATGTCAATGAACACTCGTTGCCACTTTGGTAATGCCAATGAATACTTGTTGTCACTTTAGTAATGCTTGTTGGAGTAGAGATTTTGTAATTGCAGATACAACTACAGTACACTGTTGATCAATGCTGTTGTCAGATGCCTTTGAATAACACTCCCACTAATAGTACTTGCTCAATAATACTCACTCGAATAGTAATCTCTGTATTGAAGTGAATAGAGAATAACTGTCCATATAGTAATAGAGGATAGACTAGAAATGGAAGTCAATTGGACGTCACACCACTTCCTACTTATGTATTACCCCTGTTGTAACATGGTCTACTTAATTCAATAATGGGATCACCTGTGTTTGCTCACTGGTGATCTATGTTCAAACTAAAGTGTTGGCAGCAACACTTTATTCATATATAACATAAGTACACATTGATAACAGATTTTATTGAAAAATCATTTGTGTAAAATAAATCTTTTTTTCACATTATGTTATAGACTTATTGATCTGCCTATATTATATATGTAGAATTTTTATCTATACAATTAACTATTGTTGCAAGAAGAAAGAATTATGCTTTTTAAATGATTAAAATACCAATGCAGAAAGTGGAATCTGCAAGCCAAGTTCAAATTCCAGGCTAGTCTGTTGCATTCACTTTCATACTAATGCTCTTAGAAAAGGGTATGAATCCATTTCTTCTTCCTCCTGCCAATCAGCTATTGCTTAAATAGCAATGTAGACTGGGTTTGCTAACCTTGACTGGCGACCAATCTAAGAGAAGGAAAACACTGAATTCCAAAATGTGAAAAACAGCAATGGGAAATCAATCCACTATCTTTCCCAATAATGCATGACAAATCACAGATAAAGAACAGGAACCTGTGGAGAGCTATGATCCTAAAGGAAGATGACATTTAAAAAAAAAAAAATAATAAAAATATTCAAAGATGACTAACATGAAATAAAATATAAATGTATAAGCAACCTGATCTTCTCTACTACTGTACAGAGATATTTACTTATTGGAATGGAGTAATACTTGTTTTTACCATAACACCAAAATATATTTAGTATTGTACAGAATCAGTTTGGAGGAATGAGTGGGTAGAAAGATTGTGTTATACTAATCTTACAAGTGAGAGATTTTTTTGCTTGTTTTTTATGCCTAGAAAAAACATTATTCAAAATCCTAGCTTTACCTGAGTTTGGACACCAACCTCTGGCACCAGCCACAATGCAGTTATAAAAATAATTTAATAAATCCTAATAATATACACAGTAGTATTTTAAAAGAATTTATTAAATATATAAAGTTGATTTGAGATGATGAACCCTGACTCAAACTAAATATCAATATTTCCTGAATAGGTGATTTAATACTAGCCTTAACAGAAGACAAAATAAAACAGACTATAAACAGAACACAACAGTCCCTATTTTTCATACATTAACCATAGTCAGAATCCCAGAAATAAAACAATTTTGCTTAATAACGGCCCCAAAGTAAAAGAGTTGTGATGCTGGCAATTCAGAAAGGCCAAAGAAAAGATTTAAATGCTTCCTTCAAGTGACAAAGTAAAAGTTCATAAAAATGAGATACTGAGGTTTCTATGATAAGAACAAGATCATCATATAACTTTAGTATATTGTTTTACATGTTCTACTTTACTATTAATTATTATTGGTTTGGTACTATTTATAGTTTGGAGGCATCTGCTGCAGATGATTTGGGTATATGCCCTGCAGATCAATGGGGGTGATGTGCATGTAGCATAGTGGTTACTGGCAGAGAAACTGAAATTGTCATGTCAAGTTGCATTCACTTTCATACAAATACTCCGGGGGGTATGAATTCATCTCTTCTTGCCAACTATGAGTTAAATAGCAAGGTAGACTGAAATTTCTAGCCTTGATTGGCAACTAGTCTAGAAGAAGGATAACTCTGAACTCAAAACCAAGGTGCTGGCAATGTTACCCTATAAAAAAGCACACACACACAACAGCAAAACCTAGCATGGTAAGGCTATGGTTCTATATTCTGCAGGTGAGTCTAAGGGTGCTGAGGAGGAGGGAGATGAGAAGATAAATGGAGATTACTATCATTAAGTCTACTAGAAAGTTAAGACTGTATATGAATATAAGATAAATTTTAGCATCACAAATATTAATACATTTCACCTGAGGAAAATAAAAAAGTAATTGCATAAGCTTGAGCTGATAAAAAATTTCTAAACCTAACACATATGTCAAATATAACCAAAGTCAAACTATTTTCTGATAAAAAAAAAAAAAAATAAATAAATTTAAAATACATATTTTAGAGTAACATTTTAATATATTGCCACAACAGAATAAATAACACAACAGATGTGAAGACTTGAGAATATATTATAAGCAAAGAAGAATTTCACACAACAGACACAGGTGCAAGTAATTTCACAAAAGTGTTTTAACAGACATTGAACATCAATATATTGTTGTTTTGAGTGTCCAAAGAAATCAATATAGTGTTAAGACGGCAAACAATTGATATTTGAGAATACAGTCTTTGTAAGAAATTAAAGTTTCTTTACGAATTGATAGTAAGCAATCAGTTTTAAACAAATTCTTTTAGCATGTTGACAGCCAGAGGTCAATTATGACATCTAACTTCAAACACCGACTTTATAATAATCCAACTTAGGCAATAACAGTGTTTTAGGAATTGATTTATAGCTTCAACTGAAGTCTTAACATCATTTTCACATTAAAGTATCATTGTGAATAAATTTGTTGTTGGCGCCCAGAGATGAAAATGTATCAGAAAATGCCAAGCACAAGATAACTTGTAGTTACTGTCATAATAAAAACTGTCAAACGAGTTATCTTGTGGTCAGTAGTCAATGTGGTAATTACCAGTATTCAAAAGGATCCCATGGTGATTTTATAGATATTTACTATGTTTAGATTAGTGTGGCACAAGATCACTGGTATAGAGCACTCATTATCAAATTCACTATACTATAGTAACAAATGATTTTAGGGAATGAAATGTGAAAGTTTTTTCAATTATATATGCATTGCAAATTAGACATGTTTCTTATAATAAATACCTGTATGTGCAGTGGGGGAGGGATACATAAATGATTCTGCAGTTTTATGTGTGCATGAATCTGGCTCAATAAGTCCATAATTTGAGACATGCTTATGAACAGAATTTTGAACTGAAATTTTTCACTATATAATGCTTGGTCTATGTGATTAACATTCACCTGCCAATTAAGTGCATTGTCAAGATTTATATTGAGAAATGAATTAGTTGTGCAATTTTGTTTTTTTAAAGGGTCTGCAATGTAATCAATCTTGACCTGGCACCTCAACTGCATGAATTTAAGTATGCTAGTAGATTGACAAATAGGTCTCATAATTTTACTATTGAAATAGTTAGATGTAATCGTATTTTCTCTTCTTTTCTTGCACTTCGCTTATGTAACTCCCTTTCAATTTCTTGCTTCCCAAACACCTACAATCTTCAAAAATTTAAATCAAATACCAATCGCCATCCTGTCTTAATTATCCTGTTCTTTTATTGTCCTTTCTCCTTACTAAAGTCTTTTTATTCTCTTTCACACCCAGTAGCATTATTGCCTTGCCTGGAGGTGAAATTATTAAAAAATAAAAATAAAAATAAAAATAAATAAATCACTAAGCTATAGATTACTTGAAGGTGTGTCTAGATATATATTATGTTATTTATTTTTCTTTTTTGCAAGAATTTTCTTTTTTATTCAAATCTTTGAAATGTTAAATTAAAAAAAAACTAACCCTCCCTAACTGCATCTCTCTCTCTCTCTCTCTCATCTAAGTCTTACATCTTATAGTAAGCTCACCCAAATTGCAATGTCTATCTGTTACTAAAAATAGGCTGGGGGTTAAATATATACTGCAGTTTCATGAAAAATTCAGCCTTTGTGTTTTATCTTTTCCTACATAAAAAAAATGTGAACTGAACATCTCATAACCTGAAAGTCATCTGTTGGAATGTTAATCATTAAACAGTAATGATTACCTAATGTTTTAATGTAACTTTACATTTTTGTTTTCTTACATAAATCCTGTTGAACAAATAATCTTCTTGAGAGCATTAAGATAGCACTAGTTTAACCCTTTGGCATTCAATCCACCCCATGTATACTCTGCCATGATATATGATGACATCATCGCAAATAACGCAAGAAGTCATGCAAACAGTGAGACTTTGAGAGCTGATGGGGAGGGTTTGAGCGTGTTGAATGTTAAAGGGTTAACCCCTGTTTACCCCTACTTACTAATCAGATATTCTGTTCTTGTTAACATATCTAATCATGGGTATTGAGAAAATCCCTGCTATTTCCATAGCAATGAATGGAAAGCATTAAAACTAAAAAACACCCATAAAAGACTAGTACAAAACAAAAGAAATAAAAGTCTAAACAAATCTTGATTCCTACTTACAAATAAGATATTCTATTGTCCTTATATTGTTGGCATCAAACATTTCATCATCTCAAATAAGGGAGATCAATTTATGTGACCAATAAATATAGTCATACTGTATTTTATATTATGGAAGTTTGACAATGAATCTCTCCTCTGACCTAGCTCAGTAGGGGAAAAAACTGATTGGTCACATTTAATGCCTCAAAAAACAAACTAGTGATTATAATTAAAACTCAAACTAATAATTATAATCAAGCGGAGATTGAATTTTTAACTATTGCAATGAATTGGTGTTCTCTCAAGGAGGCGTCATGCATTGAACACCTAGTGGACTTGAACTAAACCCAAACCTCAAATGGAACTTGTACATACAATCCATCATTAAAAATACTCATCAGTTCCTTGTACTACTCTAGTAAGTACCTGACTTCTAGTATCTTCTACCTTTACAAAAGAGAGTTCAGACCAAAAATGGAGTACCAACTCCACAGAGGATGCTTCCCCGATCACAATCTTAACCTATTCAAGTCTAAGGTTAACTGTTAGCTTCCCCCTAATTTATCTGTAGCCCTCTACTTCAAGTGGCTCTTGGGCCTTGTACAGGATGAACATAAAAATGACAACAATTTGATGACATGCTAGAATAATAAATTCAATACAGTAGGGTTTTTTTTTTGCCATCTCCTAATTATCATAAGTCACGGAATCAAAGCAAAGTTTTCATTTCTTTGGGAAACAATGAAAATCTCAACAAAGACCATGTCTTTAAGACATAAAAGATCACTTAAGATTAGAAACCTCTACAGAGTCATGATATTTAATATTTATAATGAATTTTTAAAAATGAAAAATCTTAGTTTTAATTTCAAATTAATAAATTAAATTTAATATTTCCAATAAGCAAAATACTTTGCTCTATTTCAAAAATAATTTAAATTGACTAGAAGGAATTTTTTTTCCTAAAAAAGTTTTTATTTTAGCACCATTTTAAACCATGTTTATTGCAAGGTGAATTTTTATTTGAGGAATATTAGCTGATTTAAGGTATAATTAATCTGATTTGAGACAAATATTTACTTTAGTTTAAAATATCACAAAAATGCACTTTTTTAATACGGTAGTAGCTGTCTATTTAATCTGTTCATATATTGACAGCTTTATAACAGACTGAAGTTTATCTGAGTTTGTTGTCTGCGGACATTATCTGTAAAAAATAACTGGATATAATGTGAGCACTTTTTATAATTTTTAAAAACTCGGTAATCTTAAAATTTAGGAAAATATTTTCTGTAATCTAATGTTGTATTGAATTTTGGTTTTAATTTTACTATAGTTATAGTTTTACTTAATATCTAAAAGAGAGAAATTAAAACTAAATTTTAAAATATTTAAAACAAATTAAATTAATAAAAATTTAAAAACAAGAAATAATTCTTTTAAATATTTATTATAAATTTTTTTTTCTTAAGGCAATATTGTCCTTAATATTCCTTGTTTATAAAAACAGTTAAAAGCTTTTCTAGTTTTATTGCATTTTTATTTTAAGATTCAGAGCAGATTTTCAGTAAATGGTGTTTCTGTTTTACAAAAAAAAAAAATTGATGGTTTAAATTCTCCAAGGACTCCTGCTTTTAACTAATATGAATATCAAGGAAGTGTGAAATTTTAATTTCTCAAAATTTTATAAAATTAAGTTTTAATAGAAGTTTAAATATTAAAAAATAATTTAATTCATTTATGAATAAGTCCTGAAAGTTTAAAATCCAACAATTATTTGAATTTTGCAAGAATTTCTGAACAATGTGTATTTTACTATAACAAAATGATGCTAAAATTTCCTAAAATAATCTTTGGCCAAACAGTTGACACAAGAAAAAAAGATTTTTAATCAAAATTTCAAACATGCTAGAGAGGATTAAAAAATTTAATAAAAAAAGAAATGCTTTGATCTTTCCTAATAATAATAGCAGACATTTTGATGATAATTTGTTTTCATCAAATTTGGGGCTGTTTTTTTCATTCTAGCATGCTCTTCATTCAGCAAGTTTTGGGAGGTAGCCACTTAAGATATTCCATTTTGCTTGTTTTTTTTTTTTTTGTTGCACTGTTACTGATAATAGTTGAGTGGAAGTTTGGTAAAATTGCTTCTGATATGAAAGTGTAAATGAAGCAAAGGTATATCATTGAATTCTTCCATACTGATAAAATTGTACCTATTGATATTCAATAAGGTTTGCTGAATGTTTAGAGTGACCAAATACTAGATGTGAGCAGTTAGGCAGTGGGTAATACACTTCAGCAGCAATGTGTAGATTGCTTCTGCTCATATACATTTTTATAAATATGACATGCAGGCTCTTGACAATTGATGGTGACTATGTGGAAAAATAAAATTTTGTGGCTGAACACTTTCTCTCTCTCCAATTATATTATCTTGCTTCCTGTATATGTTGCCATAATAAAAGATCAAAAAATCTTTGAGACTGATCACACCATCTAATGAAGAAGACCAGATCTAATAGGAAAAGAAGATCTGCCAACAGATCACAAGGTGAAGGTAAAAGAAAGTAAAATTGGAAAAATACCAAGACCTCAGACACTGACTGAGAAAGTTGTCTTACATAAAGTTCATGTCCATGCCCAAAATAATTGGTACACTTAGAACTAAGCCAAAAACATTAGAATCACAAATGGATGAATTAAAGATTTCAGGAATTTAAACTGTCCAAACAAGAGTTGTGCTGACATCTTCGATGATGCCGAGAAAGCTGCTTGCAATTTGAAGAGTTTTTCTCTCAGCTGTAAGAACCAACCGATATCTGGTGTGAATATTCATCATCTTATTATTATTATTATAACAATAAAGATGAAAGTTGAACCTATCAGCATACTAAAAAGTCTTAGGTGGGGGGATGGAAAAGAAAAAAAAATAGAGAGAGAGAAATTAGAGTGAATTAAAACTATCCACATGGCTACCTTTCTCAAATCTGTAAGAATACTGAGGAGAGTTCTAATTCTAAAATTAGATTTTTTTTTTCATCTGATCCCTATTAAAATCCATCTATTATGAAAACTCAACAAGTACAAACAATAAACTTATTTCCCAATTTAACCACTTAGGAATGGCTAACAGGGTTCTTGCAAGAAATGTCTTTATCCTGGTTCTTCTTACTCTGACAATGAATCAAAACAATTCATAGAAAGCAATAATTGGCCTGGAACAATAACTAAAGAAGATAATGAATTATTTTGTTGTCACATAAAAGAACATTTCAGTCCCAATCATGATAACCATGGAATTTCAAACTAAATACTTTATTTAATCTATAGGGGCAATTATGCTTATTCTGCAGTTTATGTCCAGGGGAGATAATTCTTCTTGTTCTTATTTAGTACTCTTCAGTTATTGTTTGTCCTGTTTCTGTTTCTATTGAGTCTAGGTCTGCAGTGCCTGGCCCAGGAATTGAGCTCACAATGTGTCACCAAAAATCATGATTCAATACTTTAATCCACTAGGTTACTGACACCTGAAGAAAGATGCAGGAGGAAGGGAACAGCTGAAGTGTTAATTATGACAACAAAGATGGACATTAGTTGGAATGTAAATAAAAAGTAATTTGTCATATAGTTTTACTGTAAAATTGAAGATAATAACCATGTTGGTTTAGAGAGAGAGAGAATGAAATAAAAAAAAAAAAACAGATTCATAGAGGGAGCAGCAAGACAGAAGAGGAATGGTTTCATCAAAAATAATCTTTTCACGTCACAGTACTTGATGAGATTTTTTTTTCTTCTCCCCATTAAGTAGACAAATTGGAAAAAAGTAAGCCACTGTTTAAAAGTACAAATGAATATTTCTTTTTCCCTTCACTTGTCTTAGTAAAATAAACTTTTTTTTTTTCAAAATGCCATATCCTTTCAAAGACTAGTTTGATTTTATTATCTGGTAGTTGCAATTATTTCTTTGGGAAGATATTGAAATGGTTTCCAGTTGCCTTCTCCAGTTTTGAATTCTGAACAGTCCCTCTCCTAAATTGGCTGCCCAGTTTATCCTACTATTTAACCTATAGCTGGTGGGGGGACACAAAGAAAAGAACTCATACCTTACTAAAGGACATTAGTAGCACAGACTAAACTGGAATTTGAATCAGGCTCATTTATTCCACAGCAATAAACATTGCACTAAATTGCAAAAATACACTATGGAATTTCTATACATTCTGTTCAATGTTTTTTTTTAATCTTCATAGTTCTGTATTTAGTATAAAGTCGTAAAGAAAATGCCATGATTATGAATTCAGGATCAATTCCTATGAGCCAACCTATAGTCATTGTCTTCCTAATAATTCCCTAGACAAACACATAAAAAGATCCATAAAATAATAACAAATAAAAAGATCCATAAAATAATCCTCTGGCTCAAAAATCATTCTCCATTTTATAGAAAGAATTAAGAAAATATGAGTAACAAAAAAAACAAAAAAAAACAAAAAAGAAAGAGTAATAACTATAATGTGGGAGGCAAACATTTATCTTTATTTGTTTGTATACACAAATTCCTTCAACAATTTTTTTTTTTTAACTGCAAATCATTATGAACTCATTTTGTTTTCTCATGTTATGAGTCATAATGCTTCAGGAATTGTTTATTCTCTAGTTGCATAACACAAGAAAGAATTTTTTATGCAGATTTCAACAAAATGCAGCATAAGTAAAGCATCTCAATTTTTTGCCACTCTCTAGTTAGTCCCCATCTAGATTATGCTGTGCAAACATGGTGATCATATCACCAACAGAACATCGATTTACTTGAAGACTTAGGGATGACCTGCTATAAGTCTTCCAAATTATCTACAGTTTAGTAGATATTGACTATACAAAGTATTTTTCATTGGATCAAAGTAACTGTTCCTCCAAAAGCAGATGTTAAATCCTTTCACTTGACATACATCACGTTGATAACCCTATCAGCAAAAGTAACCCCATTTTCAGCTTTTAGGTATGCAGAAAAAGAAAAGACTGGGAGCATACATACTGTAAATTTGAAGAGACTAGTTCTCTTTCACTTCAAGCCAAAATTGCAGTAGGATGCTAAAATTAGCGCTCTGAGCAATAGTCGTACATTTTGCTTATTATACATATATCACTCATTCTTTAATTCATCAGAGTAAGTTCAAATTATCCTTCATTCTTTACAAAGACTTAAGAACATTTCTAGAGTTTGTTTTCTTTCAGGAATTATTCTTGAAACTTTCTCTACATGAAAATGTTCCCAAATGAATAAAACTTTCTGTTTCATTTCACTCTTTTGTCCATCTATTTTCTCAAACAATTCAATACTTAATTTTTCAATATCTGTATATATTTCCGAGATGAGGTATTATGTACATTATTTACATTATTCAGACTATTGTCCTCATCTTTGTCGCCATATTTATTACAACGTTTCGGCCGTTGTATGCTCCGGCCTTCTTCAGGTGGTTGGAATGTCGAACTGAACCCTTTATTTCGCTCACTGGGGTAGACTGTTCTAGTTCAACATGCCATGTTTAATGGATGTCAGTTATCTCCTGTTAATTTTCCCTATTGAACTCACACTATTTGGGTTCTGTCACTGAGGATGAGGACAATAGTCCGAATAATGTAAATAATGTACTTAATTTTTCTTTGTCAATACCAACACTTTATCAACTGTGTGATTAAAGAATGGAATGCTCACCCTTGTGATGTAGTGTTGGCTGAAATTATCAATGAGTTAAATAGTTAAAACATCAAATTGATAAAATACTAATGAAAAAAAGGGGACATTTCATAAGCCCCAATGGATTTCCTTTTCCAGTGGTGCAATCCACTGTTATCTAAATCTATATTTTTATAGGACAAAATATTTTTTTGTTTGTAATCTTTTATTATTTTTTATTATTATTGTAGCACTTTGGGTACAGGTTACAGGTCAATCTCTGAATGAAAAAGTTAAAAAAAAAAATGAGCAAATAAAAACCGATATTGGTTAAAAAATGAATTACAACGAAAACACAGGAGAAAAGAAAAGGAATTACTAGGAATCGTACAGTTTTATCCAGAGACTTTGTGCTCACCATACAGATTTAGGAGGGTAAGTGAATAGGCAAGTTGAAAGAAAAGCAACAAAGGTTGTGTTTTTTGTTGTCAATTACGACAAGCACGTTGATACAAAGCAACAAACATCAGGATCGTCGCTTAAGGTTTTAAAAAATTTTTAAATAAAATACAAAACTTTTTCTATCTCTATTTTAGCTAGCATTATTAAAGCTTTGAAAATTTAATTAATAAGACTCAATTTCTTTGAATGGCTTACTTAATCTATAATTTATATTCACACTGGACACACGTGTCTAACTACCAACAATGAAACCATGAATTGATTGAAACGTTTCTAAAAATATTTCCCTAAAAGTACAACAGTTCAGCTGTTTTTCAAAACGCACAAATAATTTCCGAGGTTTTAGCAAGATTCAAAACCATTTTTTAAACTAAACAAAAATTCTTTAAAATACAAAAAGAAAATATGGGAGAAATCCTGTAAATATTATTTTTTACATTTTGTTTAGCTGTTTTCATTTTTCAATCATGGATCACAATTAAAATCTTGCACACAGTGGGTTCGATCTTTACTACAGAAAAAAAAACACGCTTAAACACGGACTTGTTTCAGACTAAGCTTTACAAACACAAGCAATTATGTAATTAATTTTGTTTGTTAATGTTAAAGTGGCCCTACCCCCCGCCTCCAAAAAACATTTTATTGCAAACATTTGTTTTTTGTTAGACAAATTCTTAACTTAAAAAAAATTCAGTCCGGGTTGAAAAACTAAATAAAGAAAAACAGTCTGAAAAACATATCTTGAAGAAGATTTGCTTTTTAGTTGTTTATCTTTTAAAACTTTAGTTTTTGTTGGTAGTTTTAAATTGTTTTGCAAAAAAGTTAATTTTTTTTTCTATAACTTCTTTTTAACCAAATCCTACATAATGTTTTAAAAATAAAGAAAATGAATAGTCAATGCTTTCATTTTATTTTTAAAAGATGACGAAAAAGTTTATTTGGGGGTGGGGGCATTAATAAATCGAAAATGATCAATAGAGAAAAAAGTTACTAATTTTTATGTTTTTTAACTTTTTATGCGAAACGGGTTTATTTTTGGCTCAGAACTAAAAAAAAAACTAAAAAGGGAATTCAGAATTACTCTTTGGGGGGGGGGTACATTATCAAAAAGATATGGTGAAAAATAAGTTTTTATTTTTTAAAAACTTATTTTTCACTATATCTTTTAAAAATAACGAAAAAATTGTCTTTACTGTTCGTCGGTAATAATTTTACTTGGAAGAAAAATTAAATTTAAAAAAAAATTACTAAAAACAAATAATTTATGTTTTTATTTTATAAAAGTTTTGTTTAATTTTAATTTCTGTCGTTTGTTAGCTTCACACAAATAAATAGCGTGAAAGTTTTTATTTTCGGGCTTCGTCGTTGGGTTTCTCAAGACAAAACATTCAACAAAATATTAATAAAGTAACCAATCAATTACTGACAAGTGTAACATTAACAACAAGAAGCGTAATTCGAACATTTAACATTTCAGATGTTTAAATGTAACAGTCACTTTGTCAACATGATCAAAATTCTTTTATTTATTTATCATATGTCAGTAGAAGGAGACAGAATTGAGTCACTAAAGAAAAACAGCTATTTCTTTTACTTAAACGAGGAAGGAAGCTGTATTTTGTACATATAGTCACGTTGTTTTTCTTGCCGCTCGCGTTAAATCAAAAATTCACAAGAAAACGAACTTTAATGCTTAGTTACTAACAATTCAGTTAGTAACTTTAAATACTCACCAATAGCTCCTGCATAGGTTTTTATGCGAAAATCTTCCAATGTTTTCGGATAAGCATCAAATTGTCGAAGCCGGTTGATCAAGTCTCGGTTTTCCATAACTACGTGTGCTTGCAATTATATTCAAATGTGATAATTAAAAATAAATATATATTTTTTTTTTTTTTTTTCTTTTTTTTACAAATTTAGTAAGTGTGAAAAAATATTCTCACACTACACTCAGCAGGAAGTTTTATACAAAAAAAAAATCACAGATTTTCTTATGAATGACACCTGGAAGAAGAAGATTGATCTCTAACTGTAAATGTCTATCTAGCAGTTTAAATACATCAGGTGAGTAGTTGAGCAACAAATCAGTAAAATTACGATCACCCATAAGATCCCCGCCTCGCAAGTAATAATTGGCAGGGCCAGGGGTGAAAAATGAACTCCACAAGAATCAAAAGGAGCAGATCAGACCTTGCTGATATTTTGGAGGCGTGATAACACGATAAAACTTGAGAGTTCAAAAACAAGGGAGCTAACTCTAAAATTCTCATTTAAATTACGCTCCTTGTGTTAAAAAAAAAGGTCACTTACCGAACACACAAAATCGACTCATAATGGAAAACACGCGGTTTGAGAGAAAACACTTACAGTGATTTTAAAATTTAATCAGTAATATCAATTCTTCGTAAATGTTTAAGCTTGATAAATTTCACTTGTTTAGCCATCGCTTAAAACATAAGGTCATTATGACAAAATATGACTTCATAAACTTTAATAATAGTTGTCATCATTATCATCATCATCCACCTCAACCCATGACTGTATTCGGTCACAGGGTCACTAGTGTACTGATGAGCACCTGACCCGCTCCCTCAATATATCTCAGTTGTATACCTATGTCTTAGTCTCTGTGTAACTGATCTTCCAGTTCACGCTGATACTGTCAGATCATTTTTTCCTGTCTGCTGCTTCCTCTTTTGCCTAAGGTGGTACCTTATAGGATGGTAGCGAAATATTATTTGTTAATATGACATGTCCATACCATTTTCACTTTTTCTTTTTGACAATGATTATGAGGTCTTCTAATTGGCCTTTTTCTTGCCTGATATCTCACACTATGTCATTTGTTATGCAGTCGACATAGGAGATGCTTATAATGATTCTGTATCATCTCATTTCTAATGCTTGAATTTTGTTATGATGAGCCTTATTTGACACTTGTTTTTGGTTAGTAAAATATACATATATACATCAAGACAACAAAATGAGACATTTATACATATATAGAAGAATTTATTTATCAGGATTTGTTTGTAAAAGTTTGGTAAATATATGAAAGTTCTTGTAACGTGGTGTGTTAAATGTTTCTGTTTTATTTTGTGTTTGGCATAGTGAATGAATAAATTATTTGCAAGTAATAAGTGTTATAAAATAAAATAAGACATATCTCGGCTGATTTGCAGGCAAATAAACTAACATACTCAAGAGTGAGGGCCGGATGTGAACGGGACAAGGCCCCGTCACAAAATGACCATTATTGTCATTTACGCATAGGCCCGACACACGAGTTCCGGTCGAAAAATAAAATAATATCTTAAAGTGTTTCTATTTTTCGACCAATAAAAATGCTTCCCTCCTAATTATACCCATGTCATTTTTCAAGCCTGTTAAGCCATAAAAAACGCCATAAAAGGGATCACACGGGGAAGTACTAGCAGTCAACAGGAGGCCAGGGAAGAGATCTGTCACGGTCAGTCTGGGCAGTCAGCAGCAGTCAGCAGGAGGAGCATCACGCCAACCAGTGAGAACTACTATGAGAGATCAACCCAGATTGGAAGCCGGCTTATGAACTATACCACAAGGTAGCTGTCCCAAACCCACACGTTCCTATTGAAATAAATCACGTAAATCTATTTCTGCTGTTGTTGTATTTCTTTCTTGCAACCATACACTTGTCTATAACATAAGTTCTTTGCAATAAATCATTTAATAAATCATTAAAAGATAATATTAAACATGAGATATTGGTGTAAAAGTTAAAACTTATCTGTGATTTTCATTCCTGCAGCCGCTCAAATCCAAGTGCTCTCTTGGTGAGAGGTCACTGAAAGAGGATTCCACAAAGTTCTTAGTTTTAATACCACAAATACTTTGTAAAAAATTATTACCAGCAATACATTTTTGAAGAAAAAATATTACCAGAAATAGATTTTTGAAGAAAAAATATTACCAGAAATAGATTTTTGAAGAAAAAATATTACCAGAAATAGATTTTTGAAGAAAAAATATTACTAGCAATATATTTTTGAAAAAAAAATATATATAACCAGTAATAAAAATTTTGTCTGCATTAAATAATCCATTGAGGTTGATATGCTGTAAAAAATAAAAAAAACCAAACCAAACTGAAATATTTGAATTGACTAAATAGTTTTAAGTTCCTGACCACTGATTTTTATCACTAATACCAACATGAATCTATATATAAGATTCTGTGACTTCAGTTAGTCCATTTGTCACACCATCTAATATACCCATACATTGACCCATCAAAGCCAAATTTTGGGGAGAAGGAGAAGAGCAAACAAGTAAGAAGATACAAAGTACAGTAGTTTAGTACAATAAATTTTCATTAATTCTTTTGGAAAAATTAAAGGTTTTATTATTTAACATACAAAATACTCCCACTATTTTAAAAACAATTTAATGATTAAAATAACAAATACATATTTAATAAAAATGCAATATTGTTTTTTATATATTTTTTCTTTAAGTTCTTATATATACTAAAAATCCTCATGATTAAATTACAGAAATTATTTGTTGTATCCTTAAAAAAGACAAAAGTGGTAGTCAGTTAGCTGTCTGTCACCCCAGACAAGACTCTGCCATTTGGCATTGCGTCTTCTGGGTTCCTCTCTGCCAAAAGGCAGAGAGTTTGGCCAGCATAGCTGGAGACAAATCTCCAACTAATTGCCGAAGCAAGGTTATTTACCTAACCTCACCGCAAGGCAGGATGTGGCACAAGGCTGTTTTTAATGCGGGGTTAAAATTGAGCCTGTAGGCTCAGGCAAAAATTCCTCATAGACCCTGTGTAGCTACCTACCACCCCAGACAAGTGGAACCCAGATGAGTGGAACCCAGACGAGGCTCTGCCCTTCGGCATAGCCTTGTCTGGGTTCCACTCCACCTGAAGACAGAGTTCGACGAGCACAGCTGGAGATGAATCTCCAACTAATTGCTGAAGCAAGGATATTTACTTTATCCCACCGTGTGGCAGGATGTGGCACAAGGTCATTTTTTAATGCGGGGCAAAAATTCCCTGTAGACCCCGTATACACGAGGCTATGCCAAAAGGCAGAGTCTCTTCTGGGTTCCTCTCTGCCAGAAGGCAGAGGGTTTGATGAGCACAGCTAGAGACAAATCTCCAACTAATTGCTGAAGCAAGGATATTTGCCAACCACCCCATGTGGCTAGATGTGGCACAAGGCCGAATTTAACATGGGATATCTGAGCCTGTAGGCTCGGGCAAAAATTCCCCATAGACCCTGTGTAGCTGTCTACCACCCCAGATGAGACTCTGCCCTTTGGCATAGACTCGTCTGGGTTCCTCTCTGCCTTATAGCAGAGAGTTCAACCAGTATAGCTGGTGACAAATCTCCAACTAATTGCCAAAGCAAGGTTATTTACCTTACCTCCCAACAAGGCAGGATGTGGCACAAGGCTGATTTTAATGCGGGGTTAAAACCGAGCCCGTAGGCTCAGGCAAAAATTCCCCATAGACCCTGTATACACAGGGTTAGGTAGCTGTCTATCACCCCAGATGAGACTCTGCCCTTCGGCATAGCCTCGTCTGGGCTCCACCCCGCCCGAAGGCAGAGAGTTCGATGAGCACAGCTGGAGACAAATCTCCAACTCATTGCCAAAGCAAGGATACTTGCCAACCGCCCCTGCAGTCAGATATAGCACAAGGCCAAATTTAATGTGAGGTATCCAAGCCTGTGGTCTCGGGCAAAAATTCCTCGTAGACACCATAAAAAATGGGGTTGATGTTTGGAGGCTGGTATGGGGGTGGGGGGAAGGACTACTACATGGCCAAGATAATAATAAGAAAGTCACTTGCTTAAATGATCATTTACTTATACTTTTCTTAGACAGCTATTGTGACATGCCAGTAACAAGATATTTCATCTAGATATCTGGCAATAGAACAGAGTGCAGAAAGAGATAGACTTGTAGTGTCTCCCAAAAAAATAAAATAAAATATATAAACAAAAATAAAAAGAATTCAAATTAAAATAAGGCTTTGCACTTTCCTTTAAAACCATTATCTCTTTTTCTCTCTCTCTCTAAACTTCTCTCTCTCAACCTCTCTCTATATACTTCTCCCTCAATTAACGAGAGAGCAATCCTCAAATAAGGAGAAGAATAAAAAGAATTCAAATTAAAATAAGGCTTTGCACTTTCCTTTAAAACCATTATCTCTTTTTCTCTCTCTCTCTAAACTTCTCTCTCTCAACCTCTCTCTATATACTTCTCTCTCAATTAACGAGAGAGCAATCCTCAAATAAGGAGAAGAATAAAAAGAATTCAAATTAAAATAAGGCTTTGCACTTTCCTTTAAAACCATTATCTCTTTTTCTCTCTCTCTCTAAACTTCTCTCTCTCAACCAATCCTCAAATAAGGAGAAGAATAAAAGAATTCAAATTAAAATCTTTGCACTTTCTTTATATCTTTTCTCTCTCTCTCTCAATTAACGAGAGAGCAATCCTCAAATAAGGAGAAGAATAAAAAGAATTCAAATTAAAATAAGGAATTTGCACTTTCCTTTTAAATGCATACCTCTTTCTTCCTCTCTCTCTTTAAACTGATAAGAAGGCAACTCTCAAATAAAAAGAGGAAGAAGAAAAACTGAATCCAGCCAAAAAACGCTGGAAGTTTGCAGAATAAGAATCTATTTATTCATGACTGGAAAATACCAAAAATCAAGGAGGCTCCATGTATAACTTCCAATATATAAAAATAAAAAACAAAGGAACATTGGAAAATAAAATAATTTTGGCCAATCAAAAAATTGACACAAAGAGAAATTTGATCTGAGTTGAAACCAATGTTCGCGTCAGAAACTCTGAGCCTGGTCAAAAGGAAACAACTTGACACCTCTGGGCTAGAAAAGATTGGATGGTAGGAGACAATGGAACAAAATGCAGCCATGCGTGATGCATGAAGGAATACTTAAGAGGTCATCAGCTAATGATATGTCTGCTCTGGACAAGGCCAAGAAATATACAGCAGACTGACACTGACTTAATTTCTAACATTACTACTACCATGGCCAACTAATATTATATGTACCCCCCCCCAAACTGTCACATAACAAGCTGAATTCTAACAGGCTGATGTAATGTAAACAAAAAATATGAATTGCCACTTAGAAAAGGGAGGTAACTTTAAAAATTTAATTCTTAGAATGTAAATTTACAATCTACAATTACATAGACTTTATCAGACATTATTTCAATTCCTGAGACATGTTTTCCACTCTAAAATGCGTATTTACACTTTTTTTTCTAATCCACAAATTATAAACAGCTGTGAGTTACCTTGCTTTTTTGATTTTCATTTGCTTATGTGGCCCGTTTTGCAAATAAACACTATTAGGTAAGTTTTCTGCCTCATTTGCATTTAAAGATTAAATTATAATGTTTGTTGTTATATTTTGTTTAACAAAAATGGTTAACAAATGTGTTGTATTTGACTGTTCTGGTGGACATGTTACTAACAGTGAAAAGTATCAACATTTTCTTTTCCTCTTGGAAAATCCAATCTCGTAGAAAAATGGATCAAATTCATTAATGATATTCAGTGGTTTTCTAAAAAAAATTCATCTTTCTGTATGAAACATTTTGAAGAGAAATTTATTTTGAAAGGAAAATGAAACAAACTGAATTGGGATTTACATCCATTACCTACAATACATTCAGAAAAAAATAGGAAAATCATCTCTTTTGCCGAATACTAAGGGAATTCAGAAAGCCTCCAAAACAATGATTGGTCCAAACTGATGGATTACACAATTTTATTTCAGCTGATATGATAAAGGATTTTACTCAATTGGAAAAAGCAAACTGTTATCCTACTGATTTTGAATTTTTTTTGGAAAAAAAGATTATATTCTAATTCATATAATAGTCTTTGACCCAGAAACACATTTTCCATTTATATGTAATGTATTTGAATTGACCAAAACGAATGTATTTGAATTGACCAAAACCTTCATGTCCAGCTCCAGTGTGATGGAACCCCTAAATCGTTAGGAGAGCAGTTTATATATGGACATAATGCTAAACTCACAAGATTTAGCATGTTAGAAAATTTTCCAAACTACATACAAAATGTGGTGGAAGAACAATCATACTCAGTTCTAGAAGAATTACAAAAAAGACATTACCAACCAAGAGGTTGACCTTCATTTTCTGTAGAATTAATACATTATGCCTTACTACTGCACTGTACATCTCAACAAGCCTATAAATTACTGTAGCAGGAAACCTGGAATTCTGTAGCACAGACACTGGAAATACACTCATAACAGATTCTGGTTCAATATGCACCAACATGACCTGCGTTGAGCACAAATGACTTCGGATTTCTCAATGATCACTCACCTTTTTAAACATTCTTGCTAAGCCAGAGAATTTGCATATTGGGCATGCTGCAAGCCTCGATCTGACTCAATGGTACACACTCCTCGGCATTCCAACACTAATGCTAAGACGGTTTGCCTTGTTAGCAATACACACGTCCTATACGCATATTTAAGTTACATTACTCTAGTCCTCTTGGACCTTTGAGGGAATTCTCCAGCACACTCCCCCTTGATCTCCTAATCACAAAAGTAGCAGCTTGGCGGCAATTGTCTTCATCAGGTGCTACTTCATAATGCCAGGGAGGTGGTTCTGCTTCCTCTCCCGCTTCCTCTTCAGGTGAACTTTTGGACTCTTGTTATTTTATCAACATTTGCTTTTTTTCTACCTACATTTGTATATGTTACAAATTAAACTAAGCATAACTATTAAAGGATGAAAAATTTTGCAGATTTGGACCTCATTCTGGGGGTCTTTTTTTGTCGGAATCCATGAATTTGTTTTGCCCATGATAGGTCTAAAAAAAACATTATATAAAATTCACTATTTTTATCCATGTTGACTGTATTAAAATTATTCAACTTTTTAACAAGAGAAATCTCAAGTTGATGTTAAAAATTGCCACAAAACATTGTTTATTTATTTAAGATGTCATGATCTATTATGACATGTCTCTAATTTGTCTTTAGATATATTGTATTTATTTTCAATTTTTCTAGGTGAATTGTTCACCTATGTTACATATGATCCATTATTGTACATAATTAGGTTAGAATAAAATTTGTATTTTCTATGAAGACTACCTTATAAAAATTGAGATGTAGTAGAGTGAGAGGTTCCGTATCATAAATTCACAATACCCTTGCACCAGTTCTGTGTTAAATACTTAATGAATATAGTTTTTTTTTTTTTTTTTAACCAAATGCACATACTTGTGTGACATGTTTGGAATGTTGAATATGTTAAGTCTTTCTCTGCAGGAAAGCAATATGCACATTTTGAAACTGGTTGAGAAGATTTCAGCCATCAGAAAAAAAATCATTACAGTGGAAAAGAAAAATGGTAGCAAAGAGCAACTTGCATTGTTTCTGCAATTTGAAACCTCCAATAAAGTTGTTTTTCCCTAAATAAAATTTGTATTATTGCAGAAGGCCATCTAAATCTAGTAACTGGTTTTAAAAATAATTTTATATCTGTGGAGTTTGGTTTGCTTTGTTTTATAGCATATCTGGTTATATAATGCTGAATTTTGTCATTTTGAGAAAAATAAATAGGCATAGGTCCAGTTTATATGAGTGTCAAAAAAGGTAGACAAGTAAATCTGTGTCCTTTGTTTTGGTGGGAGGAGAGATTTTAACCCCTTGCATAGAGATGCAGTTGGTATATTCTTGTTTTTATGACCAATGAATTGTATCTGGTTAAAAAAAATGAAATTGTATGTTTAATTAGCGATAACAAATTATTTATCCTTGTTGCCATTATTACAGTTGAGCAGACGATTTTAACCTCAAGGGCCAATCACTATCTATCCTCTTCATCCTCATAATCTTCAATTTCTTCCACCTCCTCTAATATTCATATTATACACCTCTTTCAGTTAACCTCTACCATGGCAGGCTCTTGGACCTTGTGTTGGATGAACTTTATTAAAATCTATACATACATTATATATATAAGCATTATACATCAAACAGTTAAAACCCAACCTAAACAAAATCAACTATGGAATCTCTACAAATATTCTTAAATGTCTATAATTTCAATAATTGGTAACAGAAGCCATTGATTATACCAACGGCTTTCCTTATTTCATTCTCAATTCACTCTCGTGTAGTCATGTGTGACGTCATGAGATGCGATTTTACTTCTTCTAGCGTCTTATATGCGCATGTTCATCGTTGTTTAGTGATTCACTATGTAAACAAAAACAATGACAGACTATATCATCACTGTCGTGTCCGTATATTGTTTGATATGTTTGTATTTACATCTTTGATAATATTTGAGTAAAGCGGAAAGCTTAGATTTTATTAAAAATAATGGATAAATATTGTGAATTTCTTTTTTCGGTTAATGATAATGTTACCAAACTTATCAGAAGATACGAAAAAATTTTACATAAAATAAATAGACAACACTTGTCTATATTATTTAATGAAACATGTATAAATATATATATCTATATATATATATATATAGGTACCTCCACAAAATTGCTAAAAAAAGAGCATAGCTTGATGAAAAAGATACCAACCTTGCCAAAAACAAATGTTATTATTAAGAGGAAAGACCAAAGTTTTTTTTAATTATTTTTTAAAAGTTTTCCTTCTTTTTAGAACATTCTAAATTTTGATTAAAAAAAAACCCTTGTTTCTCTTTGTATCACCAGAACTAGTAAATAACATAGACAATTTTTATCACGTTTTTTTGGTATGACACATATTAATTTTGAAAATCTTGCAAAAATAAAAATAATTGTCAGATGTTAATGAAACTTTCAGGAACTATGCACAGATGATCGAAATTATTATAAATATGTTTTTTTTATTAAAGTCATGGCAGAAATATTTTTTTTAATATTTATTACTCCCCCTATAACTAATTTTATGAAAATGCTAGAAATTTGATTGCATTGGGTTTAGTGATTACAATAGTTAAAAGTACAAGGCTTTGAGGAATGCAAATCATGTTTTTTTTTTGTTTTTAATTGGACCCCCTACCTGAAAATCAGCTCTGAATTGTAACATACAAAACTCAATAAAACAAAGATATTTAATTTCAAATGCTTTTAGTTGTTTTTATGAATATAGACAATATTTTCTGAAAGCAAAAAAAATTTTTCGATGAAAAATGAATTTTTAATACAATTATTTGTTATTTCTTAATTATAATAGATTCTTACATTTAAGTTGTTAAAATATTATAAAATTAGTTAAAAGCCACATCGAGTTTCCTAAGTCTCCTTATGAGATAGATCTTTTTTTAGTGTGTTGTAAATTGTATCATTTTGACTAATCAGAAGATCCACAGTAATTAAGAAATGTAATTTTATGTTTATAATTGAGCTGTAATTATAAAGTATGGAAGACCAACCAGAATACAATTAAGTTGCGTTATTTGAGTTAAGCATTGTTCTCCGCTGTTAAGGCCTTTACTTTTGCGAAACACATGTGGAGAAGTTAATTTGAGTTTTCAATTTCAACTGAGAAGGGTACCTACAAGTGTCAGTATCATCTTATGAAATTTATATGATCTTATTTTTATATTAATCTCAGTTATGACATTTTTCCATAAATGAAATATCAAAATTAATAATAAAATGAATGGAAATACAAATAACACAGTAAAATGTAATAAATGTACATAGAATTATAGTATTTTATGTACACTTCTGATAAAATTTCATAAGAAAGGTACCTATAAATTAATTAGGTACCTTTCTTATGAAATATGAAATTTAATCTCACTCTTAACAGTCTTATTTTAATTTCTTTAGAATATATTTTCCATAAAACATCGTAAATATAAAGGTGAAAGCTAAGTACAAAAAAAAAAAATTAGAGTGCTAAAAGTTTTCCTTAAAAATAACAAGGTAAATAATTTGCCCACTTAAATGTAAATTATTTCACTTTTCTCCTTCCGTAGAACAAATTATTCTCACGGAATCCATCAATGTCATTCATCACCTGTCAAGTGACGCAAAACTTTATGACTTGCTTTAATCTAATTTCAAATTACATCTTTTCAGCACAGAAGCTAAGTTAAGCTTGGTTCAAAATATTTTAAATAAACATTATAATTTCTGATTTTCTTAAAATAAGTTTAGAAAAAATGATAATTAATATTTAAAAGAATTTCAAGGTGAGATTTCAAGTTTTTTTAAAAAATGGAAAAAAATGTTCAATTTTGCTGACTCAAAAAAAAACAAGATTTTTAATGAAAATTTTGCACATGCTAGGAATGATTAAAAAATGTAAAAAAATATCCCCAAAATACTTTGATCTTTCCTCTTAATAATAACATAAACATTTAGATGATAAAATTTTGTTTTCGTCAAGTTTGGCGTCTTTTTCATCATGCTATGCTCTTTTTTTAGTGATCTCATGGAGGTACCTAATATATATATATATCTGTCCACTCATCAGGAGTATCAGCAATTGACTTTTTATACTTCTCAAGCTTTCTTTTTTTTATATAGACTTATCATTGGTGCAAGTTTTTTTTATTTTTTTCATAGTGTATGTACACCAAAATTACTTCATCACTAAGAAATTTTTTGTTTGTTTTATAGCATATCAACATTTTCCAGATTTTTTAATACCAAATTGTTTCGCTTTGACAAACAATAGAGAGGTTGTCCAGTTTACAAGAGTTCCAAAAAAAGTAGGCATACAAGGTTTGATCAAAATGTATCAGAGCTGTTGCTATGATAATGGAGCTAATGTACACTGAGTGAAATCACTTGGCACAAATTGACCTTGACCTTTATCACACATAGATACTAAGTTATAACATTGTCACTCACTTCTGTTGTTTATAGCAGTGCTTAGAAAGAAAATTAGTAGAGTGTGGTCATCTCATCACACCACAGATGTTCTATCAGTGGCTATGGCTTGTGCAGCAGTTTTTGGCCTGGGCACATTCCCCAGGTTTGACAATCATTATATTCCTCAAATCTCACTCCTTATGACTTTTTACTCTTCAAAAATCAAATCCCACTCAAAAGGAACAAGATTTCAAGACATTGAGGAAATCCAAGAGAATACAACAAGGCAGCTGCTTGCTATCCCAAAAAAGGAGTTCCAAGGAGGCTTCCATCAATGGAAATGATACTGGATAAAAAGTGTGGCTTCAGAAGGGGACTACTTTGAAGAGGATTAAGTACTGAATTGATATATGTTGTAGGTTTCTTTTTATAACACCAGTCCTGATACCTTTTGATCAAACTTTGTAAGTATGGTAAACCTATTTTGGGGGTCATGGAATTCAGAATACACTAACTGAATCCCCATGACCCCCAAAATATTAATACTAATAAATTCAAGACAAAATTAAATTCATTCAATTCCACAGTGGCAAATTATGTTTTCCATGTACTGTTATAAAATAACTCAAGATTTTCTTTTTCTGTAGAAATAATCAGTTAGGATCAAGAATACACTAGGTATTTACTCTGTGTCCCCACCAAGATGAGTTGTGACACAAGGTCTTTTTTAAGGTGGGGTCCCCAGCGCGTACACCCAGGCAAGGAACAAAAATTACTCGCAGCCCCCGCAACCATCAGGTGTGCTGGCCTCGTTGCAAGCACCAATCCCTTTCTCTGATGCAATGAGAGGGTACAGCCTCAGGCAGCTGTTCCCCAGGGCTGGGCACCTCCAGTATAAAACCTTCTGTTGCAACTCTGTCCTTTGACAGAGTCGTGCTGAGTGCACTCTGCCCAAGGACAGAGACGCAACCAATCCTTGAGAGTAATTTACACACTTTCTACTGAAAATCTTATTGAGTTATTTTATAGCAATACATTGAAAACAAAAGCCTCAGGAATTAAATGAATTTCTGATATCAGTAAAAGATGAAACTCGTTCACTAAATGCTTAATATCAGTGAATCTTAATTTGATTTGCAATGACTTATTTCTACAAAACTGGAGTTTTCTGTCCTTTGTTGTCCTCTTATTTTTGTGAGAAATTAGCATGGACATAAGCCCAGCCATTCCGCTAGTAATTATGACTATTAAAAAAAGAAATGCATTTATCAAGTTTTAGGAATTTTGATTAAAATATTGTTTTTATCCCTATTACCAAGGTCAACTAGTTCACTCATAAGAAATAGGGAAAAAATATTTTGGTGGTGGTGGTGGTGGGGGGTAATTTTTGTAGATTAGCATAGATATGCCCAACACTCCAAGATTTTGGCAGGGTCAGTTGACTTGTTTTCTATGGCTTATTAGCCATTTGCATGTTATTTAAAGCCAGAAAATATTTTTAGGTTATAAGAATTTCGGTGGGAGGGAGATAATAATGCTTTAATGATCCAAATTTTACTAATTAACCCATAGCTGCAAGGGGAGAAGAGGTGGATTCATACCTTTCCCAAGGATATTTGTGCATAAGTGAATATTATGAACCAAACTGGAATTGGAACTTGGCTCTCTGATTAACAATTCTGAGCCATTACAACTCCTGTTCATCCAACTTTACAATATCTGGTATTTCAAACAGTCACCCATCTTGGTACTGACTAGGATTGACATTGTTTTATGAACCCAACAAGCATTGCAAGATGCTACAAAGCCAAAACATTAACTTAATCATGTCAAATTCATAAATAGTCTCATCAGAGATTGAGACTTTCATGTGGATGCCATGCCTGGTGCCAAACTTGTTCAGCTGTATGCAAGCACTTTCTCAGATTGATGGTTAAAAACGGATTTGAGTGAGGGAAGCATGTAAGTCATAGCAAGGACCATCCTTCCTCGAACCTCATAGACGAACAATATAGAATCGCAAGGAACTCTACCAGATAACAGAAACCACAACGCTTGAAGACTTTCAACAGAAGCAACAACTAGAATGGATAGCACATGTAACTCAGAGAATAGTAACATAATGTTGACATTCCACACTATTCCAAACAACAAGTTAAGAAGGAAACTCCCATCAATACTGGAAAGAGCATTAACAGCTAGTGGACTTCAAAAACCTTTTCACTTAAAAATTGTTTTAAAAGAAAGATTTTATAAATTTCAACAGAAAGTGGCACTGGCTGCTTGGTCAAACAATGTTAGAGGTTTCCTTATAAGGAAAAAGCTAATATTACAATTACCATTCATTAGACCTTCCTCAAGCCATGACATTTGTTAAAATCAAAAAATATTTTTAGAAGGGGAGTCCTGTTTATAATATAAATACAGTGTCAAATTGATTCATGACTTTTTAAAGAGTTATCTGTACTTAGTTTTTATTTACAAATGTCAAGTTTGAGATTAGGGATTTTTCTCCTCCAGTTCTTAACCTTCAGTACTCTGCATTATTAATATTACTTTCCTTTCCACTACATTCTTTTTCAGGGCCCTCAATTTCAGTATCCTCATTGTTAATTTCACTCAAAGTTGTTTTTTGTTGCCTTAGCAGGATATGACAACACATCTATAAAATTCAGACACACTATTGTTCAGAGATCAGAGTCACTTTCATTGACAGGATAAGTGTTTTGTAGAGAGTAATAAAGGTTAATAAAAATTTCCTGATGAAACAGATCTTTTTAATTTTTTTTTACAGATTTATTTTAAATAAAGAAATAAATGTATATATATATATATATATATATATATATATATATATATATATACACATTTGTATGTGTTTTATTTTAAGAAAATTGTGTTTTTTACCTAACTAACCTAACCCCATGAATACAAATGCAGTTGTTCACTATTTTCTGACTTAAAATACTGTGAAAAATCCTTATACATAAAAGGGATGGTGATTTGAAAACGTTTACAGATCAGTGTCCTAATAGATTGTTCAGTAAAATGATAAAGTAAAGACTGATGGTGACACCTGTGAAGTGAATTAATTAGTTGTAAAGTGATACCTGTTAAGGTAATATGAAGACCTACACATGATTATATGACATGTAGTCAATAAAAGTCCACAACAGAGTTGCTCAGTGGGAAATGGTTTAATCAATAACAGAGTTGCAACAAATGAAGGAAAGATTTTTCAATGGACAGGATTTAATGAATTGGGATATTATATACATAATGTAAAATGCATTGCTAATGACTTTACTCTAGAAAACATGTAAAATAATTTACAGTTGAAACGCATTGAAAACAACAAAGAAAGGGATTGTCTGTGGTCAGGATTTAATGCAAGCATTATTAATAGTTAAGAGCATACTTCAGCTGCAGGAATATTTCCCTGATAAAAAAAGAGAAGACAGATTTGATTCCTGTCAAGAGGATCATTTTTTCTTATGTGGGATTTCTTGATCTAGGTCAGTTGACATTAATTTCACTGTTTAAGAAAATAAAAAAAAGGATGTCAACTCAAATACATGTCTTCACTAAAAATAATGTTTATAGTAATAAAATTATGTCAGATTAAAAAATTAATTTAAAAAATAGAATAAAGATATTACATATATAATATAAGCGCATTGCAAATGGTTTTATTATATAAAAATGCATTGAAAAATAAATGTATGGTATTGTATAAGGTCAGGAATTAATTATTGACAGAATCAGATTATTAACCTGAATGTATGATGAAGATTTGTCATAATCAGTACAGAAACAAAACCTGAAATTTAGTTTGGATTTTGGTTGAGTCAGCTTGTATTTATTTAGCCATAATGCCTTTGGGATCAAATTTGAATCAAAATACTTGCATTTGTTCCCACTGTCAGATATGAGAAAAATATATTTATTTGGTATGTTGTGATGGTAGATAGAGAAGAGTCAATGGTTACAATAAATAGCTGAGAAATCATTGTCAAACATCACAAGAGCTAGTCAAAACAATAACAGGTAAATTAAAAACACTGGCAAAGTTGAAGCTTCATGTCCTCTCTCCATTGCTATTAATTTAACTACCTCCATTCCTCAGCAATATTTTGTTGCTTTAAAATGTGATAATTAAAATTGTAATGAAACCTAGACATATGATATCTACTATAAAAAATTTAAAACAACTCACCTCATTGACAACAACTCACCTCATTGACAACAACAACTGCATAATCCACATTACAGAAGACTAATATTATTTATGAATTCACATGTCCTATAAAGAACTGCATTCTTGATCAAACTAAATTCATGAATAATTACATTGGACATATCACTACATGCCTATGAAGAAGACTCATATTACATCTCTCTGATGTTCTCTATGTCTGGAAAATAAAATAACATTGCCATAGATGCAAAATATATAAAAATCTACATATTCAGTAAAAAAAAAACAAAAAACCTTGATAGTGACTAATAGTATAGCTGAAAATGCCTATATATATATATATATATATATATATATATATATATATATATAACATTCAGAAAGCTTTTATGCACTTTATATTCAGAAAAGAAAACACTTATATGGACAAAATGAACAAAAGCGACTTCGGTAAAAATAACCGCCATAATAGAATACCCACAATGCACCACTAACCTGTGATATATATATAAATAGCCGAGAAAATAACAGCACACGTGGCCTGACGATTGCATATAGCATGAAACAGACTGTCGCCTCTAAGTGTTGACTTCTATATTCACTTTTATATTTACACACGCTCTATCTCTGATATTGAGCACTTTATCCCATAAATGCCTTTTTTAAGACTATATTTTATATATATATATATATATATATATATGCAGTATATATTATATAATATATATATGTAATATATAATATATGCAATATATATCATATATATATATATATATATATATATATATATATATATATATATGCAAAAGAAAATCATCAGGGCTTTCGAACTTCTTGGGTTTAGAATAGAAATTACATCCAAGCTTAAAATAGTTAATTTCTTAGATATAAATTTAAACCTTTCGATTGACACATTTAAACCATATCACAAGGATAATGAAACTCCAATCTATATTAACATTAACTCCAACCAACCCAATCAAATAATAAGACAAATTCCTACCACTGTAAATAAATAAATCAATAAATTATCCTCTAATAATAAAATTGTTGATGAAAATAAAAAACCTTTTAATGACGCCCTCAAAAAAGTGGCTTTAAACAAAAGTTGTTTTACCTGGAATCTTTAAAAGATACTAAAATAGAACTAGACATAGAAAAAGAAAAATTATATGGTTTAACACTCTTTTCTGCTAACTATCCAATATAAATAAATATCGGTCAATACTTTCTGAGATTGATTTACAATCATTTTAACCAAAATAACCCACTTAGTAAAGTTTTTAATAGAAAAACCTTAAGAATTAGTTACTTCTACACAAATAACATCTACAATATTATTAATTCACACAATAATAAGATATTAAACAAATTTTATAACAATAACCAACCAGATAGCAAACTCTCTTGTAATTATAGTCAAAAACAACTGCTCAGTTGGAGATATATGCAAATCTGAAAATGTTATATACCAAGCAACCATTTTTTCTAAAGAAAATGTAAATAATAAAAAAGTATACATCAGAATTTCAACTGGGATCTGGAAGCAGAGACTATATAACCACAAGCATTCTTTCTCTGACCCTTATCTAAAACAAATCAATTTAAATTAAATAATAAATAAATTCAAATATGTAACTACAATTTTACAAAATAAATAAAAATTAATTACAATTAAATTTAAATATTGAATTGAGTAAAAAATTTAAAAAATAAATCTTTATAAAATGTTTAACCTCAATTTCGGTTTTCAACAGAATTAAAATTGATAAGGTTTATTTAAACTTTAATTAAGATAAGGAGCAGGGTAAAAAGTGCTCAGAAAGGGTTACAGATGTTTAACTTTAAAAAGAGGTGTTTCAAACTTCTTCTTTCTCCCAGTTTAATGTTATCTCTTTGATTCAATTTTATTATATGTACTACCCATGAACCCTCCAAATGGAGTTAGCCCAAGCTTGATTGGGGACCTCGGGCAGGGTTTTGTGTCCCTCACTATCTTATCAACATTTGCTTTTTCCTGCATACATTTATATACATTATAAATTAAACTAAGCAGAACTGACTAATAAAGGATGAAAAAAATGTGCAGATTTTGGTATCATTCTGGGGTCTTTTTCTTTTTGTCCAAATCTGTAAAGCTCATGCTAAATCTCAAAAGACACTATATAAAATTCACTATATTTTATCCATATGTTGAATGTATAAAATTTTTTATTTCTCCCAAATCCAAGTTTTTGTGCCAAACACATCTTCTCACATCAACTGATCTGAACTGTATTTATTTTAAAAGTTTGGCTCACCTCTGACACACTATTTGGGATGATATTAGAGTTTGAGACCACATTTCTCATTGGAAAAAATAATTTTCTATAAACTGGAAAATATCCTTCACAAATTTTGGTGGGTTTTAACCACTGAGCTGAAAAAGATACACAATTGTATCAATTTTTACAGAAAATGCCTGGCCTACATAAAAATGCACTTCTCTCAAAAGAATGTGTATTAAAAAAAAACAACCTAGACCATTATACATTTAAATGATTATGACATTTTTAAAATAATAAAAATCAAATTTTTATAAATGTGTTAAATTAAAATTCTTCAACATTTTAACAAAAAAAAATCTCAAGTTGAGGTTAAAAATTGGTGCAAAACATTGTTGATTTATTTAAGATGGAATGATCTATTATGATATGACAATATTCAGAGTGAAGTTATCACAAGATGTGCTTGATTGAGTAATGGTTCGTATATTTGGAGACATACCCCTGTAACGGGTGAGAGCTAGGGAAGACAGATTTATTCTCCCATTTGTATCTCCCTTGTTATGGGCATTATTATATCTGTGATATGATAACACCATATTTCACAGGCAATATGGAATGGCTGAAAAGAAGAAAAATGACAAATATGCTTTATTCTTAGAGAGAACCACAGAGAAACACAACAAAACTCTATAAGTGTCCCATGCAGAGAATAATATCACATACACCTTTGTGCAAATTAATTGAAACAACCACCGCTTTAGTTTCCTTTCTTTCAACATACAGTCAGTTTTAGACCCACTCGAGTGACAGAGTATAATCAATTACTATTTTTTCCTCATATTAGGTCATTTGGAGTGGTGTGCAGTAATATGAATCTATTTTCAGGGTGTATGATGAAATTTGTTTGGCCTTGAAAAATACTGTGTCATCTGTGATTGCATCAAATTTTTATCACTAGACACTATTGTCTCGACTGTTGATTAGTTGTCCTATGGCCATTGTCTGTGATGGATGTTACTCCAAGGAAGTGTATGAAAATTGTAATACTGCACAAAAACACTGGCAAGCCATACAGAGAGATTGCCGACTATATGACAGTGAAGCTTGTGATGGCCATTATAGATGTGTTACTGTGACCCCAAAATTAATGAGGAGTGTTCCAAATTAGTGGATTCCTTGCAAAATCACATTAAAGAGCTTCTAAAAAATAAAGGCGGACATACAAAGTACTAACATGTTCATTGGGTTATGTTTCATTGGAAAAATACGAAAAAAGTAAATAATAATGGAGTTATTTGTTTTGTTTCAATTAATTTACACAAGGGTGTATATGTACACAGTAAAGCAGAGTGTAAAGAGAAATGAAAAGAAGGGTCTTACATATAAGATGGAGACACTCCTGTGCCTGGAGAAGCCGTGCTTAGGATTCCAGATTCAAATGGGCTGGGTTTATCTATTTCTCAAGTGAGGACATATACCAATAAATGGAAAACAGCGAGTTTTGGAGTTTCCCAAACTGAGGACTGTGAGCTGGAGTTTCTGTCTATATCTGGAAAAGGTATATTCCCAAAGGGAAACAGGACCATATGTTTACATGTGATGGAAGTTTCCGCCTGGGCTAGGGGAAGCCCAGGCTAAAGAAAGCAACATTTCAGTTACACTGCTGTAAAATGAACTGAAATTTGCTGCTTTCATAACTGCATGGAAGCAGCCATCACGTGACCCCACTCAAAGGAGATAAGCACCTTTTGTATCCCTATACCCCTATACATGAATCCAAGGCTGATGCAAGAGTTTCGTGCCCTCCTCCTGAATCAATGATACAGCCCTCTAAGCTATGATACACCCCCACTCTAGTACATCTCAATTTTCATAAGGTAATATTCATATAAATACAAATTTTATTGAAACCTAATTATGTACAATAATGGATCATATGCAATTCAAGTAGAAAAATTGAAAATAAATACAATGTATCTAAATAAAATATATCTAAATACAATATTAATTGTTTTTGTCTGTAATTTCCCCATGGTGTACGAAACGTAGCTAATTTTCTTGTTTCTTCATCAATTGTCATTTGATGACATCCTGCATTCAAGTTCATCTTACTAAATATTTTGCATCCCTGAAGAAAGTGTAAATGGTATGGGAAGGTCTTGACTATGTGTGCTTGAACATTGCTGCTTCTTTTGATGTACTGGTTCAGTATTCTCATATCAATGCTCCCACATATGTTGTTCTAGTTTGTTTCATTCTTTCCTTATGTATCTTGGCTTTGGTTGTCTGACCAAGGGTAAACACCAAGTAATAGCTTTGTCCCTGAATACTTTCTTGAATATACCCTCCATTTCAAAAATACCAAAAATCATCACAACAGTTTGTTTTTTTTTTATTATAAAAATTTTGTATTTGCAAATTATCTGCTTTTTTTCTTTTCCTTTCTTTTTTCTATGTGGATGTTGAATATTTTTGCATGGCCAAATTTTCGAACTCTCCAAAGAGCAGTGAACAGAAACTGACATCCCTTAGTTTAATAGTAAAAAAAATGTCCTTGAATGATAGCAGTGAATCTATTGATAAATGAAAATGACTTAATATGAGAATATGCCAACTGGAAAAGGAAACTACTTACAAAAGTAGTAAGTATATACAAGTAAATAAGTAGTAAGTAAATACAATTCAGTCAAATATTACTGAAAGTATGTTCTATTAAGTCATTGTTAATTCAATTTTATTAATTTATTTTATTTAATTAAACATTGGCTTAATTCTTTAAGCCTTTAATTCAACATAATCTATCTTATACGATCTATGTTGTTTGTATACATTTTTGGTGTAAACTTTAAAAAAATAGAAAATAAAGTTTGGGTGCATTTTAATATATGTGAGTATGTAATCCTGTCAGAAATAGGATTTATTTCCTGTAGTTTAAGTTAGTGCGGAAAGTCAACATCTTGATTCTGTCATTATTTTTTCTTCAAGTAACATGTGCAAACATGTGCTATTCATCTTCAAGTGTTTTTTTTTTGTCAATCATTTCACCACAAGCAAGACATAATGTCATTGGTCTGCAAGCGGTTACTGGGAATAAAAGAGAATGAGAAGACTTTAGTGAGGAGAAGGACAATAAAAGAACAGGTTCCAGGAAGACCGAATATGGCAATTGCTGTTGTATTTACATTTTTGACACTTTTAGGTATCAGGAAAGCAAGAAATTGGAATGGAGTTCCACAAGCAAGATGTGTAAGGAAAGAAACTGTTCAAATAGTACTTACAGTTGCATCTAGCTAGTTCAACAATAAAACAGTGAGACCTAGTTGCCAATCTAGTAGTATGCTTCAATTCATTCAGTTGAAGCACCAAGGAGGAAGGCTCACCAGAACAATTGGCATTAAAATATTTATGTTATTTGGTAAAGTTATTTGTGTTTCTGTAACACCAATCTACAAGGTCTGATGATGGATAATGAATATCTTACAGGGTTCATTCACTTGAAGCCATTTTTAATCATTGATCTGAGAAGAAAAAGACATGTTTAGGTTATGATACTGTACATTACAATATGACTTTTTCTGAGTGCTTTTTTTTTTGTTTCTTTGTCGGTAACTTTACACTAAATCAAATAGATAAACAGACCATGTTTAGATATGAACATTTAACACAGAAGCAGATTTCATAGACCTTCATTTTATGTGATCCTTATTGTGATCATATTGCAAGTTCTAGTGCTGTCAAGAGCATGAAAAAAAACAAGTCAATGCGATTCAATGATTAATAGTGGAACCACTTTATTACTCTACAAAACTTGGCGGGCTTTTTAAAAAGTTATCTGATGTTTGTATGTATAAATGCAACTATGTGACATCACTATCTTTCTTTATGTGCTGTGTTCCCTCAGGATGTAGGCGATCATGGCTCTCCACAATTTCCTGTCCTCTATAGCTCTTAATATTATTTCTCCTAAACCCTATTCCACCATCCTTTTACTCAATAAATATGTTATGAGTTGTTTTCCTCTGTCTCTCTTGTCTTCAATCTATCCTGTGAGTATCAGATTTTCTAAGCCCTCTTTCCTCATTATGTGCCCTAGAAACCTCAACTGTCTCTTCCTGAAGTTAAGTATAAGTGTCCTTTTTGTTTCCATTTTCTCTAAAACTTTCTTGTTGCTCACATGTTCAGTCCATGGTATCCTCAGCATCCTTCTGCAGATCCACATTTATGATGCTTCAAGTTTCCTCTTCATCTTTGAGGAGATTGTTTAACCCTCACTGCCATACAGGAGGACAGATATCCAATAGACATTCATTATTCTTTTCCTTGTTTCTAGCAAAGTTTTTCTATTTCTTAATACTCTTCTTAGTTTTTGGAAGGCACTTTTGTTTATCCCAATGCAACTTTGGATTTCAGTGTCACACTTTCAGATATTTAAATTTCCACACTTGTTTGATTTTGGTATCGTCGACTTGCAATTTGCACTTTGGGCTCATCCCTTTTGCTAACAACCATGTATTATGTCTACTTACAGTTGATGTTTAATCCTTTCTTCTTGCTTTCCTTCACTACTTTCTGTAGAAGTTTTTGTAGTTTTCTTTCTGTGTCTGCTATCAACGCTGTGTCATCTGCATATCTTACGTTGTTAAGATTGTGGCCACTGTTACTAAGCGGAAATCAGACAGATGTCTGAAACCTGATAGGTAGATCACTAGTAGCTCCAGGAATAAAGTACTGTATCCTGATTGGCTGAGAAAAAAAAATTGATTTTTGTTGTAAATTTACTTATTGCGCAATAACTCTACCTACAAGTGGCTGTGTCAGATGTATCTGCAGTTAGCAGGATTTTCATTTCTGGATCACTGTCAATGGATGGCAGTTTCATAAAATTGGCATGTGTATTTAGTGGCATTGAATGTATCTAAAGCATCCTTTAATGCTTTTATTTTTCTTCTGTGAGAGATTTGTTAATGGAAGAAGTGTCGATGAACAGTTCGGTACAAATTTGTGATAAAATATTTAACTAGTGAAACTCTAATAGACACAATTTTGAAGTTAAAAATGTGGTAAATCTTCTAATCATAATTTTGATAGATCTTCCATTGGATCTTAGGATCTGCAGCGATTCAGTTCCAATGTGGCTAAGAAACCATAACACAGCTGATGACACTAGAATTAAAGAGCATCCTACTTCTGAAAAGAAATATGATGAGAACAGAATTTCAATCTGGAAATATCTTAATAAAATAAATGTTTTATATTAAATTATCAAAATCGTTTAATTCTTTTTGATACTATAAAATGATTTGTTTCCATTCTCAGATTGAAAAAAAAATAAACAGAATAGGTTCCTGAATTTATAGAACCGATTCCTGGAAATTTAGAATGCCACCATTGGTACGAAGGGTTTATATGATGTTATTATTGCGAATTTTGATATCCCTATTAGGTAGTTTCTGAGTCAAGCTAATGCCCATTTCACAGCTAATGCATTTTTCTCTGTTTGACTGTATTGTTTCTCTGCGTTTTTTAAGCTTCTATTGATGAAATGTCCTGGCTGTCATCTTCTTGGTCCTTTTTGAAATAATATGGCACTTAGTCCCTCACAGAAACTAACTTCTGTCTGTAGTATAATTGGCTTTGGGTTGAAATATGCCATGTGGTTTGTTATTACTAATTTCAGTTTTTGAATGCTTCTTTCTCTTCTCTATTCTATTTGAATTTGCTTTGAGTTAATCTCCTTAGAGGCGTGATTACGGTTGCGTAATTATCTTTAAAATTGTCAACATATCCAGTCATTCCAAGAAAAGTTCTCACTTGTTCTTTTGATCCTGGCCTGAAATAGATGTCCAAAAAAATCTAACTTCTTTCTTCTCACATTCACATTTCTCTAGATTGAATGTAATTCCGTATTCTCTGGCATTTTGCAACTTTTTTCTAGTGTTTGTGTTGTGGACTATTGGCTTTTTCTTGCCCCATGTCAAATGTCAGGGTTACCATTTGTTGAAGACTATTGGCGTTTTTCGCCCATTTCAAACGTTGGGGTTACCATTTGTTGAGGTATGTTAATAAGAATGGACCATTTGTAGATGTCTGTTATTAACATGACCACATGATTTATATTTAATGTAAAATATCACAAAATATGAAACACAAGAAGGAATAAAAACGGTTTTTATAACAAGAAACATTTATATTTATTTTTGTGTAATGATGTACATGCGTAGAAGTTAATATTTTGTTGATGTTATGTCCCTTTGACTGATTTAATTTTTTTATCTGAGCTCACAAAAGTTGAATGAATTATGAAGCTGAAAAATGTGAATAAACTGTAGCTTTAGAAAAGTATTTCAAAGAGAAAAGTTGTTGTTTGTTTGAAATGTTCTGTATGTTTGTAATGTAGTTTGGAAAATTTCGTACGTATGTGCATGTGTGAATATGCATTTAACATCTGACTGCATATTGGTCAAGACAGAAATCCTTAAGGTTACATCTTCGCAGGAAAAGGGAACAAGAGAGAGAGAGAGAAGCTCGTGTCTGCTATTTATAATTAATGTAGCCACATGACAGGATCACAGAAAATTGGCGGGAAAACTTGACTTGGTCACGCGCTGGGAAAAATATTTGTATATGGGTGGACAACGACCACTTGTGTGTTTATTGACCAATTAAAAGGTGATATTTCCTGAAAATCTGTATGAAGCTGGGTAAGCTCTGGATTCACTTTTGGCACAAAATTGTACAAAATTCAACATTGATAAGAAAGAGGTAGCAGGATACTAAAATTGTGTTCTTTTCTATATTTTCCTCCAATCATGACGAACGAATGTTCTCTCACAGAGGTCCCGTGCCTTGAACACCTATTGGAACAAACTCAATCCAGACCTCAAGTGGAACTTATACATACAATCCATCGCCAAAGATGCTGGAAAAATGGTTGGTTCTGTGTACCTGACTCCTCTTACTATCATCTGCCTTTACAGTTTAAGAACCAGATCAGGCTGAAAATGGAGTATTGTTGCCAGGAGCCGCCATTCTTCCCTTTCCAGTCTCGATATAGTCCAAAAACTTGTAAAATATTGTTCTCAAATTAAATTCCAATAAAAGAGCATAATGGTTAACGGACTTAAGAAACGTATTTATTTTTCTGAAAAACTGTTTTTAAGAGGAAGGTTTTGGAAAATTTCAAACGACAGTAAAACTAACTGAAAAACAGCTAATTTTATCAATTACGTTCACAAAAAATCACTTTTCAAAGCCATATAATAACATAAAAAAAGAAAAATTTTAAAATAAAAACAATTAGCCGAAGCCAAAGGAATGTCTAAAACTAAATAAGGCAACAAATGTACAAAAAAAATTATTTTCTAAAAAACTTTTTAATTTTTCTTGAGCCACATAGTTGTGTCCTACTTTTCTTTTCTTTTTTAATCAGGAGCTAAAAAAAGAAAAAAAGAAACATCATATCATTTAGGAAAATTGGCACAAACTTTTAGAGCGTGAGAATACAGTGGAACATTTCGTCTCGAGTTTGAGTGGGGAGAAAAAGTGTTCGCACAGTTCGTTTCTCTACCATTTAAAAAATGCACAGCGTTTGGAGGGATAAACAGGTAAAAATTTCAATTGTTTTTAAACTTTTAAAAGTTAACGTAACACACACATACACAATAAATTAAATTAAATTAAATATTACCTCGATTTATCTGAAATTCGTCCTTCACGAAGCGATATTTAGTTGGAAAGAGCGTATGTCGTATATGGCCTTTTTTTATCAGGCTTTTTTTTGTGAGTAGATTTTTGCCTTATTTTTCAGCTAAACTTTTCAACTTTTAACCTTTCTGTTCAGTTGAGAAGACGAGTAAAACTTTTCTACTGTAACTAGCTAGCTGCTAGAGAGAGTGCTAAAAAAAATGCAATAATAAAAGAAACATGAAAATTTGAATATTTTTCTATTAATTCCATTATTAAAAAAAATATATTATGTTTTTTTTGTTTTTTTTTACCTTGCATTTTTCGGTAATTAACGCCATTCTTTGTGGCAAGTTTTCCACATATTGAAAATGTAAAACAAAAGTAAAAATTATTGATTTTCATTGCATCGTATATCAAATTAGCACAGGTTGAAAAAGCGTGGATTTTATGATTTTTTTTTTTTTTTATCTAATAATTAAATTTCATGTTTCAAGATATTTGCTTTCTTTAAAGTGTTTTAATTTATAGCGACGTTTACAATTCATATGGAAAATAATTACCTGGCTCAACCGGGCTGGGAAGTTTTCAAATTAACATTCCTCCCCCCCTCCCTCCCAGTTAGTACCCCTCTTTCGGAAGGGGGCTGGGAGTTATTATCCGGCAGCCGAGGCATCCCCGAAAGGAGAAATGCTGAGTGGACTTAATCAATTTTTCAGTAATCCATATAAAACTCAATCCTATGTCAAATTTGTGCGACATGGGCATAATAAATAATTAAAAAATTCTTTCAACAATAATTATATAATAAAATTTAAAGGTGTAATTTATATTTCTATCTACAACAAAGTTCTTTTTGTTTGTTTTTTAAAGAACAATGTGTTCGTAGTAAACACTGTTTTTACTAGTGTTTAAAAAACAGCCTTCATTTGAAATGTTCATACAAATGAAAAAAAAAATTCACGAATTTACAATTGAACTGCCGGTTTGTAAAAATGTCATTATTTGGTTTTTAACTTTTTATTGATGAAGATTGAAGAGGAAATAAAAGCGAAGCCTATATTGATTGACTTTGGCTGAAAGTGAAAAGTCTAGTTTCAGCTGTCAGTGAGTTTCTAGCTGCTTCGCTACCCCGTAAAAAATATTCCTAAGTCATTCGTCCTCCTAAAGATGATTTCTTAGGGATTTTTTTTTTTACGCGTTTTCTTTTTAAATGTACAAAAAACTGCCCTACGCCTCCTAATACAGTCACGAATAGGAGACGATCGAGGTTTTGTGGCTGATGATTAAACAGATAATTTTTTTTTTTTTTTACTACTTGCTATGTATAGTAGTCTGTCAGTGTATTGTTTTTATTGAAATACCAGTTTCTGCCAGAATGCATTCAGTTTTTTCCCTATTGCTTGTTGTTGTATACTACTGCTAATATTCAGTGAAATATTTTGCTATCTACTGTAATTATAAGAATTTTGTAGTGACACTGACAAATTAATATGCCTAATTTGCATAAGTGCAAGAGAAAGCCTATATAACTCGTCACTGAGAATAACGTGGGACGAAGACCAGCTTAGCAACTGACTAGTGCTAAACTTCGACTTCACATCAATGGCGTCGCCGATAGGATCCCATTTGTCTCTAGAAGATTCAGATTTTGTGAATGCATGGATTCATTGTTTTTCTGCCAGTGCAAGAATTAAAAAGCTGAAAGACAACAAGGAGAAAGGAGGCGAAAATGAAATTATGGATTTATTTTTGGTTACAGCTGGATGCGAGGCGGTAATGAAAGTCTCCACCATGGCATATCCCTTAAATTTGGAAAACCTGACTTTCGAAAAAATAAGTCAGATTATCAGGAGAAATATGAGACCCAAGAAAAGGCTGGTAAGTGGCAGAAAGAACGAAGTTCATGTCGATGAAACAAGAAATTGGCGAACAAATTATAAAATATTTACACCGTCTACGAAATGCAAGTAGATATTGCGAATTTGAAAAACTCGGACAAGACTAACAGACTATTGAAGAGGACTTGATTCAATTAAGATTAATTGAAGATATGTACAAGGCATCACACCAATATAAAATAATGGAACAACTACAAATAGGAAATATGTCTTTAAATACATGCATTGACTTTATACAGCAACAAGAATTAATACAGAAATACAACCATCATAAAAGTCAATCCAGCGAACAAATTTTCACTAATACGTACATGTTAAAAAAGATAAGAAAATATTCGTATTGTGGACGTAAACATGAAATAATAAGGGAAAAATGCCCAGCATTTGGAAAATCCTGTACAAATTGTTTAAAAAAGAACCACTTTCAAGCAGTATGCAAATTCAAAAAGAAAAACGTTGAAAGAGTTGAAGAAAATGAAACCAATATGGAAGTAATTGAACAAAAGAAAAAAGATATTATACTAAAGGTTAAAATCAACAACTGCAATTTAGATATGCAAATTGATACTGGGAGTGAAGTAATGCTGATACCAAAAAGTTTTTGGGAACGTATATTTCAAAGGGCCATCGAACAGGTTTTAGAAAATATGAAAAATATGATTTGTTACCAAGACGAAATATGCATAGGCGCTACTAATGAAAATGAATTAAATGAGAAAAAATCAGTAAGCAATTGTAGTAAAATATCATTTTTAGGTTATTCCATTTCAAAAGAAGGTATATCACCAGACCAAGCCTTGATAGAAAAAATACTAAAAGTGGCTACACCTAAAAATAAAAAAGAAATGGAGTCTTTTTTGGGATTGGTAAATTTTTACAGGCGATACTTACCAAAATACACAGACTTGACTGAACCGTTTGCAAATTTAAGAAAAAAGAATGTAGAATTTATGTGGTCAGACGAACAGCAAAAAGCTTTTGATAGATTAAAAGTAATTATGGCAAAGAAACCAGTAGTGAAAATGTTTGATCCAAAAAAGGACATTACACTAACCACAGATGCAAGCGAACATTCGATATCGGGAATATTATCACAAGAAGGACATCTGATAATGTATTTAGCAAGAAGACTAACAAACACTGAATTTAATTATTCAAATATAGAGAAAGAAGCATTGGCTATTGTGTGGACAACTACTAGAGCCTGACAATTTTTAATTGGGAAAAGATTTTTGTTAAGCAGTGATCATAGACCATTAGAGTTTATATTTAACCCAAGGAAAGACATCGAGGATACTAAGATGGGCAATAAGATTAATGGCATTTGACTTTGATATAGACTATGTCAAAGGAAATTCAATTCTACACGTAGATGCACTATCAAGATTGCAATTTTACAAGGAGTCAAAAGATAAAACAGAAGAATTTGAAGATGCAATCTTACATTGGGTAGAGACTGATGTTTTGTCTTTAGATAGAATGGCTGCAGAAACTAGACATGATCCAGTACTAAGTAGGATAATATCGAGAATAAGAAAAAAACTCATGGGGAAATTGTTCTAGGGCGGAAAGACTCTACAAAGAAATAAGACACAAATTAACGATAAAACATGGAGTGATTTGTAATGGGGATCTGGTAGTTCCCCCAGAAACACAAAGAAAATTGGTAATAAAAAGTGTACATGATGATATGTACTGTGGAGTAGTGGCCACACAAAAAAGGATAAAATTAGAAGCATGGGGGCCAGGATATTCAAGAGATGTCGAAGAATATATAAAAAGGTGCAAAAAAATGTAAAGAATTAAGGTTGAGAGATCAATGTGTATGTGTGTTAGCCATTTCCTTTTAAAGAACTTTAAACAATGCCATCTAGTGGTCATTAAGAAAAGTCACCAATAGTGATGTGTGTTTTTGTGAAAGGAGATTGGCACAAATATGGATGCTGGAAGTTGAAGAGGTGATGGTATTAATATTCTAATAGCTGAAGTTTAATATTTCCAAAAAGCAAAATACTTTGCTGTATCTCAAACTGAATATAAATTGGCTGGAATGATATTTTGTTTGAAATCTCTAAAACTGCTAAAATCGGCCATATTGAAAAATCTGTCCTCTATATAATAAATGCAAATATCAGTGTGTCACTGTGTCACACTCTTAACTTTACTCCTAGAGGTTGTAGCACAACATATCATACCATTTTGGAATCAGGCCAACTCCGTGATCAAATTAAAAACATTCCAGGTCAATTATGGATCTGCAATCCTGAAGTTTGGGATTCCTAAGTTTTCATAACTCTGATTGTTTCTGGCAATTTCTTTTTTTCTCTTACATGATTTTTTTTTTTTTTTCGCAACAAATTGTTTTGTGTGATAACAATTTTTATAACTTGAAAATAAATTTGGGAATAATCAAAATTAATTGCAAAATCCAGTGAAAGTCATCCATGAAATAAAGATAATTGCTTGTATGAAAAGTAAAGACCTACGTACATCAAATTGTCTTCAAATTAAGCGGCAGCAGAAGAATTATCATTGAACTTTTAAAAGGTAACCTTAAATATTAATGCAATACTTAAATGTAGCAATGAATTTTGAGTTCTTTTGTAGTTTATTGTTGCCTATCACATCTATTCCTCTGTACCTATTGTGATGAAGGCCCAATCAAGTGCTCTCTGCAGGAGCTAGCTTATATGCTGCCCAATAGGGTGGCTTTTATTAAAAAAAATCTTCCAAAAGTAAAATAAACTTTTCTGAAACTTTATCTGAGGGGGATTAACTGATTTAGAGTTTATCTAATCTGAATTAAAAAAAAAAAAAAATATTACCTACTTTTAATTTAGAATATTGCAGAAAAACATTTTTTCAACATGGAGATGGGTGTTTTTATGAGGTGTTCAGACATTTATTGATAACCTGATGTTTGCTAGATTTATGCAAGGTGGAAATGCTTGTAGTAAAATTACATGATGAATACAACGTAAATGCCTTTTGTAGATTATATTTTTTTTAACTACCCAGTAATCTTTAAAATATTTAAAAAATTGTAATATTTGATTGAATTTTAGTTAATTTGACTGTACGATCTTATGAAGATGCTTGTGGAGGAAATGTCAGAAAATGACCAACAAATTTTAAATATACTATAGTTACTGCTCTTGTTTTCTGATAATATTGTGTATAGATGTCCATATTTACAAAAATTGGCATGTTTATACACACAAAAAACAATCAAAACTCTTTTTAAAATACTGGAGGTTCACTGAACTGTAATAAACTTTTTCATCTATGATTAGTAAATGTTGTATCATGAAATGGATAAGTCGATACACATATAAAAAGTAGTCCTAATTTATTCTGATGAATAATACAGTACTAACAGTCAAGAACACTGTCTACTGGAATAAAACAGTTAATTGTGAACTTCACTTCAGTTCTGTTCAACTTCCACTTTCTCAGTAAGAGTGCATGCTATTGATCTTTTTAGATCAGATCATTTTGTGGGGGTGTTCTGGTATTCCACAACAGTAAATATGATTTGGCTAACAGAAATTCATGCAGAATTTTAAGATTTAAAAGTTTAGTAGTTATTCTAATTAAAATTTTTAAAAATGAAAACAATTCTTGTAAAAATTCATTATTACTAGAAATTTTTTTCCTTAAGTGTCCATAATATATTTTAATCATAAAAACAATTAAAAGCATTTCTAATTAAATAATGTCTTAGTTTTATTTCATTTTACAATTCAGAGCAGATTTTCTGTAAATTGGAATACTGTTTGACCAAACAAATTTGATTTAACTTCTCTTAGGACTTGTCCTTATAACTAATATAAATATATAAACATTAAGCACTACAAAAAAAATTTCTTAAAATTTCATAAAATTAAATAAGTGTTGGGTAAGAAATGTAAAAATAAAAAAATGTACTTTTGCCAAGATTTTCTAAAAAAAAACAAAAAAAAACAGTTCTTTCATTTGTGAATAAATTCTAGAAGTTTCATTAAGATTCAACCATAATTTGAATTTTACAAAAATTTTCAAATCAATGTTTTTCACAGCAAAAAAGATGCTAAAATTTCACATACTAATTTATAGTTTCCTGTTGATGCCAGGGGAACAAAATTTTTAAACAAAATTTCAAGGGGTCTAAAAAGGATTAAAAAATATGTTTTTGCAAAACATTGGAGGTTCCTATAGATATGTATGGGTACCTCCAAAGAATGAATAAATAATTTTTTAATCCTTTTTAGACCCTTGGAAATTTTGGTTAAAAATCTTGTTTTTCTGGTATCAATGGGGTATATATACCTCCAAAAATTCACTAAAAAATGACCATATATGATGAAAAAATGCCTCAAGCAATAAAGACAAAGTTTAACTTTTATAGGTAAAATCTTTCTTATTATTAAGAGGAAAGACCAAAGAATTTTATTAAATTACAGTGTAACCCGGATATAAGAGAGTTGTCGGGACCGGAGAAGAAGTCTCTTATATCCGGGTTTGGTCTATTTTATATACATTAACACAGGCTCTAATTTGGGACCAGAGAAAATCTCTCTTATATCCGGGTTTGGTCTATTTTTATATACATTAACACAGGCTCTAATTTGGGACCAGAGAAAATCTCTCTTATATCCGGGTTTGGTCTATTTTATATACATTAACACAGGCTCTAATTTGGGACCAGAGAAAATCTCTCTTATATCCGGGTTACACTGTATATTATTTTAATCCTTTTTAGAAACTTTAACATTTTGTTTAAAATTTTTTTGTGTGTGTTAATGAGTGACCATAAATTAGTATGGGAAACTTGAGCATCTTTGTGTGCTGCAAAAAACACTAATAACCTAATAAAGCACTTATTCTACTCATCAAATATTTCATTTTCAACTTAATGCCTTTTCTTATTGATAAACTTAATTCCATAGTAAATATTTAATCACATAAATTAAACATTCTACAATGAACATTTTAAATCAATATTCAGCTGTGGATATTGATGAACACTTGTCCAAACAAGTGTTCATCTGTTCTAGTCTTTTCTTTCCTTTCTCATTTCTAAAAAGAAATATAAAGCCAGGCACAAACAAAAGCTGTAGATCTGATGATCTAAAATGGAAGTAACTCAAGCTCATAATAGAAAAGCTTGTAAATAAACCTGTAACTCAGAAAACAAAAACATTTTTAAAAGAATTAAGTTTACAGAATTTATACATTGAACAAATCAATCTTGAATTCCATTTTCTTTAAATTTATAGTTATGTGGGTAAATCAACAAATCTGTTGCCTGAAAGTTTTTTTAAATTTTGATCTAAAATGTTCACTTTTTCACTGTGATTAATTTAAAAGTCCTGGGTTAAGTTTATTAACAAAGGAAGAAGACTGTTGAAAAATAAGTACATTGTGTAAAATAATTGCTTTTTTTTTTTTTTTTTTTTATCATTGACCTATAAACTTATTGATGCAACAAAACTGAATGCCATAAACACTTATTGAAAGCCAAAGGGTGAAGTGGTTGAAACATGAAAACTATAAAAAAGATAAAGAAACTGGGTTGAAAGAATTAATGTACAATAGTAACTTTGTTTTGGAAAAAATTAAGCAAAAATGATGCAGACCCCTTCTGTCTTCACAGAGACGGTTGATATTAATTTACAGAACTTATATATAGGTTTGAAAATGCACACACTAACTAAACTCACAGAGGTAAGAAAGAAAAATACCTATCCAGCCAGGATGGAAAAGCCATAAATTCGCAATTTCTTAAGAAAAAAAAAGCATGAAATGTTCCTAGGTGTTCTGAAAGAGTGCTCGATAACATGGAGAGCAGTAGGACCTCAGCAAAGGAGTTTACTGTTAAAAGCAAAATAGTGCTGAACAATACAGTTGTCAAAGTCCCCCATGATGGAACATATAATATGAAAAAGTAAGCAGCTCTTAAGAGTCTGCCTTAGAGGCACACCAGAAAAAAAAAAGAGCTCAAAGCATTGTGCTCTTTTTTTCTGGTATTTAGGTGATTAATGTTTGTGGGGCTCATTACAATCTTTAACAAAATATGCTATTGCTATAACTTAGATGCTAAAATGATTTCTTTACTCTAACTAAAATATATAATTTTTAAAAATCTCTGTGCATGAAATTAAAAAAAACACATTTTGGTATTTTAATATTAATAATTTATTTAAAAAAAAAATTTCCAGACTTGTAAGAAAAAAAGAATGAAGACCAAGTCTTTGATTTTCTGTTTATTGTTCCCTTTCCATTTTTTTATTGTTTTATAGTCTGGTTATCAAGTTACTAATGCCAGAGATAGGAATAGTTGACTGATATATTTCCTCAATATTTTACCAGTCACACTCCACACCCCAACCCTCCAGTCTATGAGTTAAGGCTGCCACTTTCTTTGATTTTCACTGACTTTAAGTCTGACTAAATTTAATTTACCCTTTTTCAATTGATATATTCCACTGAAAACCTTGTATGGAATAAATTATTTAAAATGGACATTTGAAAACAATAAGTTGAAATAAAAATGTTCTTTGAAAAACAGTTCATGCAAGTCATTAGAGATTTTTTTAAAAGATTATTTATAAAATTAAAGTGAGAAATTCATTGCCTATTATCTGCAGCCTGATAGGGCTCAGATCTACACAGCCCAACTTTTTATTTCATTCATTTTTTACTTCCTTTTTTGTTTTTTTTTTTGTTTTTTTTTCTTTCATTCTTCTATGAACAATATCAACAAAATGTTTTTAGGTCAATATTTTGAGGCATGGAGTTAAAAACATTAATTTTGGATCCAGCTGAAGTCAAGAATGAAAACAACACCCTATGAAAGATTTTTGTTGCTTTGAAATCAGGCTAAGCCTGACAAAACTGACCCTTGGGGTCACCACTGATATATATTTGCTGAAGTACCTGTCTCTGAGACTAAGGCCTGAGTCTCAATTGGTTATAATGACAGAATGATTACCTATTATGGTAAATTGCTAAAACTCTCAAAATCAAGTTATATAAAATTATAAAATAGTCCTACATAATATAATACCAAAGTGAAAGAAAGGAAATAGATAAGTAAGGAATGTTTATTTTACAATATCTTTGTTATTCTCATTATTTGTGCATATCAAGATCTACTTTCAGCAACACCAATCATGTATAGTATGTGCATAATAGTTATGGAATTTAAAGTTGCACATTTGTGTCTTGTAGGTGTGTGTGTGTGTGTTCACATAAACAATTAAAGAAGAAGCAAGAAAAACTTGGGTTTCTGCTACAGACTATTTGTTCTATTTTTATAGTAACTGCAAGGAAACAAAATTCTCACTGCCTCTTGGGTATGCCAGTTTTCCTTTTCTAGTCTAGAAGTTAAGGTAAGAATGGTTATAATGGTCATGCTCTAGTCAGCTTTGTGCTGAGTTGGAACCACCAAAGTAAAAATCGTACTAACTTCATAGGTGGAAGTTCTGTCCTTTTCCAGAAGTGGGGGACATAAAATTGTGCAGATTGATAGAAAACACTTTCTGGTTCCTTTTATTACTAGCATCCTGGGGAAAAAATGTATTTATTTTTATTATTTTATTGTTTTTTGTTTTTTTGTTTTTTTTTTTTGTTTTGGTTTTTGTACTCAAACTGGTTTGTCCATATACAGAAAACAGATACTTTTTTATACATGTTTTGGCTTTATAAATGAAGATTTAAGAGGATCTTATATGTCTATTGCAGTCAATGATAAGTGAAGCCTAGAAGCATCAAATGGAGGAGGGGGGGCCTTAAAGAGCTGCCTCTTCTACAGTTTAGACAATGGGCAGAAGCTGATTGCATCAGTTATGGTTAATATTTCTGTTCTTGTTAATTTGTCATGAAGCAAGAATTAACAAGTTAATCTCTTAAGCTAATCTCCATTTATGATAAACAATTCTATACTGAGCCTACCATATTCATTTAATCTTTTCTCCCTTTTATATGTTTAGTCATCATGTTATCATGTCCTGTTATCATGATCACTCTTCAAAGGTCAAGCAACGAATGACTATACAAATTATTAAAAATTATTTGGATTCAAAGAGCATTATCAAATTATAAGTAAAAATTTTGATGTTTAAACCAGAAAATGTATTTATTTTCTAACCACTCAGAATGCAGTGCTAAAGAGTTTTTATTATTTCTCTCTCTCTCTCTCTCTCTCTCTCTCTCTCTGAAGCTTCTATAAAATTTTATAAACAGACACACAAACAACTAGTAACTCCTCTTGAGTTGTTGCCAATACTTTGTATTAGTGGGCTAAATTTAATAAATAAAATAAAACCATTTCTAAAATTCCCTGAAAAGTATCACCTACTTGTCATCTCATTAAGATCTCATTAGCATTAACACTGACATTCTTAAAGACAGGTCAATTAGCTAAACCTTGTTTCTGAAAACAGATACTTGGATAAGCAAGACAAAAGATCAAAAACCCTGTGCCAAAGTAAAGGACAATCCTACTGACACTCACTGCATTCCCCAATCACTTTCTGGCCTTAATATAAACCCAGGAAAAGAGGGCTTCAAGGTTGGTTCTATCTACCCTTTCATTTGTAGAACTAATCAAAACAACTGTCTGCTACAAAGTAGGAAGGTTCTTGCTCTCTCTGGGCCAATGTACTGCAAAATGAACAATTGTATAAGTCTTTTCTTCAAGATGATGAAATGTGTCTTGGTTGTGAAGGCTGCATCAGGACAAAATGATGAAAAAGAGGCTGAGCCTTGTTACCAATGTTTGTAAAAAGAAGAGAAAGAAGGGTTTTACTGCTCATTTTTATATAAGCAATTTTCATTGGTTCCGTGGTAGTCTACATAATATCTATTTTTGGCTACAGCCATGCAGATTTTAACTTCCACTAAAATCCACAAGGAAAAGGTGGCCTATAATAATTGCTACTAAGCCAAAATAATATTTATGATTTTGTAAAATATAAAATTTATTTATAGTGGATCGAAGTTCATTATGTTTAGGTTAAGTTGGTTAATTTAGTGACATATCAATCCTTGTTGAGTTATTTAATGTTGAATATAAGTTTCATCATGCATATACAATTACAATTGTGCAGGAAATGCATTTCACTTTTACAGAAATATCCTAGGAAAGGTATAAATCCATCCTTTCTACACCCCAGCTATGTTTGCTCTCAGAACTTATTGGATTTCTTATGACTATTTCTGTAAGTGCTAATATCATTAAAAAGCTAAAAACAACAATTCTTTTCCTTCTTTTATTCTTTATTTTATTTTTTATTTTATTATTTTTTTTCTAAGGCTTGGGAGGCATTAAAATTGCCATTGTCAACACCTTCAGATGAAGCATGTAAAATGTTTGATGCCACAGTAACTCAGGTGAGTTTCTTACAATTTAAATAAACTAGAATTTATCTTTTTTGCATGAACATGTATATTTCTATATCTGTCTATATTTCTGAGAAGAGGTATTGTAAATATTTACATTGTAAGTAGTGTTGTCCTCATCTTTTATTGTCATGTTCATTTCGGCTGTCTTGGGTAAGACGATAAACTACATCCAACAGCAAGGCCTCTGATCAGGAGGTTTTGAGGAGTGTGGAACAACCTCTTAATTACTGGTGTTCCCAGGTCCACCCAGACCTGGGGTGGTAGCATCTGTTATGGTTCCAACTATGGGTAAATAGTTAAACCTCAAACTGGGGTCAAAACACTATGAAAATGTAAAAATTTTAATACCAGAAATACTTGATAAAAAATTATTACCAGCAATAAATTTTTGAAAAAAAAAAATATTACCAGCAATAAAAACTTTGTTGGCATTAAATAACTCATTGCGGTTGATATGCTGTAAAATGAACCAAAACAATGTTTCGGCCATTGTACACTCCGACCTTCTTCAAGTGATATACATTTTTAATCCATTGGGGTAGATTGTTCTCATTCCACATGCCATGCCACATTCCACATGAATATGACAATAAAGATGTGGTCAACAGTCCGAACAATGTAAATATGTGTATTTCTGTTAACTGAAAGGAAGTCTTTTTTTTTTTTTTTAATGGTTTCTACATAAACATTATCCAGTTTTTATATTTGCCTTTTCACATTTGAATAATAATAAAACTTTGAGCAAAAATTCCCAAGATATAAACGCTAACAGATGCTGAGTATAGGTGAAGTCTTTATATGATTTAGATTTTTAATTGTTTCCCTTCTATTTTAATCTTTATCACTCTGTGACTTCATTTGCTGTTCAAAAAGTTTATCCTACCACTGAAGGTGACACTGATCCTTGAGTTGTGTTGTCATATCCTTCTATGGCAACAGAAAACACCTTTGAGTGAAATTAACAATAAGGTTACTGCAATTGAGTGGCCTTGAAAAAGAATGAAAGGGAAGTAATATTAATAATGCAGATTGTTAAAGATTAAAGGTAAAAATTAAATGGATATTCATATATGCGAAAGATGTCAAAACATTAATTTATACAACGTATTTTTTATTTGGTGTAAGAAATTGTTTATAAATTTTTAAAAATTTATAATCTGAAGTGTATAATTATTAGTAATATATGAAAAAATAACCCCAGGTTACAAATTTCAATAATGCAGTTATTTGGAGCTGATTTATAATGTTTCACTTTTACTCATTGTTTAGTATTTGTTGTTTATTATTATTATTACTACATTTGTGTATTTGTAGTTTGTTACTTTGTTAATATATAAAAACTGTAGGGATAAATATAATTGCCCATTAAGCTGTGAGTGTTGTGCAGAGGGAATCACTTATTCTGCAGAAGTCAGTGACAGTAATGGTTTCAAGAGGATATACATTGGTTGTAGTGAAGTTCCTTTTTAAAAAGATGTTTTATAACCATGCCTACCTCATTTAAGCTAGAAAGCCACAGAAGTTATACCAAACTTGTGGATTGTATTTGGGGGTTCATAGATATGTGTAGCAGAAGTCCATGTGTAAAGTGTAGTATAATAGGAAAGGTAAAGCCAAGCAGAATCCGTGGTAACTGCTGCTGACTGTGTCAAGAAGAGAAGTTGGCTATCGCTACCTATCCTAATGTGCTACTGAATGAGAGAACTGAAATTTTGTCAAAGTGCTGGCATTTAAATAAATATCTTTTAAGTATGTATGAACCTGGATGAATATGATGAATAAATTATTTTCCTCCTCCCCTCTCCCTCCTCTTCTCTCCCTTTTCCCCTCCCCCTTTACACCTTTCATTCTCTTTTTTCTTGTGGTCATATAAGTTGGTGGAATATACTAGATTGTTCATCTTTCTACTTGCCTGAAGATACCTTGTGGTCGAAACCTGGGTAGTAAGGTAGACTGCCTGCTTTTTAGTGTTTTTTTTAAATATTTTTGCTCTACATCTTCTATTTTGTATATTTGTACTTGCACTTTTTAGTGTTTATACCTTTTAGATGCGGCTGTTTTCAGCCTCCTATTATAGTATATTATTTTATATTATATACTGTATATTTTGTGTGTGTATAAATTATTAATAACCTTGGTGTATAAAAAATTTTGACATAAAATAATCAAATTTTGACATTAACTTTTTAGGTAAATACAGAAAAATATGATATTTGTTTAATAAATCCAACTGATAACAGCATCGTTATATATAAACAGGTAATTCTTTAATAAAGTCTTATGGTTTTTAATTTATGCCTTGTAACATGAATTTATTTTGGTTAGTATGTTGGCTGGTATGATGATGATTCTGTTGGTGGAATTGAAGGATCCATTTCTAAAATGATGTCTGCTGACCCAAGCTTTAGTGAGTATTCATTCTAAGAGTAAAAATTCTTTTCATTTTTTTTTTTTATATGAAACAGAAATAAAACAACTTCCATTGGAAGTTCCTGGGCAGAATATACATTGAATGAAAAGCAAGGGGGGAATGCTGAAAAGTTCTCTGCCTCAATCACTTCCCAAAGTCTGAGAAAATAATCAGTAATATATTTTTTTTTTTTTTTTTTGGGGTAGGTCTTCTTGGTCAGGTTGAGAATTTATCAGTATCTTAATGCACATTCTGGTTAAAAATAGAAGAAAGTCTTTTTCTCTTAAAGTCAACTTATCTACTCATGGGAATCTAGTATACACCAAAGCTGCATTGGTTTACTAAACGCTACTAGCACTTCACAATTTACACCACATTTCTTTATATGCTCTTATTATAATGTGCTTTATTATTTAGACACAGAAAATCAGTTCGCTGTCACCCTTTTCTATTTTTTTATCTTTTAGTTTTTGTTACTTTCTCTTTCTCTCCCTCTTTTTTTCATACTCCCTCTTTCTTTATTTCTCTCTCTCTTCCCCTCCTCCATTTTCTTTATCTCACTCCCATTTCTTTTTTCTCTCTTCTTTTTCATTCTTTCCCTTCTCTCTTCCTTTCCTTCTTTCTCCTTTCTATTCTTTCCCTCTCTCCTTTTTCTTTCTTTCTTTCTTTCCTCCTTCTTTTCCTCCTTTTTTCTTTTCTTTCTCCCTTTTTCCTCCTTTTTCTTTTCTTTCTCTCTTTTTCCTCTTTTTCTTTTCTTTCTCTCTTTTTCCTCTTTTTCTTTTCTTTCTCTTTTTCCTCCTTTTTTCTTTTTTCTCCTCTTTTTCCTCCTTTTTTCTTTTCTTTTTCCTCCTTTTTTCTCTTCTTTTTCCTCCTTTTTTCTTTCACCTCTTTTCTCCTCCTTTTTCCTTTCTTTCACCTCTTTTTCTCTCCTTTTTCTTTTCTTTCACCTCTTTTTCTCTCCTTTTTCTTTTCTTTCACCTCTTTTTCTCTCCTTTTTCCTTTCTTTCACCTCTTTTTTCCCCTTTTTCCTTTTACTTTCTTTCTTTGAAATTTTAAAGTTTTTAGAAAATCATCATTGTCAACTAAATTCTTTCAATTAATGTTGATTAAAAAATTTATCAGAATTTCTTTCATCAAAAGTTTTAAACCCTATATAAGAAAGTACAATACAAATCTTTGTTATTAAATTGCTTTTTTTATGCAAAAGTTATGGGCCATGTTCTAAAGAATGGTCTTGAGCTTCTTGGCACTGGACGTAATCCTCAGCTGGACACTGAATTAAAAGCTGATATTGACTCAATGCTGACCCTGTCAGAACAACCAATGGTCACAGATTGGGAAAAGAAACATGTGCAGGCAATGCATCAGTGGTCTAAAGGGTAAGTTCACTATTAAATTTCATAGAAATTTGCATATATTGTGAAGTTTGTGTTCAATAATTTTTATTTGTTTATAATGAAAGAAGAGCTTTATATTTTAATGATATTGTAATCCCCAAGAAACTTGGTTAAAATATCTTTTACTTTGGTAAAGTTAAATATGAGGGAGTACTGAAAAGTTCTTGGTCTGACCAAGAAGCCCTTTCAAATAAATTCTGTTTGATCAAATTTTGGGAAGTAGGTTGAGCTAACCAGTTTTCAGCACCTCCCTCTCCAATATTGAATTTATCTATGACAATATCTGGTTTCTTGTCTCTTCTCTTTCATTTCTTGCTTACAGCTACATGTTGAAACAGTGGCTCCTGTATGATCATTAAAGTTAAGCAACATCAAGCCTAGTCAGTACCTAGATGGGTGACTGCTTGGGAATACCAGGTGGTGTAAGGGATAATCACCTGGAATCATTAATTGGAGAGTTGGGTTCGTTATATTCACTTATAGTGGAACCTCAGTTCACAAATTTAATTTGTTCCTGAAGGCCGTTCATAAACGGAAACTATTTTTCCAATAAGAATCAATGTAAAGAAAAAAGTCACAGTACAATAAAATTGTAAAAAAAACAGCACACCACAGCACACGAATGTATACAACACAGCGGTCGACTTGGAAATTATTCCATTTAAGTTAACTTGGTTTAGCAATGTTGTTAGAGAACTAAAATTTTGTTTGAAAACTGAGGCATTTTCATCTCAATTTTTCTGTTCAAAAACGGATTTGTTCAACATGTGAGATATTCAAGAACCAAGGTTGCACTGTACATGTAGATACCCTTGGGAAAGCTATGAATCCACTGCTTCTCCCCCTAGCTATGGGTTAATTGGTAAGACTTGTATCACTAAATCATTATTATCTCCCCCCGCAAAAATATTCCAATTTAAAAACATTTTTTGACTTTAAGTAGCCTGAAAAGGGTTAATAGGGCATAGAAAATGAATGAATCAATCAATCTTTCATTTTTTGTATTGGGTTGACTCAAATGTTTGTTCATTTATTTAAGTAAAGATAAGACTTTTTCTTTTTGACATTCATTTTACTGAACAACATATTTCCCCTTTTGATCTGTTGCCACCTTTTGGGCAACTTCATAATTCCATCCTCTCAGAAGCTTTCTCAGTAAAGAGCTGTTCTGTATTTTTTTTGCAATCTTCAAGAGAGTTGGCATCTTTTTTTTTATTTTTTTTTTTATTAAGACAATTCTGTAAATACTGGGATAAATGGTAATCCCAAAGTGAAATGACTGGTGTATGAATGAAAATTTCCCTGCCAAGATATATCAATTTTTTTTCCTGGTCATTAAAGAAATATAGTCCTATGTTATCCTGATCAAATGATTTACTCTTTCTGATAACTAATTATGGATAATTTTTATTTTATTGATTGTTACAGCCAATGCATCTTTAGCAATACTTTGTCAAATCAGTTGTTTTCATCTCTAAAAGGATTCCTTTCCAACCTGGTTATATACACAGCATCAACTTTTAGATGAAGACAAGTTTTTTTTTTTTTTTTTTTTTTTGTATGGTTAGTGGTAGTTCATTTCATTTATCCGACAATCTATTTCATTTGACATTTTTCATTGCTTATGATTTTTGTTTGAATTGCTGGATGGAGGTCTTATCTTATTATTTACATTTGGACTAATATCCTCATCTTTGTGGTTATTATCACAATGTTTTCATTGTTGTTCTTTCCAGCCTTCTTCAGGTGTCTACTAATCCAGAAAGGCTGAAGGACACATTGATTAAAATGTTGTAATGTCTGAATGTAAATAATATACATTATTCTGATTTGGGCATTGATTGATTGATTGATTTGGCTTTTTTTTTTTTTTTTTTTTTTTTAACAGTTTATCAACCTTTTGTAGGTTATTTAAAGCCAGAAAATATTTTTGGATTGTATGAATTTTTGGGAGATAATAATTATTTACTGATACAAGTCCTACTAATTAACCCATAGTTGGGGACAAGTGGTGGGTTCATACCTTTCCCAAGGGTATTTGCATGTAAGTAAATATAATAAACCCAACTGGAATTGGTACATGGCTCTCCAATTTCCAATTCTGAGCCATTACAGCACCTGAACATATAAGCTTAAAGCACCTGGTATTCCCAAGCAATCACCCAGCTAGGTACTGACCAGACTTGATATTGGTGATCATACGAGAACTGGTGTTTCAACATGATATGGCAATAAGCCTTTGATTTGTGTAATAATACATTGGTTATTCTGACATGATTTGACCATCCAGCTACAACTAAAAGTCACCCCATTATAATTGGTACCCTTCTGATATGATTTGAACATCCTCTTACAATGATTGATGTCTGTCTTATGTTGTTTTTTTTTTTTTGTTTTTTTTTTTGTAACTTACTCTTGGAATTTTATTATTTTGTTTTACTTTCAGCTACATGACAAAAGCTTCTATCATATGGGAAGACATATTAGCTGAAAAACCGAAAGACATTCTTGCACTGAAATTTGCACATGATACATATTTTTATTTGGGGCATCATCCACAAATGAGAGATTCTATTGCACGTGTGCTACCTCAGTGGAACAAAGACATACCTTTGTATAGGTAACTGTTTTTAGTTGTTTAATATTTTGCATAAATGAATGATCTTTATTAATGTAAAAAATTTTTCTATCTGTTCTATGAAGATTTATTACCTAACCCCTAACCCTAAGCTCTACTTCTGTATGGAGCACTGTTTTTTAAAAATAAAAACAAAAATACTAAAGAACTCTGGATTATTTACCTAACATGTTCTTTCCTATTTTTCTACATACCTACACACACACACACACACACACACACACACACATATAACAGAGGCTAAAAGGGAATAACCTGGGTTGCATTCAAGAATACAATATAAATATCCCCCGCAAACAATAAATATTTTGGTATTTTCTCTAGTTTTAAGGGTCATTAACCTTCAAATTATACTTCAGACAAAATAACATTTATTTTTGGATATAAATGAGATAATGGAAGATCAAGAACAAGAAAAATATTCAGTGAATTTTTTAGTTGCTCGTAGTGTATATTCTTTTTCATTTTATAATTATGAACAAAAATAAAAAAACTTAAAATATATAAACAAAAATAAAAAGAATTCAAATTAAAATAAGGTTTTGTGCTTTCCTTTAAAACCTTACCTATTTCTTTCTTTCTCTCTCTCAACTAAAAAGAGGGCAACCCTTAAATAAAGAGGAAGAAGAATAATAAAAAGAATTCAGATTAAAATAAAGATTTGTGCTTTCCTTTAAAAGCCTTATCTCTTTCTCTCTCTCTCTAAATGTCTCTTTCTATATTTCTCACTCAACTAATGAGAAGGCAACCCTTAAATAAAAAGAGGAAGAAAAAGAAAACACTGAACACAGCCAGAAAATGCCGAAAGTTTGCCTACTTATTTATGACTGAAAAATAACAAAAATCAGTGAGGCTCCATTCATAAGTTCTGTTATATATATATATATATATATATATATATATATATATATATATATATATATATAAAAAACACTGGAAAATAAAATAATTTTGACCAATCAAAAAAATTGACACAGAGACTTTTGATGCTAGCCAAAACCAATTTTTGCACCAGAGTCTCAGAGACTGGTCAAAATGGATATAACCTGACACCTCTAAGTTAGAAGCAGAAGAGACAGGGAGAGTGACGAAAGGAGATGCTACCATGGAGAAACCAGCCATGCATGCCAGGTGAAGAAGTAGTTAAGAGATCATGTGCTAATGATATATCTGCCCTGCCTGTGGTCAAGAAAAACACAGCAGATTGACACCGACCTATTTCTAATATTACTGCTATCCTTATCATGGCCTGGCTTCAAAAACTACCACTTATAGACTTTCTCCAATCATACTAACAATATCTGCCTTATAAACAAATATTTTGCTGCACCAAATTCCAAAGGACTTGTACATCGCTCTAAAAAAAATAAATAAAAATATATTATTTATTTTATACCCTTGAGTAAGTTTGTTTTATTTCTGAAAAAGAATTACCTTCTGGCATACAACACCACCTAATCACAATGGTGACCTCCCAACGTGAACACACTTACCACAAACCTATTAGTGTATAGTGTCTACTTTTTAAGAGAGGTGTTGTCGAAAATTTAAAACCTGCTAGCCCTATGATGATCATTAGCCAACAAAGTAGATTAGACAAAAAGAGCTAAAATGTTAAAAAAATTTATGCAGTAATGAGTTAATTTTGTTGTTGTTGTTATTATTATTATTATTGAATATATGATAAAACCCTTTGGAAAGAAAACATCCTTCTGGCTCAAAGTGAGCTAGTAAATTCATTTTTTTTTTTTTTTGAAAAGGCATGCCACCTTTAATTTTGAGGTGATACGTTGAAACCCAGAGGGTGGCCCAACTTTTTGGTCTATAGTGTAGATTTAAATCTGGCTTAATTCCAGCACCTATCTTAATGTGGCAACAAAATATGGCACTTGAAATCCAGCCAGAAGATGAAACAGAATGTTTTATAATGACATACTTAAGGAAAATAGTAAAAGTCAAATGGAACGATTTTGTAGCTGATGACAAAATTAGGAGACTACTACATCTTTGACACTTTTCAAAGAAAATTAAATATCTTGGTTGTCATATGACAAAATTTCTATCTCCAAGACTTGAATTTCAAATATTATGATTGATTTCCTAATGGACAATGCAAACAAGGTTGACTGAAAACTCGCCAACAACAAATCCTCTGACAATCACTGAGAGGTGAATAAGAGCTGAAGTGATGTCAGGTGTTGACAACTGACTGAAGTGTAGAACATTGAAAGTTTTCAGCATCAAATGACATCAAAATGTTGATTGATTGGCTGTTGTAGCATTTGCCAAAGAAACCTAGATATGCATCCCCAGACTTAGAGACTTTTCTACTTAGCAGTAGTAATAGGGTTAAAAAAAGTTTTAATGTTCTGCAAAAATATAAAACTAGATATTTTTCATACAGAAACACACACACACACACATATATATATATATATATATATATATATCAAAGTATATAATTGGTATACACGGAATGAATTCCAATAACCAACAATTACTATTCTTAAAAGAGTGCTCAATACAAAGTAGAGCAGATATAATTATTTTTATAAAAAAAATTTATAACATATTTTATGTTATAAAATCACTACAAAAATAGGAATTTTGTAAGAACAAAACTCTGTGTCTTATCAAGTGATGGTGTTGAAAAAAGAAAATAAATGGTTTTAAAAGTTTCAGATGAATTAACGATCCTAACAAAAATTTGAAGCATTGATTTACAAAAGCTAGAATAACCAATCAAAAAACGAAGTACAGAAAGATTCAAAAGCTTGACAACAAAATCCTGCTATTCGCTATTAAATGATCTTTAAATGTCATTGTAATTTTAAAAAATAATTTTACTAACTAATAATTATAAATTTATATGATAAAAATTTAATATTAAAATTAAAAACTGGCAATTTTAAAAATCAAATTTAATCACTATTAAGTTTAAAACTACTGAAAATTATTGAGAAAAGAAAAAATATATATGTTTTATTTTTTTTTTTCTTCATTGAAATTACGTCTGACAAGACAAAAGCTACAATTCGTCGGTCATCTGATAATACATGTATATATTTTTCTTTTCGTTTTTATTTTAAAGTTTGTGAATATGGTCTTAAACTGTGTGTGACATATACAAAACACAATCAGATTATAATGTACATATGCATGTAGACATAATTGTAGATACATATATACACACACACACACACACACACACACAAATATACACACACACTTAAAAAAAAAAAAAAAAAAAAAAGGAATATGCATATATATGTACATGAACAACTCCACAGCCCTTTGTGAAAAAAGGAGACGTGAAATGTAATGATTAACACACACACAGTTAAATGTGAATACACTCTACATACACATAGACACCGATATGTGAGTAAAACATACATCCTCAATGTCATGACATTGAGAAATTTGTAACCAGTAAATATTTGTATATAAATAAATGCTAACCACTTATTGTGTGTATATATATATATGTGAACAAATATATAAATGTGTATAAAATGTTTAAAATTTATTATTTAATATATTAAAATTTAAGTACTCTAAAACTGTTTAAATATGTTTAAAAATTTATATAGACTTAATGTATATTGCTGTGTGTTGGTGTTTCAAGGTATATTTGGCAATGAAAATCTATGATTAGTTCGTTTAAATATATACATATATATATATATATATTTTTTATGTATGCATGTATAAATTAACACACATAAAAAAAAAAAAAAAAAAAAAATTTATATATATATATATATATTCATACATACATATGTATGCAGAAATGTGTGTATATATATTTAAACATGAACATATATGTATATATATATAGGTCTATGATGAACCTATTATATATGAGTTTGTGTATGTAAACCTAAATATGGAAACATATATACATATCATGACTGTTTTTTTTATATATACTTAGATATATAAAAAAAACTATGTGTGTATATATGTGTTTCCATATTTACATATATACAAACTCATACATATGTACTTCCAACACACACCTATATATATATACATACACAATCATACATAAATATATTTACACATGTATACATATCTACAAATATGTACATATATATATATATATATATATATATATTTTTTTTTTTTTTTTTATATGTGTTAATTTGTTTTGCAACTTTATATAAATACATATATATATATATGTATATATTTGTGGATTTCTTTATCCTGTTTTTCTTTTGCACAAATATATAATGAAACTATTATCAAATATATATATGATTAATAATATATATATATTTTATTGATATTTATTGTTTTAGACATTAAAATAGCTTTTATATATAACAATATATTATTTAAACATTTTATATATATATATTTGCATACCACATTGGGTTATATATTCAATAAGTGGTTACAAATTTATTTAAGTCTGAAATATTTACTTGGAACTCATTACTCAATATACACATTCTAGGATGAACCATGCTATGGTAACCATTATGTCTATTAATTGTAGAGTGTATTCATTTACCTGTGTATATCATACACATACACACACACACACATATATATGTACATATACACATTTATTCGTAAAAAAACATATATAGTTGTTACAATATTCCCCCACCACCTACACTTTTTTTTTTTTTTTTATTTATATATATTATATATATGTATATATGTGTATACATGTACATATGTGTGTGTGTATGTATCATAATTATGTCTGGATACGTATGTATTACAATACTGATATGTAATTTGTTAGTTCATATCTTTTTCTCGTGAGTTTAAGACCATTTTCACAAATATATATATAAAATATTTAAAACTCAAAAAAATATATACATACATATTATCAGACACCGGACGAAAAAAAGCTTTTTGTCTTGTCAGATTTATTCAATGAAGAAATGAATTGAATAAATATATATATTTTTAACCAACATAAATAATTTTGTATATTTTTAAACTTAATAGTGATTAAATTTGGATTTAAAAAATTGCCAGTTTTTTAATTTTAAAAATATTAAATTTTATCATATAAATTTATAATTATTAGTTAGTAAAATTATTTTTAATATTACACGTATTTAAAGATTTAAATAGCTATAATAGCAGGATTTTGTTGTCAAGCCAGAATTTGAATCTTTCTGTACTTCGTTTTTGATTGGTTATTCTAGCTTTTTGTAACAATGTCCCCTAGTGTAGGATCGTTAATTCATCTGAAACTTTTAAAACCATTTATTTTTTTTTCAACACCATCACTTGATAAGACACAGAGTGTTTTGAAACAAAATGGCTATTTTTGTAGTGATTTTATAACATACTTATGTTATAAATTTTTATAAAAAATAATTATATATATATATATATATATTAGTAAAGGTAACAAGTCTGTTGGTATATAATCCAAGTGGATCTTAGTAATATAAAATATTAAAACTTATCTACAAAAAGAGCTCAATGTATTTATTAATACAGAGCAATATAATTAATAAACAATAAAATCCAAAATTACCTCATATGGGGAATAGTCTATTTCAGCATATTAAGATATTGGTTGTCTGTCTTATCAACCCCAGTGTGGACTGTATTCGTGTCTATACAGTGAAGGGGGAGGTGGGAAATAGAATTTCACTATGAAAACTAAAAAATCAACCTGTCAAAAAACTAATACAAAATTTATCCATTTCAGTCAGATGAAAGGCACGAGACAGGGGCCAGGGGAGGGTGGATGGTATTTGTCTTAAAGGGAAGAAGTTTTAAAGAATTAAACCTAAATATTAACCTTATTACATTAATTTTGGGTTACATGAAGAATTTAATATTAATTTAAAATTAAAAGAGGAATAAAAAGGGGTTTAAAAATAAATTTAAAATATATAGATAAAAGAATGTAAGGGATTAATAGAAAGAGAATTGGGGAGATATTAAAGTAGGGTAAAGTTTATAGATTATAATTCATATAGTGTAAAGAGGTTATAGAGTGGGGAATAAAATATAGAAAATTAGAATTAGTTATAATGTCAACATTTGAAGAGTTAGAGGGGAGTGAATATTATGGAAATATGGTAGCTAATTAAGTTAAACCTATATTATGGAAATTTGAATTTGTTTTTATACCAACATTTTAAAAGTAATTCATTCCTCTGATTCCATAGTTGGTTTTGATTATTGTATTTTATTATTTTAATTTTTTCTTCTAAACATAAATCACACCTATCTCTAACACTATAAGGAATACATGCAGAACCTATAATTTTCCAAATTATCTGTGGGCTTGAACCTTTTTCCTTCAATTTCCAAACTTTTTTGAAAGAACTGTCTGGTGTTTTAGTTTAGGGTTAGAAAATGAGTGCCTATGGGTATAAAATCTGTTTCCATTCCCCCATGGAAATTCCAATGTAAAAATTATTATTTTCTTGGGGGTAGGGGGGGGGTGATCGCTTGATATATAACTCTGGTAGATTTGTATTTGCCCTCAACTGGACGATTTTCTTTAGATCTACAATTACAGGAGGATAAATTCTGTATTAGTTTTTTGACTGGTTGATTTTTTTAGCTTTCAAAGTGAAATTCTATTTCCCACTCTTCCTTCCCTGTATAGACATGAATTCAGTCCATATTGGGGTTGGTAAGACAGACAACTGATATCTTTGTCTGCTGAAATAGGCTTATTCTCGTTATCAGATAATTTTGAATTTTATTGTTTATTAAATTATATATATATATATATATATATATACATGTTTGTGTGTGTTTATCTCTGATTTCTGTGAATCTACTACATGACTCCTTAGGGGTAAGGAAACTACCACGTGTTTTTTAAGTTACTGCCGGTCAAAGTGACAATCCAGTAATTATCTGTTTCTTACTAGTAAGTCTGAAATTCTCTCCAAAGGCACCATGTTTCCCTTGTTTGTGTATTTCTTTGAAATGTATTTTGTTTATCCATTTCCCCTTTTGAAAGATATATTTATTTGTTTCTAGTTTTCATATTTCCTGAATAAAAGTATAACATCAGTATAAAGCATGGACCTTTTTCATTCAGTTACTGTTGTAAGAATTCATTTTACAAATATTTAAATACTATTGTAATTGTGCCGTCAAAATTGACAGCAATAAGGAATGTATTATAAGTATGTAATTTTTGTTTAGTCCAAATACAATTTTGTAATTTAAAATAATTCATTGTTAATGTTAATAGTTGAACAGTGTACAATTTATAAACATTTAAGGAAAGATATCCCTATTTTATTCTCATAAATGTTACATATTTATAAACGAAATTATGTTTACTGCAAAAATTCCCAAAGCATAATATTTTTTGTGTAAACTTTGGGAAGTCTAAACAGTCCATAGATTCAATCTGTAATTTCAGTCTGCTTATTTTTCATCCTACTAAGTGTAATGTATCATCAGATATATATTTATTTATTTATTTTTCAAGCTATTATCAAATTCTGCAAGATATGCTCCAAATTGTAACATGCAATAATTAATGACAAAATAAATACATATACAAACTTGGTATCATCCAACCCACCTTTTTTGTAAAAAAAAAAAAAAAAAATCATTGTATGATTTGTATTTGCAAAGATATTTTAAAATTAAAAATATGTAATAATTACATTAGAATCCATTTTTAGCCATGTAAGCATTTTGAAATTCTCAGAATTAAAAAGTAAAAATGAACGGGAATAACTATTATTCTGATTTGTTTTTACTTTTTAATTTGGCTAATTTTGAAACACTATATGTATTTTTAAATTTTCTATTCTCTTGAATTTAGTTCCATATTGTTTTGTCTGTGTGTAATAATTTTTAACTTTTTATTATTCATTTATTATTGCAGATTTTAAAAATGAAACTTAATATGTGTTCTTCTTTTTTACTTTACAAAAGCAAATTTCAAACAAACTATCTTGAATTAGGCCTGGCCAGTGCAAGGGTCTCTGCCCCAACCTGAAACTATATGGAAAAATTATTTATGTTATGGAAAATAACATAAATAATTCTTTTTTTTTTTTTTTTTTTTTTTTGTTATTAACATGAAAAAAGTAAATAATTTTAAACTAAGTTTTATTAAAGTAAAATCTATAGCAAGCCTTATTTTTTCAAAAATTAATTTAAATAAAATATAGTTAAATTTGTAAAACAAATATTCAACATGAATAATGTTACCTTGAAATCATATCTGTCTCTCATAATTTTTATTTGACTAAATTTATAGTGGGTTATCAGTTATAATGAAGTGTATGAGAGTTGAAACAGATTAGTTTGATTTGGCCTTGTTAGATAGCCCAGCATAAGAGGGGTATAAAACAAGAAAATCAAATTGTAAAGTGAAACAACAAATTTATATACATATAAATCAATTTAGGTCTCTACAAATAAAATTAATGTATTTTGGTTGATAAAAGGTTGTCAAAATGTTCACAGTAGTCCTTGCAAGAATGAGTTTATGTGTATGTAGGCAGGAATGTATGTGTGGATGTATGTATGTATGTATGAGCATTATTGTAGGGTAGGAATGTCTTTGAATTAATCGCTCAGTCTTAAAATGTTCTGTTCGTTTATCAAGTATAAAAGAGGTGAGGGAGAAAGGTAGAGATGATAATAACGATTACCTGACGTTTGTCAAGGGATGTGTTAATACGCTCATCTCCTTCTCTCTGGTGACAGGCGAACTTGCCCATCTTTTATTTTGTTTGTAGGGCTTGAAAAGGTCATTTGGGAATTCACTCCCGGATATGATTCGGGCCTTTCCATTGGATGACGAAGAAACATCGCGTCGGTTTGTGAAAAGTTCCGTAAAAGAATTTGCTTCTATGAATTGAAGATTTGGAATTTTGTTTTTAAATGTTTCCTAGTTTTCTATTAGCTGAAAAACATTTTGCATCAAGGTGTGAAATTTCACAAATTTTGTGTGTGTGTGTTAATGTGACGGTTACACACCTGGCCCAGGGTCGGATCCTTTGGTTACGGCGCCAACGGTGACGTCGCTCCTCCTGGTCGCTCCTCCTGGTCGCTCCTCCTGGGTCCAAGCGTGCCGCTCCAACCCCTTGGTCAGATGATCACCAGCCTCGCCTTTCCCGACTCGCTTCCAATACCTGGTCACTAAAGCAACTGTACCGATCTCCGGTCTGTCTACCCACGCTGTGTTTAGATCTTAGACAGACGGGACCAGCAGGGATTGGGGCCGATACAAGTTGAGTCCGACGGGGGGTGGCAAAACACAAATAAAAGAGAAAATAAACTCACGAGACAAAAAAGATTGCTGATGAAAAAAAAGGGTAACAACCTTTTTTATATCTTAATGTCCGTTACATAAAAACAAAATTGTTCTCATTTCCCGACCCGCTCTGTGGACTATGGCACCAAGCTTCTATCACACAACCTAAAGATTTCGAATTGCCTACTCTTTAGAATTGTGTATGTCGGAGTGTGGTTTGGTTCGACACTGGGGCCAATTTCTATCGATCATTCGCAGTTGATTCTTCTCTTCGACTTGAGTTGTATTTTTTTCTTCTTCGTCGACTTAGGCTGGAAGTTCTCTTGTCTTCGACTTGGGCTGGAAGGATCTCTTGCCGCAACTCAGCCGCAACTCTCTGTCGTCCGAGGTGATCTCTTCTCGCTGCCGTCCGGGGCTGAACTCTGCCGTAACTCTGCCACAACTCTTGGCGTCCTTGAGCAATCTCCTTCTCGTCTGCTTGGGCTGGAAGTCTGCTTGGGCTGGAAGTTCTCTTGGACTTGGGTGGAAGGATTTCTTGTCTGAGGATTCTCTTGCCCGCAAAGGGGCAAGTGAATCGAGCCTGATGCCCGCGTTCAGGCTCTATCCCTGCCCGCGGTCCAGCTGCAACTCTCAACTCCACTGATTTCTGTCGACTGGGGTCCTGCTTTTATTGACGCCGCAACAAACCGGGGTGGGTCTGTCGGCGTCAGGGTTTTCGATAATTTCAAAAAGTCGCATTATTTGTCTTCTCATTATCGCTATTATTTTCACCCTACTTCCTCATAGTGCCTTTGGTGGGGGGCGCGTATGTCAGGTGACCGTTTTCGACCAATGGTTCCTGATCGAGCATTTCTTTCTTTTCTTTTCTGCAGCCACGTGACCGTTTCCGACCAATGAGACTCTGGTTCCGGCATTTTCCTGCAATCAATCGGGCGGGCTTATATCGTTCTTGTTCTAAAAAACAAAATCTAATTTGGCCTTTTTTTGCACGTACGAAAAATGATAATCTTGGCTTTTTCTCACCTGGGTTTTGTCAACACAGCCTGCCGCTAATTAGATGTGACTTCAGGGAAGAATATTGTCGCCATCTGTGAACTGAGACAATCGTTTTTTTTTCACCTCTTGTTTTTGGTCAGACCCGACAGTCAGAAAATCTTAATTATCTACATTGAAATTGTCTTTCACTTTCGTCAATGTGGGGTTCTAATTTTAACAGGTCAGAATCTGTATACAATTCCACCGGTCACTCCCCTCAACCCAAAGACACTTTTTTCTCTGATTAAGATTTCGTTCTCATTGTTCTAAAAAATTTCCCTTTTTCCAAATTGATAAGGTGTCTTTCTCACGCAAAAAGTAGGCTAGATGCTTTGACCGATATCTGGTTTTCATCAAGCGGCCCGTTTTGATATCATGTCTTTTTCCTTTCTTTTTTTTTATTATTTCTAATTCTATTCTTCCAATTGTCTTTAAAAAAATTCGGTCAACATGCTAGCTAAGATATCTTTCTGACTCCTACCTCCACCATTGACTGGGTCATGCATCATCCAACCCTCTTTCTCTCTTTTTCCCCCCTCTTCCTCTCTCTTCTCTTTTCTTTTCTTTCCTCTTCCCTTAGGATCGTCCAAGTACAATCTTAGTGAATTATTTCCAACTCAATTATTTTCCGTTAAAAAAAAAAAATTAACGACCTGTTTAATAAACCGAGTAAAAAAAAAAATTAAATCATATTTCTATGAATATTTCTAATAATGCAAGGTGCCACAATCCTCCCTTAACCGATTTGTCATTTACCCGTAAAATGACACCTAAACCCAATTACATCATTTAACATGCACCATGCATTTTTCCATGCAATTCTATTCTACTTTCTGACATGCAAGGGTAATGTTCTCCTTTTTTCTTTTTGTTCTACATGCAATGAAATGTTCTTTTCATTTTCTTTTGTTCTACAGGCAATGTAATGTTCTTTTCATTTTCTTCTGTTCTACATGCAATGAAATGTTTCTTTTTCATTTTCTTTTGTTTTACATGCAAGGTAAATGTGCGTGTGTTTGTAGGTGCAGATGTGTTCACTAGGGTTTGTTCTTCTTGGTCAATGTTTTCCTCTGCCGTGGGAGTTTTTTCCGCGCCGCGTGGTGGTCCACGCCAGCCTCCTCCATTGGTCTTTCAGCAATTTCTTCGCCAGTCCTGTCTGAGTAAGGAACACTGCTCGGCATCTCCTCTCTAGTTGTTGCATGCTCACTAGACTGTCGTTCATTAATCTTCTCTTACTCTTAATCTTCCATATTATTACACCCCTGATGGCTATAACTAGGAATGTACCGCATTACTATTGACCAACTTATATGATCTGCTCATCGTCTTCCCAAGCTACACCTTCGTCTCCCAACGCACTTTAACTTATCCCTTAAGTGATCCATATCGATCTTTTCTATTGGTTTCATTAATACTGGCATCTTATTTAAGGTGACATTAGAGAATCTCTTCACTATTTCCCCTAATTCTGTACAATTGACTAAGCCTCTACCAATCATCTCTATGAGTGAATTTTTTCTTCATACCTTTCTTCCATCTGGTAATAGGGGGCAAGGAGATGGACACCCCAACGCCGAACATCCCATGGGTAGCGTCACCAGGGATAACGGTGGCCTTATTCTTAATGTCTTGTGGACTCCCCCCACATACCTAGACAGGCTGATATGTTTCTGTGTGGCTACTGCCCACACCCGTCTGGAAACACTGATAGCTTGTGGTAATGTTGTTAATACCTCTACTTGGCAGATTCTTTTGATTCCTTCCCTCTCCTTCAAACAATTCTAGTATGCACAGTCTCGGTTACCAGTTTTATAGAATGGGCTTAACGAGGTACAGGTCCTGGGGAATCATCTCTACACCTTCTAGCTTCTTCAGCTGATAGTAACATGAATTTCGCTTCTCCCGAATTTAATGCTGTAGTCTACTTCCACCTTGTACCTTGCTATCATTCCTGAAAGGTAAACAAATTCTCTTGTTGTTATTCTTCACAACCACTTAGTTCCGCTTCGACTCATCACTCAATCATTTCATAGCTTTTTTTTTCTAAGTTGCTCTTCCCTCCTCTAACTAACTCCTCTAGTAGACAGAATGGTCTGGTCAGTGTGTGGCGACCACCCCTGTGTGTCGTAATTTCATGACACCACTGGTGATCAATCAACAATGCCAATGATCTTCTTCCGTCCCTTGTGAGGTGCAGCCCGCAACTCCATCCCCTCCACTCACATCTACCATAGTCAGCCAATGGGATTTTGGATGAGCCAGTGTCGTTATCTGTTGACACTAAATGCTTCTATTCTGCACAGCCCTTTTGTTCTACTGAGATTTGGGGTTCTTCTCCTCCCCTGATCTCATCTTCGAGGTGATTCCTGTTCAACCTCCACCCTTCCTTCTGTGTTTAACTCCCGTCAGGAGGTTTTTTTGTCCTTCTTCATCAGCTGATTCTTCTTTCTGTTTAGAGTCTTCCTTGAATGTCTTCAATACCTCTCGACTCTATGTCTAAACTTCTCCCGCTCTTTATCCCTTCCCTAAGCTGGGAAAGGGGTATTTGATCCTCCTCCTCCCACTCACTGGGCCCTTCATCTTGTTCAGGGTGCCTCTTTTTAGAGCCTTCGACTGCTTGATTGGACTTCTTTGTCTTTTTCTTCCTTTTCTTGCCGGACATGGGGGTGTGATGTACATCTCACGGGGGTCTTCTCTGCACTGACTCAGTCGGCACGGAACATCGCTAATCCCGCTGAGGGTTCCAACTCTGTCACTCGGACTGCTTCGTTTTATCTGGTCAAGTCGACCTATCTCCTCATCTTCTTGAGTCTTCCTCCGTCTCCATTCCTTCGGTTCAACCAGAGTTACCTTCCTTTTCCTTGTCTTCTTAGGCCTCGGCTCTCTCATTTCCAGGTTAGCTATTTCAGCCTTCTTCAGATCATTGGCATGAACCCTCCTCATTTCGTCCTGCCATGATCCCATATTACATATGATAATGGGCCCGTCTGCTCTACTATCGGTAGTACGGTTCCATCTCTGGTCCAGTTTTCCTTCTCTCTGGTGGATTTTATAGTAGACAGGGGTCTCCAACCTTCAATTCTACCACCTTTCTTTTTCAGCATTCACCCCTCATTTCTTTTTTCTTCTGGGCCCTCTTTATTCTTCTTCTGGCCTGTACGAATATCTTATGTTGCTGTTCCAGCAATAGTTGATGATGATCTTCTCCTATATACCTTCTTGGGCTTATTAGGTTATCTACAGGCAGGACCACGTCTCTGCCAAACAACAAAATAAGGAGAAAATCTGGAGGTTTCGTTTTATCGAAACCTCATGGTCATCAGAACCTGCGTCAAATACAAGTCCCAATTTCCAGTGTTTTCTCTGACCAACTTGGCCAATACATCTCCCAAGGTTCTATGAAACCTTTCCACTTTAGCATTTCCCACAAATTTGATATGGGGATGGTGCTCTACATTCAAACCTGTCAAAACTTCTCTCATGATGCTGTTCACATTCTCCGTGCCATTATCTGTTACCAATTGCACAGGGGCACCATACCTAGGGAAGATTTTTTATTTATCAACCCGGCCACAGTTCTGGCCTTCTTGTCTGGTACTGCAAATGCTTCAGGCCAATTTGTTAGCCAATCGACAAAACTCACTATATAGTTGTTTCCTTGTGCAGTTTCCCCATATGGTCCTGATACATCCATACTCACTTTCTCAAGGGGAAGTTTGTACGTCTGTTTCCTCCAAGGGTGCCATTTCCTGCCTTCTGCTCTGCGACTGGCACACTACACAACTCGAACATAGTTAGTGACTTCTCCGTACAGTTTGGGTAACAGTACTTTCTTCCCTGAGATCACATGTCCTATCAATTCCTATGTGACCCAACCTTTCGTGGCACTGTTCCAATATCTCTGGTCTTAAACTTTTTGGGCACATACAACTTGGGTTTGACTTCTTCATCCCTTCCTGAGATAATACAGCCTTTCCTCTATTATATGGCATACCAGGTGGTCTCTCCTGACTTCACCTTCTCTCTCAGAGCAGCTATTTCACTGTCTGATTGCTCCTTCTCAATTCCTTCTGTCCAGTAAGGATCGGTTATTATCTGGGCGTCCCCCTTCTTCGTCGATTCTAATATAGGGCTATCTTTTAGCTTATTAGAGTTAATTACTCCTATTTATAGGCTTTATCATCCTCCCTGTTCTACCTTTACCAGATCTTTCTTCCAGTTGCTTCGGTATTCTTGAGAGTAAATCTCCTTACGTGTTTCCTTTCCTGCCAAATACTCTATTCACAGTGGTAGCCACTTAACTTAAGTGCCCACTGTTGAATTTTTCTTATTATTTGTCCCTCTGCCTGCAATAGGTACTGCAGAGGCTTGTGGTCTGTCTTTATAGTGAAGACCGCACCATTTCAAATAGTAGTCCAGTTTTGGAGGCATATGATAGCATATGCTTCCCTCTCTACTACTGGCCACTGTTGTGTCTCTGAGCTTATGGGAGAGGAAGCATATCGGGTTTTCCTCTGGCATGCCTGGCACTGGTCCTTCCTTATCAGGACACGGCTGGGTAAGTACTGCTCCCTACACACTGCTCTGGCATCCGTGTATAATATCATGGGCTTGCTGAGGTCTGGAATACGTCAGCAGTGGACGGTTGTCAAACTGTTCCTTTAGCGAATCAAATGCTCGTTGACAGTCCTCTGTCCACTTGAACCTAGCGTATTTCTTCGTTAGGGCCACTAAGCGGTATAAGCAATTCTTGAAAATGCCTGGACGCCCGGTAGTAGCCTATAGCTCCTATAAACCTCTTACCTGCCTCACTGTCTTAGGCTCTGGCATTTCTTTATGACCTTTACCTTATCCATGTCGGGTTTAATACCGTCTCCGTTTATGACGAAGCCTAAATACCTGGTTTCTTCCCTCAGACACTGACACTTTGACAATTTCAATTTTTAATCCGTGTTCCTCAACCTACCCAACACCTGTCTTAAATGAAAAAGTGTTGTTCCCTGTCTCGAAAATATCAAGATATCGTCCAAATACGCCATGGCAAAGCTCCCTCGTATCCTCCTAACACTATTGACATTAGCTGTTGAAGACTCCGGGGCATTAGCTAAACCGAATGGCATCACTCTGAACTGAAACAGTCCCAGGTGACACGAACGCGGCCTTCTCCTTGTCAGCCTCATCCAGGGCTACTTGCCAATACCGGACCTCAAGTCCAACGCGAGAAGTACTTTGCCTTCCCTAATAATGCCAAAATAGTCTATCAATGGCAATGGCACCCATAACAACCCGATATAGAATTCAGCTTACTAAAATCTACACAGAAGCGGTGGCCCGCCATCTTTCTTACCTACTATTACTATTGGGAAGCTCCAAGGGAGATCGATCTTCGGTCATCCCAGCTTCCAACATTTCCTCTACTGCCTCTTCTACAAGGGGTTTTTTATGTATAGGTGTTGGTGGGGTTTTAATTTCACAGGGTGGTCTCGGTGTCGATTTTCATTTCGACTGTGTGGGTCTGACCCAGCTCCTTGTCTGACTGGGCCACCACATCTCGATTGTTCCTTAACAGACCCCCACTCTGGTTCTAAATTGATCCGGTGCTAATATGTCCTCATCTAAGATTCCTTCTGTTTGCTCTACTAGCTTCCTTCGTTCTCCTCGAATCTCACCCGATTCAGAGTTCGTGGGGGAAGTGCTCTTTCTATCTTCTCCCCTTTTCTAACCTTTATAGTCTTTTTGAGCTTGGTTCACCATCATAATGGGCTTAACTCGGCTGCCTCCACTACCGTTTCGCACAGGGTTACCTCGTTATCTTCTAGGCCCTTTCCTTCTACAGGGACCAACTGCAGAGGGTCCTCTCCGTTACCTTTTTTTCTGACATTAGCCTACCCTTTCCCGACACTGCGGTCCTAGGAGGTAACTTTACATCTTCCTCCACCACTATGGTTATCTCTTCCTCTGGTGGGCATCCCAATGGCGTTCTCTCGCAGTTCACCACCAACACAGTAGGATTAAAACTCGATCTGGGCCTTCTGGCTCGGAGCCAATCTTCTCCCAAGATTGCCTCTGTACACAGGTCGGGGGGTTGCGGCGTAAAAGTTTTGGGTGCTTTTCACCCTCCCAATCCTCACCGGGGAGCCTCACCATCCCTTTATCTCAGGGGGCCCCATCCTGCGTGATCTCTATGTCCGCTTCCGTAACCTTTCTTCCGTTTCACCCGCCTGTATGTCTCCTCTCTCATCAATGACACAGATGCTCCTGTGTCCACCCTCATCTCTACCACCTATCTCTGCTCTACAGGATGGTTCTCTCTCTTACGTTAGAAGAGAACACCCTGAGCTTTCCTCTTCCTGGGTTCCCACCTTGGGTTAACCAGCCATAAGGCGCCAGTAGTAATAAATCACCTTCATTTTTTTCATGAGGTGGAGTTCTGCGCCCCAGCACCTGGTGACCCCGGCCGGACCTCTCCCGGTCTCCATGGCCGTTTTAAAAACAGATTTCTTTTCAGGTGTCCTGGCCTCCTGCAAAACCAGCACCTTCTTGCTGGACAGCTTGCCCTAAAAGTGGCCCTTGCCCGACCACATGTCCAACATTTTGCTCTTTCCCTTTTTAACTGGGTTGGCCTTGTGTCTATCCTCGGGGAACCGTCCTCTATTCAAGCGGTTCGCCCACCCACTGGTCCAAGCTTTTATTTCTCTCCTTTTAACTGGGCCACCCTCCTCTTAATTCTGGGGTGGCCCGCTATTTTCCTGGGCGGTCTCTTGGTCAGCCTTCTTTGTTAACAATATCGGTGGGGCACCTTCCTCAGCCCGCACCACTTGGCCAGGTGTCCTTTTCTTACCACACCTGGTGCATCTGTCCCCTGATTGAAGTCTGGGAGCAACCCCACTTCGTGGACATTCCGCCGCCCTGTGGTCCTCGTGCCCCACAGGTCAGCAGACCAACCCGTATCGACCGGCATTGGGCTTATAAAAGCCATGCCTGGTCGATATGCCTTCTATTGGGTCCTCTCCCATAATTCTGCCCGATCCACCTCTTCCTTAACCCTCTGATTCCACACGGGGTTCTTCCACCTACCCCTTCTTCAGCCTCCTGACTTGGTATCTGCTTCTTCCCACCCTCTTCACTTTATCCCCACCCCCTGGCTCTCCCCTGGCCAGCTCTACCGCTTCCCGACAGTCTGGCGGTCCTTCTTTCAATGCGTCGTGGCGAACACCCTCGTCGCTCAGTGCCTCTACATACAGGTCCGCCAGTTGAGCCTGCATAAACGCGTATCCCTGACCGCCGGGGAATGCCAATGACGATAGCTTCCCCTGGGCAGCCCTAATTTCGGGTTTCATCCTGTGTTAAAAAAGGGCCCTCATGGCTCTGGCCGTACCTTCGTCGGTAATTCTTTGGTCAGTAGTCTTTTCTTCCCAAGCCAAGCGTGGGTTGGTTCTCCAACCCCCCTCACTTAACTCAGGCCTTTTTCCCTTTGTGGCATCCTTATACCCAAATACAGGGTTTCTTGGTCCGGAAGCTTCGTAGATGGTTGGCTCTTCTCGAGGATTGCCAGCCAGTTTTAAACTCCTTCCCGCTGCCATCAAATACTGGGACCCTCGGTCACCCAACAACTTCCTTAAATCCACTGACAACCCCCGCCCTACTTCTTCTTCACCCCCACTGCTCTATCGAATCATAATCTGACATGTCTACAGAGAAAGACAGTCTATACAGCAACATTCGAGGTTGGGAAACAAAACAGGTGTCCTACCTTACAGACGATTCTGTTCTTTCTTTTCCTTTGGTCGGGTGGTTCTGAGTTCTGTCTGAATTTTCATGGCAGCGGCGGTAAATCGTGGTCTTCTCAGGGCTGAAATCCTCGGTCACTGCACCATTTGTGACGTGGTTGTCTCAGGGTTGATCCGTTGGTCGGCACCACATGTGACGGTTACACACCTGGCCCAGGGTCGGATCCTTTGAATTACGGGCGCCAACGGTGACGTCGCTCCTCCTGGTCGCTCCTCCTGGGTCCCAGCGTGCCGCTCAACCCCTTGGTCAGATGATCACCAGCCTCGCCTTTCCCGACTCGCTTCCAATACCTGGTCACTAAAGCAACTGTACCGATCTCGGTCTGTCTACCCACGCTGTGTTTAGATCTTAGACAGACGGGACCAGCAGGGATTGGGGCGATACAAACAAGATTGAGTCCGACGGGGTGGCAAAACACAAATAAAAGAAAATAAACTCACGAGACAAAAAGATTGCTGATGAAAAAAAAGGGTAACAACCTTTTTATATCTTAATGTCCGTTACATAAAAACAAAATTGTTCTCATTTCCCGACCCGCTCTGTGGACTATAACAAGCTTCTATCACACAACCTAAAGATTTGAATTGCCTACTCTTTAGAATTGTGTATGTCGGGTGTGGTTTGGTTCGACACTGGGGCCAATTTCTATCGATCATTACTTGAGTTGATTCTTCTCTTGACTTGAGTTGTATTTTTTCTTCTTTGTCGACTTAGGCTGGAAGTTCTCTTGTCTTCGACTTGGGCTGGAAGGATCTCTTGCCGCAACTCAGCCGCAACTCTCTGTCGTCGAGGTGATCTCTTCTCGCTGCCGTCCGGGGCTGAACTCTGCCCGTAACTCTGCCACAACTCTCGGCGTCCTTCGAGCAATCTCCTTCTTCGTCTGCTTGGGCTGGAAGTTCTCTTGTCTTCGACTTGGGTGGAAGGATTTCTTGTCTGAGGATTCTCTTGCCCATAAAGGGGCAAGTGAATCGGGCCTGATGCCCGCGTTCAGGCTCTATCCTGCCCGCGGTCCAGCTGCAACTCTCAACTCCACTGATTTCTGTCGACTGGGGTCCTGCTTTTATTGACGCCGCAGCAAACCGGGGTGGGTCTGTCGGCGTCAGGGTTTTCGATAATTTCAAAAGTCGCATTATTTGTCTTCTCATTATCGCTATTATTTTCACCCCTACTTCCTCATAGTGCCTTTGGTGGGGGAGGCGCGTATGTCAGGTGACCCGCTTTCGACCAATGGTTCCTGATCGAGCATTTCTTTTCTTTTCTTTTCCGCAGCCACGTGACCGTTGCGGCTAATGAGACTCTGGTTGGGCGTTTTCCTGCAATCAATCGCTAATGGCGGGCTTATATCGTTCTTGTTCTAAAAACAAAATCTAATTTGGCCTTTTTTCGCACGTCTGAAAAAATGATAATCTTGGCTTTTTCTCACCTGGGTTTTGTCAACACAGCCTGCCGCTAATTAGATGTGACTTCAGGGAAGAATATTGGCGCCTATCTGTGAACTGAGACAATCGTTTTTTTTCACCTCTTGTTTTTGGTCAGACCCGACAGTCAGAAAATCTTAATTATCTACATTGAAATTGTCTTTCACTCGTCAATGTGGGGGTTCTAATTTTTAACAGGTCAGAATCTGTATACAATTCCACCGGTCACTCCCCTCAACCCAAAGACACTTTTTCTCTGATTAAGATTTCGTTCTCATTGTTCTAAAAAAAATTTCCCTTTTTCCAAATTGATAAGGTGTCTTTCTATTAAAAAGTAGGCTAGATGCTTTGACCGATATCTGGTTTTCATCAAGCGGCCCGTTTTGATATCATGTCTTTTCCCTTTCTTTCTTTTTATTATTTCTAATTCTATTCTTCCAATTGTCTTTAAAAAATTCGGTCAACATGCTAGCTAAGATATCTTTCTGACTCCTACCTCCACCATTGACTGGGTCATGCATCATCCAACCCTCTTTCTCTCTTTTTCCCCCTCTTCTCTCTCTTCTCTTTTCTTTTCTTTCCTCTTCTTCCCTTAGGATCGTCCAAGTACAATCTTAGTGAATTATTTCCAACTCAATTATTTTCCGTTAAAGAAAAAAAATTAACGACCTGTTTAATAAACCGAGTAAAAAAAAAAATTAAATCATATTTCTATGAATATTTCTAATAATGCAAGGTGCCACATTAAGCAAAGTTTGCAAATTTGAGTCTTTTTAATTTCTAACAAAATCAATGAGTCAGTGCTTAGCATTTGAATTTTAAATCTAGATCTTGTTTTGTTCACTACAAAGTTCTTTCTTTTTTTTCTTTTCTTTTCAAAAACTTTTTTATTTTCAAATAGCTTGAATTTATGCAGGTGGGTCATTGTTATTTTGCACATTTCCTCTCAATTGGTACACACAAAAAAAACTTTGCACACTGTTCCTCATTTGTTACACACACACACAGAAAAATGTAAATATATATCTATATATATATATATGTGGCATATTATATAGATTGAAGAACTATATATTTTTCATCATTGAAATCTTTTGGGGTTCATATAGTTTATACATTATTTTATTTTTTCTTTCTCCAGTTATTTGTATGGCATGTTGGCTTTTGGCCAAGAAGAAAATAATTTGTTTTCTGAAGCTGAAAAGTCTGCCTTTAAGGTACAGAAATTCTGATATTTATTTGATAAAACAAGAAATTTAAGACCAGATGTGTTTTAATTGTGTAATTCATTTTTAAAGAATTGTCTAGAATAACATCTATAATAATCCAGATGTGAACAAGTATGGAGAAATTAATGTACGTTAACAATTCTATATCTCAAAAATAAAATAAAAAAACACATTCATTGACAATTATTCAATTTACTTTAAAACCCAAATAAAATGAAAGAATTTGAAGAGATTTACCTCTGCGATCAAAGGGGATACCCTCAGCCCAGATGAGGAGGGGCACCGAAGAGTAATGGACTCAAATTCTGATATGGATCATATTTCTGAACTTCTGAGATGTTATTTTCATTAGACCATGCAATTTTTGGCAGTGATCCTTCACTTTTCTTTTTCCTATCATTTGTCACTCGCCCTGTTCTCTGGCCCCATCAGTCAGTTATGTGCCATATGTGATACACGCTTAGGCAATCATGTATCTTTTGATACATGACTGATGAGGCAGACTTTTTCCTGCAATAGGTTGCCATTTCTTTCTGCAGTAGACCAGTTGCTATCCAAGGTTATAGAACCTGGTCTCTCCTGCTATTTACCCATAGCTGGGAGGAGAAGAGGATTCATACCTTTCCCAAGGGTATGAGCATGTAAGTGAATGTAATGGATTCAAATGGAATACAAACTCAGCTCTCCGATTCCTCAATCCAAGCCACTATCCATTACTCCAGCATGCCTCAGTTATGTGCCATGTGTGATACACGCTTAGGCAATCATGTATCTTTTGATACATGACTGATGAAGCATCACTTGCTCTGTACTCTGGCCCTGTCACTTGCTACATTCTCTTGTCGCCAAACATTTCTGCTGACATATTCTTCAGACAATATTTTTCTTGATCTCAAAAGACCAATTTAATATGATCAAGAAGCTGAATGCCAAAGTTTTCCTGGAGAGTTGAGAAAGAAAAATACTAAACAATTTATGTGTACAGTTGAATGCAACAACATCTTTTGTGGATTCTATTTTAAGTTAATTTTTTTATTTAACTCTCCAGGCTTTATCGCTGAACAAGAGAGATGCTTGGGCTACACATGCTATTTGTCATGTCAATGAAATGTTAGGCCAACAAAAAGAAGGCAATGACTTCCTAGAAAAGACGGAAACAGATTGGTCAGTAAGTATACTGAATTCCATTTTTATTTCTATGTTCTTGTTTATATCAGTCTGATCATCTTTTAAAAAGTGGTTCCTGTTCTACCCACAAGAGTATGCATCCATAATCTCAAAGACAGCCAGATAAATGCCTTACAGCAATTAATACTCTGAAGACAGTTCCATTCATCAGCAGGTTTATTAAAAGCCAAGAGAGTAAAACTAGAAAAAGAAATAAATACATATAAATAAAACTAGTCAGTCTGAAAATACAAACAAACAAGGGTAACACAAAATATGACAAAAGCAATTGAAGGTTGAACATATAAAACTATTTGTCTAAATCAGCGTTTTTCAACCCTTTTTACCCTTGCATAACCCTTAAGATAAATTACATGTGTTAAGGAATCCCTGCGCAAAAACAAAATTATATACCATATCGTCAGAATGTTTCCTCTTCAAAAATCACCACATTGGGTGATTAGGTATTTCTGTAAAAATAAAGAAAAAACAAAGAAATAAGTAACTTTAAGTACAGGCCACATTTGCTGAGTGGGAACTGACTAGTGAAGGTGGTTTCAAACTGGTGCTAAACAGATATCACTAAATATATTCCCAATGATTGTTTTATTTTTTAATAACCTAATAGGTTAGATAGGATGATGTCTATAATAGAATAACCAAGAATATATTGGGTATGTTTAGTAATATTACGAAAATGAAATTAAATAAAAAGTCAAAAGTGCATTAGTTTATCTCACTTGTTCTTGTGGAATCCTTGGGGACCTTTTGCAGAACTTTAGGGTTCTTGGGAACTCTGGTTGAGAAACGCTGATAAAGGACAGGAGCAAATACTTCGTTTTTATGAATATGTATAAATTTTGCTACAGGAATATATTTCAGTGAAAGAGGAAAAAACAATTACTAATTGCTGCATAAAATAACTTTTGTTAAAAATTATTTTTATTAGATATTTTTATATAGAAATTATTATTTTATTATATTTTCTGTTTTTAAAAAATAAACATATTTCCGTGCTTTCATTATTTTATACAAAAATATTTAATCATTTCATTTTTTATTTTTTTCCTCAGCTATCATGAATATTTGCATTTTTTTTATGACAAAATTTTTTTCTGCATTTTAAACATGTTCAAAAAATATTGAATGCTTGACACTTCTTGATTAAAAGAGTACTGAAATGTTATGTAATATAAATCCTCCTATATGGCAATGATTGTGGGACAATCTTCTCAGATGAAGAAGAGACTTGAAGCAACAGAAATGTGGTTCTACATGTTGTGGGAATTTCCACTTTAGTTGAGATTTCTGGATGTTTTTCAGTAAATATTTAATGGCTTCTAGAACATTTATCCCACAAACAATATTTGGTGGACTCGTATGAGTTCAGGTAAAAACAAGAAACACACAGATTTTAAAACAAATGATTATTAATGCATTTATTAACACGACTAAATTACATTTAGTGTGTACACAATAGAAAGTAAAGGAAAATATATTAAAAACTTAGCTATGAAGAATGTGCTTGTGTGTGTGTGTGTGTTGTCAGTCAACTGGGGGAAAGAATGCACCCCAACAAGGATACCTTACTACATCTTGGATCAAGAGGAAAAAAGAGAGAAAGTGGAAGGAAAGATTTGTCTTTTTAATGATTTAAAAGGTGCCACCTCATGGGCATTTGGCAAAGCGAAGTGGAGTAACTCATATACAGAAGGATACTGTGAATACCATGGACTGAAGATTAGAGCAATGACAAAATTTTAATGGAAACTGAAACAAAAAGGACACTTAGAATCAGAAAGAGACAGTTGGAGTTTCTCGGGCACATAATGAGGAAAGAGGACTTGGAAAATCTGATGCTCACAGGACAGATTGAAGGCAAGAGGAACAGAAGAGAAGAACACTTAGCAAGCTTGAGTAAATGGATGGTAGAAGAGAGATAACAATAAGTCAAAATTTATTAAGGTCTACAAAGAACAGGAAATTGTGGAGAACCATGATCACCAACATTTCCAAAGGGACATATCACATAGAAGAAGAGAAGGAATATGAGTAAAACTAACTTTAAATTTTATTTTACAGTCCTGTGGGATGTTGGCATGTCACAATTATTGGCATTGGGCACTTTATCACATTGAAAGAGTAAGTATATACATATTTTTATGTATTTTTACTATTAACTGCAGGACTTTTTGGGAGTCATCGTGATCAAGGTTTTGAGCAGGCTGGCATTCTTCATACCATTGATCACACCAGATAACAGTTGCAGTATAAATCACAGGTGGGCTCTGTGGGTGTTGAACAAACACAATTGTGCCTGAGCAAGCGTCTGCAACAGGGATTTGCTAGCCACCCTAGTAGACAGGCATACTCAGATACTAGCAGTCAGCCATTATATACATATATATTATTTAAATATTTTTGTAATAATTATGTTATTGTAACCATTATTGTTAAACAAAACTAAATTACATATTTACATTGATTGAAATTTAGTTAAATTATAGTTTAAATAAATTTAATTTTCATCAAGTGGCAAAGGTAACTGCAAGTCACATGTCATGTTTTAGTATACAATTTTATTTTTACTTTAACATATTTTTTGTTTTGGTCACCATATTTTACGTTCAACTTTGATTCTGAACAGAAGTGAAAAATAACTTGTAACGGTTGGTGTGTCATTTTTGTGGAAGGTGAACCATATCTACATATGCAGCAGTGGAAGACTTTAATGGCTGGCAGTTAGATTTTGGTATTAAATAACCAACAGAAGTTGACATGCTGTGGCAATAATGTGACACCACAAGGTCACTTTAATATTGGGTACCCATGTGCATATGTAAGAATGAATAACAAAAATTACCCAGTTGCCATGGCCACTGTCATGCTAGTGTTGATATCCACCAACTCTCCTTCATTACCTTGTTTTCTTAATTCCTGTTCTTTTATTGTTTTCTCTCCTTATGTGTTTTCATTTTATATTTTCTTACACTCAGTAACCTCTTGCCACTTAGTGGTTTTATTGCCTTTCTCTGGATGTATTTATGAAAAAAAAAATTGTTGTTTGGTTGTGTTCGTTTTTTAAGAATTTGATTTAGTAAATATCCATTTGTTGTTTCCTTTCTATATAGGGAAATTATGAAGAAGCTGTAAGCATATATGAAAAAGCTGTAAGTAATACTTTAACCTATATTTGATAATTCTTTTGATCTTTTTCTACCTATTCAGCTCCAACTCCAAAGTCAAATCGATTCAAGGGAAACAACTCTATATATACTCAAAATATATTTCTGCATTCTAAAATACGTCATTTCCAGATTTTTATGATTATACATTTTTGAGGCAATTTATTTTTGACTCGATAAAATCAAATTTAAAGATTTATATTTTCACTGTTTTGTTACTGACAAAATCTAATAGCTTTCTCTTCCTATCTATCAACTGTTTCAATTCTTTTCAGTTCAACCATTCTACTCTGAACTGACTCAAACCCTTGAAAAGACATGATCTCTAAAATTTCCAAATATTTTCTTAACCAATTTAAAAAAAAAAAATTTTTTTAAATAACAAATCACCTTTTCAAGTTTAGATAATACTTAAAGAAAATAATATCAAAATAGATACTGATTAAACACTTTAATAAAATTTTAATTAAATTCTATATTTTTCTTAACACTGAAATAATATTGTCATAAATTATAATTTTAATTCAAATTATAAGTATTCACTATTTTTTCGGATAAATGCACTTTATTTTTTTTTCACCATAACTGGTTTTGATTTTTCTAGATTAAACCACCATATTTACATTGTAACATTTTTTTTTTCATTTAGGAAGTTGAAAAGTTTTCTAAAGATTAGAATTGAATATTTTATTTAATCTTGATACAAATTTTTCATCAGATTCGCCCACGGTTTGCAACATCAGGTGCCATGTTGGATATTGTTGATGCTGCATCATTACTCTATCGACTTGAGCTTGAAGGTGAGTTGTTAGCCTTACACTATTTCTAAATATAAATTTTAAGAGAATAAAAAAAAATTGGAGCATAGAAAATTCCTCAAAGAGTTTCTAATAAGTTATAGTTGTTTTCACAGTAGTTAATAAGTTTTGAGTAATTTTCTTCATCTTATTGCATTTTTATTGTGAAGTACTCAGTGAAATCTTCTATGTTACATATGAAAAATTTAGTCTTATGCTTTCCTTATGACATATGTAAATGCATTGCTTACAGATACAGTAACAAAATAAATGCTAAAAGCATTAAGTACATGCTGAAATTTCTACAGTTTGTGAACAGATATAGCAAATATACAAACAGTTGATAATTTAATATTAACTTCAGAGGTATATTTTGGCACTTAACCCTCACAGATAAATTGGTAATAGCCTACTCTTGATGAGTTAATGGTTTTGGTTGGTTGGTTATTTTGTTTTATGGCATATCAACTTCAGTGGGTCATTTAATGCCGACACTGTTTTGGAATGGATTTTAGCATAGTTTGGTAGAATATATATATATATATATATTGGACAATAAAAAAAATATTAAAAAATTAAAATCTTCACACACTGGGTTGTAGATTAATATTCTTTCGTTTTTTTTATTATTATTTCATTTAGATTTAGTAGACACTGTTTTGGAATGGATTTAGCATAGTTTGGAAGAATATATATATATATATATAATATATATATATATATATATGGACAATAAAAAATATTAAAAAATTAAAATCTTCAGACACACTGGGTTGTAGATTAATATTCTCAGTTTTTTTATTATTTCATTTAGATTCTCGACTAGTTTCGGCAAAATGGCCATCATCAGGGAGAAATATTTCTGCTTGCTGGTAGCAGTAAACTACAGAAATGAATGTCTTGCTGGAGAAAATGAACTTTTTCTATATATATATATATATATATATATATATATATATATATATATATATATATATATATATCAATACTATTTGCCCACTCATATTTTTGAGTACATTGAAATTGGTTTTATAAAATCTAGTATCCTACATGGTATTATTTCCATAAACAGTTTCTTCAAATTACTTGTTTGGTAATGTTGTTTCTGCACTCGATTAAAGTTTGTCCACTGAAGCAGTATATGTTGAACTGTGAATCTTTTTTGGCATGTCGTTCATATTGGGGATTCTGTACCCTCCAGTAAATGATGGTGAGTGATGTAGGTGTGGCCTCCTATGTGAAGGCAGCTCAACACAACTTGGTCTCTTCTATTCTTGTATTTTGTGTTCCATTCTCCAATGGTAGTGTAGTGATACTAGCAAATTAGTATGCATAATTTGCATAAGCATAAGTGAACACTCATATGTGGTCACTGGGAATAATGAGTTAGAAGTACGTGCTTAGCGGCTGATTAGTGCTAACTTCAACTTCACAACAATGGCATCGCCAATAGGATATCAATTGTCTCTGGAAGATCCAGATTTCGTGGATACATGGATTCGTTGTTTCTCTGCCACTGCGAGAACAAAAATGTTGAAAGACAACAAGGAAAAGGGAGGCGAAATGAAATTAACGGATTTATTTTTGGCTACAGCTGGATGCGAGGCGATAATGAAAGTCTCCACCATGGCATATCCCTTAAATTTGGAAAACCTGACTTTCGATAAAATAAGTCAGATTATAAGGAGAAATATGAGACCCAAGAAAAGGCTGGTAGTGGCAGAAAGAACAAAATTCATGTCAATGAAACAAGAAATTGACGAACCAATTATAAAATATTTACACCGTCTACGAAATGCAAGTAGATATTGTGAATTTGAAAAACTTGGACAAGATGAACAGACTATTGAAGAGGACTTGATTCAATTAAGATTAATTGTCAATGCGTCACACTGATATAAAATAATGAAACAATTACAAATAGGAAATATGTCTTTAAATACATGTATTGACTTTATTCAGCAACAAGAACTAATACAGACATACAACCATTATAAAAGTCAACCCAGCGAAAACATATTCGCTGATACGTACATGTTAAAGATAAAAAAGTGTTCGTATTGTGGACATGAAAAAGGAAAAGTGTCCAACATTTGGAAAAACTTGTAATAATTGCTTAAAAAAGAACCACTTTCAAGCAGTGTTTAAATTAAAAAAGAAAAATGTTGAAAGAATTGAAGAAAATGACACCGATAGGGAAGTTTTTACATTAGAAAATAAGACTTTAAAATGAATTGAACATAAGAAAAAAGACATTATAGTAAAGGTCAAAATTAATAACTGCAATTTCGATATGCAAATGGATACTGGGAGTGAAGTAACACTGATACCAAAGAATTTTTGGGAACACATTGGTAAGCCACCTTTACGAAAAAGCAGTTTACAACTTCGCCAATTTGATGGGTTGGTTATAAAAACATTAGGATACTTTAAAGGTTCATTAGAGTTAAAAGAAAAATTTGAAGTAATACCTATAGTTGTTACAAGTTGCAAAAAAAACCATGGGCTTATTGGAAATGACGTGCTTAATATAAATTCTACTAAGTTAATTAATGAAATAAAAATGGAAAAACTGGAAAGTTAAAAACTATGAAGCAAGTTTAAAAGTAAAAAGAAAATGTTTCCCTTCTTATTATGAGGCACGAAAATTACCAGTACATTTATTGCTATTAGTAGTGACAAAACTATGTAAATTAGTAGAACAAGACCTTCTTGAACATGTTCCACCTGGGAGGTAGCAAGTGGGCATCACCAATTGTAGTTTTGAGGAAAACAGATGGTGATTTATGTATTTGTGGAGATTACAAAATAGGAGTAAATCACAAGATATGCTCGGATTCATATCCCATACCCAATGTTGAACTTGCATTACATGCACTGGCAGGGATGTTCGTTTTTTCAAAAATAAATTTAAAAACAGCATACCACCAAATACCAATAGACGAAAACTTCAAAGAAGTAACTACAATAAATATGCCAATAGGGTTACTAAGATGGAAAAGGATGCCATATGGGATAAAAACCGCAAGCGCCATATTTCAAAGGGCCATTGAACAGGTTTTAGGAAATGTACAAAATATGATTTGTTACCAAGACGACATATGCATAGGAGCTACTAATGAAAAGGAATTAAAAGAAAAAACTGATTTAGTCTTGAATAGATTAAGAAATGCTGGAATGACGATAAATGAAAAAAAATGCATAAGCTATTCTAACAAAATATCTTTTTTAGGTTATTCCATTTCAAAAGAAGGTATATCACCAGACCAAGCCTTGATAGAAAAAATACTAAAAGTAGCTATACCTACAAATAAAAAAGAATTGGAGTCTTTTTTGGGATTGGTAAATTTTTACAGGTGATACACGGACTTGACGAACCGTTTGCAAATTTAAGAAAAAAGAATGTGGAATTTATGTGGTCAGATGAACAGCAAAAAGCTTTTGAAAGATTAAAAGAAATTATGTCAAAGAAACCTGTAGTGAAAATGTTTGATCCAAAAAAGGACATAACACTCATTACAGATGCAAGTGAACATTCAATATCGGGAATATTATCACAAGAAGGACATTCGATAATGTATTTGTCGAGGAGATTAATGAACACTGAATTCAATTACTCAAACATAGAGAAAGAAGCATTGGCTATCGTGTGGACAACTACCAGAGCCCGACAATTTTTAATTGGGGAAAAAATTTCTATTAAGAAGTGATCATAGACCATTAGAGTTTATATTTAACCCAAGGAAAGAATTACCCAAAGTCACGACATCAAGGATTCTACGATGAGCGATAAGATTGATGGCATTTGACTTTGATATAGAGTATGTCAAAGGAAATTCAATTCCACATGTGGACGCACTATCAAGATTGAGGTTCTACAAGGAGTCAAAAGATAAAACAGAAGAAGAATTTGAAGATTCATTCCTACACTTGATAGACTGATGTTTTGTCTTTAGATAGAATGGCTGCGGAAACGAGACATGATCCAGTGCTAAGTAGGATAGTATCGAGAATAAGAAAAAACTCGTGGGGAAATTGTTCTAGGGTGGAAAGACCCTACAAAGAAATAAGACACAAATTAACAATAGAACATGAAGTGATTTGCAATGGGGACCTGGTAGTTCCCCCAGAAACATAAAGAAAATTGGTAATAAAAAGTGTACATGATGATATACACTGAGGAGTAGCGGCCACACAAAAAAGGATAAAATTAAAAGCATGGTGGCCGGGATATTCAAGAGACATTGAGGAATATATAAAAGGTGTAAAAAATGTAAAGAATTAAGAAACTTTACACAAACCAAATTACATTTGTGGCCCAAAGAAGTGGAGCCATGGAGTCATGTGCATATGGATCATGCATACATTAATGTAGTGGGACTCTTATTAATACTAGTAGACTCCTTTTCAGGTTGGCCTGAAATAATCCGGGTTACAAACAAGAAAAGTTCTACTATAAAGCAGATTCTAAGAGTCATAGTTTCCAGAAATGGTGTACCAAAAACCTTGGTATCTGATAATGCACCAGAATTTTGTGAGGAAGAACTTAACATATGGTTAGAAAAAATAGGGTGTAAACCATATAAGACACCTCCATATCACCCTCAATCAAACAGATTAGCAGAAAGAATGGTACAGACTGTAAAAACGGGGCTAAAAGCATGCTCTCAGCAAAAAGAAAAAGAAGTTTTTCTACCGAGGCTGCTTTTATAGTTATTGTACGATATCACATGTGGGAAGACTAGAAAGCCCATCAGCTTTAATGGGAAGACAGATTAGAGCTCTGCTAACGATGTCGCATTCTACAAATGAAAAAAATGTGGTACAAAAAGAGCAAAGATGCAGATCCAGAAGGAGCCAAATTTATAATGCAAAAAGGCCACAATACAGCCATAACAGAAGGAACAACCATTACAGAAGGAAACGTCAGAAGAGGAAACAATGCAGGATGAAGAGGGCCAGAAGGAGTCTGAAAGTTCAGACAAAGACCAGATTATGCAAGAAAACCCATATGACTACAGCCTAGCGTGGGACAGATCTAGTTCTCCCCGGGAAAGAAATACGGGAGAGAGAGAAGTAGAGCAAAGTGATGAAAATAGCAGGAGAAGGAGTACAAAATCTATGAGAGGAATAAAACCCTTAAGGTTCAGGGAGATGTAGTGATACTAACAAATTAGTATGCATAATTTGCATAAGCATAAGTGAACACTCATATAAGTGGTCACTGGGAATAACAAGGTAGAAGTACGAGCTTAGCGGCTGATTAGTGCTAACTTCAACTTCACAACAGGTAGGTTTTATGTTTTGTAGTTTGTTATTAGTGTATTTATCCAAATGATTTTGCCACTTCTTAAAGATAATTCTATGGTCTTTGTACAAAAAGGTGAAAGTCAAATCCTTCATGAAAGAATGAAATTACTAAAGTAACATTAGTACATAAAATTAGAATTTGAGGAATTAACTACTGAATCCTGCAATTTATTTCACATGTAAAATTTGTCTGGCTAAGTTTCAATCTGCTGTGCATTAAAAATTATGAAGAAAGGTATTATCAAGGGTTAGGAATTAAAAATTTACTGATAAAATAATGCTATTGTATGTATAATGTGAATTAGGTATCTCCATGAAATTGCTCAAAGATCAGCATGCCATCATGAAAACATGCCCCAAATGTTAAGAAAATATATTTTATCATCAAAATCGTTATGTTATTATTAAGAGCAAGGATCAAAGGATTTTTAAATAATTAAATTTTTTACTCCTTTTTAGAACATTTGAAATTTTAATTAAAAAAACTTGTTTTCATTGCGTCAGCAGTTGTAGCAAATTTTCGCCTTTTTTTTTTTTTTTTTTTTTTTTTTTTTGCAGTGATGCACATTAATTTGAAAATTCTTGCAAAAATGAAATGTTGAATTTTAATAAAATTTCTGGACTTATTCACGAATGAATTAGATTATTTTTGAAATGTTTTTATTAGAAAATCCTGGTAAAAATATTTCACCCCTTTACAATTTTTTATGAAAACTTAGGAAATTCAATGTGATAAATTTTAGTGACTATATTAGTTAAAAGCAGAATTTGTTGAAGAATTTAAATCACCAAATATTTTTTACAAAATTGGACCTCGTCTTACAGAAAACTGCAATAAAACTAAGACATTATTCAATTAGAGAAGCTTTTAATTGTTTTTATGAATAAGATATATTAAAGACAATATTATGTGAAGAAAAGAAATTTTTTTGAATAAAAATAAATTTTTACAAGATTTGATTTCATTTTTTTACAATTTTAAATTGAATAATGCTTAAAGGTTTTAAATCTTTTAAAATTCAGTTTCAGTGGGGTAACTCTTAGGAAATATTGTTATTAAGTAAAACTATATTTACTAATCATATATTGTAAAGCTTATTACAATATGACAATCCCAGATATTTTTGAAGCAATTTCAATTTGTTTAAGTATGTGTACATACATGCAGAATTTCTAAGTATGGATGTTCAAACCTAACATTATCATTAAAAGGTCACGTGTTTTAAGGGTTGTCCCCACTTACAAAAAAAAAACCCTCATGCAAATTTTATTGTGTGCTCCACCATACTTAATTATGAACATGTTCAGCGGTCATTCAGCTGTCACATCAGAAAAACAAGGCCCTGTGGTTAAGAAATGTTTGTATACAACATTTTATGCTATAATAAGTCAGTAATATCTGTTTCAAATTAGATTAATTTAACTTTAAATTTGCTAATTTAAATAATGTTTCAGAAATATATATTTTTGCAAGATTTTTAAAACTGAGAATTAATATTTGTTTACAAATGTGTCAAAATGGCCAATTTCATTGTTTTTGTTTTTTTTTTTTATACTGAAGAAAAAAATAAATTCCAATCAATATAATTTCTGTTTGAAATACACCACAGAGTACTTTGCTTACTGGAAATAGTAAATTTTAAATCCTTTAGCTTTCAATTAAAACTAAAATGAAAGCTTCAAGAAAACTTACATTTTTAAAAATTCATTTTAAATCTCATTGTATACCAAATTAGTAGAGGTACCTAATGTAAAAGCATTGCTCATGATTTTGCAATATAAATACACTGAAAAGGTATTATCAGGGGTCAGGAATTAAAAGGTTACTGATAGAATAAGGCTATTGTATGTATAATGTAAATTTTGTGATAGAAATGCATTGAAAATCATGAAGGAAGGTTTTGTGAGGAGCGTCAGGAAATAATGAAAGCATTTCTGACAGAAAAAGACTGCATAGTTTCTGCCTGTGTCACCTGCAATTTTCATATAAATTTTAAAACTTAATATCTGGATGTCTTAAATAATAAGTATACATTGCTTTAAAGTCAGTTTTGTTTGTAACAAGGCAATCCTTAACTATATGGATTGCCTTGGTTTGAAACCAAATAAGCACAGCCTATGTTCACTTTCTTTATGTCCTCATCTAAATTTGTTATAACTGATCCATACACTGAAGTATTTAAAGGGTTCACTGAATTATTTAAAGATTTCAGAGTTTATTAATTCCACATTGTGTTTTTTTGCTATTGCTGCTTTTATTCCAGTTGCAGATCATAGTTTTTGTTTTGGGAAGATTCATCTCGAATCCTACTTTTTAGAATACTTGATAGAAGATGCAGATTTTCTGTTCAAGAGCATTCTTATCCCAACTATGAATATCTATGTCATCACCTTAAAAAAAAGAAACTTCAAAGAACACTTGAATGAGGAAGACGTGGATTTAAAATGACATTATGTGCGAATATAAATATATTAGGGAGAGCTATGATCACTTACATCCTAAAAGATCTTAGCATATAAGAATCTATACAATTCCCTCTTTTGTTGCATAGAATTCTGCTTTTTAACACTGCATTAATCACCTCAGATTTTCAAAAATGGATAGTCCTCTGTGGTGTTTATACATCCCAATGCAAAAATGCTTATAGTGTTACAATTATCTAAAATATTGTCATACTGCTGTAAAAGGTAACGTAATGGGCAAATCTCCGTTACAATAGACATTAAATCAAAACTTCAACTGAAGATACAATTATTCATTGAAATGAAAATTATAATAAATTTGTTGCATAAATACCTACAATTTACAATTTACGACATGTTTATGCAACAAATTTATTATCATTTTCATTTCAATGAATATTTTGTAAATTGCAGGTGAAACACACCAATATGATAATAGAAAAAAATTTTATTCTTAAAAAATAGCTGCAATATATTTCCATCAATAGAAAGATATTACATTAGCTAAACCTATAATTACAGGACTGAAAAAGTGATTTTATATATATATATATATATACACAGTGAAACCCGGATATAAGAGATTTTCTCTGGTCCCAAATTAGAGCCTGTGTTAATGTATATAAAACAGACCAAACCCGGATATAAGAGACTTCTTCTCCTGTCCTGACAACTCTCTTATATCCGGGTTACACTATATATATGTGTGTGTGTGTGTACATGTGATATTTGCATGGGTGTGTATACAGTATATGACAGAGCAAGATCTTTTAATATTACCTTCAAATATTACCCCATTAACTTAAGTAAAAGAGATTACCTATCTAGAAACAGTCACGAGTTAAATTCCTGAACAAAATTCAAATGGATAGAGATGTCAACTTAATAATCAATAATAAAAATTTTTAAAGTGATTAAAAAAAAGATTACTAGAAGTAAACTTATATTTTAAAATAAAATTTTATTCTTTTAATGTACTTTCTATGAATATTTTTCTAATCGACTATTTCATAGAAAATTCCCAAAATTTAAAAAAAACAAAAAATTAAATCCCTAACAAACATCAAATTAAATTATTTGTAGACAGTTTAGAGACATTCAAATTTATATCAAACATTATGATCTTTATGAACCCCCAAAATAACACTTTCAAAGTAAAACAAAATGACAACGTCTGTTTCTAGCCTTTTGTTTTATAAAGAAAATTAGTGACACTTTCTCTCTTAACTTCCTTCTCTCTTTTTCTCTCTCTGGGTTTTTTCTTCTCTACCCCTTTGATATAAATATATAACTTCCGTTATGTTAACCGTTTAAATGTGTCAATATCTGCTAACTCACTCATGTCTTCTCTCTCCCCCCTCACTTCGTAAATTTACATATGTTTAATACAGCCTGTCAAAAATGTGTAAATTTTCTTTTCATTTTTTGTTTGGAAGTAAAGTCTGATGATCAGCAGTCCTTTAAAAGGGCTGTGGTGATATAATTTATTACATGGAACCTTAAAGTGGTCTGTTTTTATTTAAAATATATAATATATATATATAAAATACCAATTAAGAAAACTTACCTTTGTTAGTCTGGTGGGTTGACAGGACACCTCAAAGATGGCAATGTGATGTCTGCTTCCCACTTCGACAACTCTATGCTACAGATTCTCACTTAGTCAGGAGAGTAGTGGGAGGGAACAAAAAGAATTAGTTACCAATGATGAATTACAAGTACTTAATACAAAACACCATGTGACTAATGCAGGGTTAAGACATATAGAAATATCCAAAGAAAGCTAACATGAAACAAAAGAACTAAAAAGCAATGTATTAGCAGCCTGATCTCACTACTGTTATACTCTACTACAATTAGATCTCTTTCCAATTCACTCTATGTAAGCTGGATGTGAATGGTAAGAAAGCAAAACACAAAAGTTGTTTTCTGCACAGGAGCTCTGAACAAATCTCCACAATAAAATACAATAGCCAATCACAAACGTTCTTGCCAAAAATAGATTACCCAGGGGATGGGCACCAGATTTGCTTAAAAGGAAGCCCCCCTCATAAATGACTGACACAGTAGCAGGCTGAGAGGCCACCTATCAGCACCACTATAATCGCCTCTCTCATCACCATTGTGACCTCACACAAGCTTCATTAATCTCACCAGAATTTTCCCACACAGTAGCAGGCCAAGAGGCCACCTGCCGATATTAGCATGCTGTCATCGTCACCACCATGACCTCGCCCAAGTTTCACTAATTTCACCTAACCAACTCGACAAATCGGACAACTTTCAACTTTACTGACAACTTACTCGATGCTTCACAATCACACCACTTGTAACAGTGAAGTTAGATTTGTAGCTTCACTATCTACTTCAGGCCTCCCTCATCACCACTGTGACATTTGTCAACCCCACCAATACAACAGAGGCAGTTTGGCTTCTCAACACCCTTTGGACTCCACACAACCACCAACCTATCAAACACCTTGTTGGTGTCAATTTCAACCCTGAAAAAAAGCATACGTCAAACCTACCAACAACACTTCACTTAGCTTTACTAATCATCTTGAAGTAGATCTCCTGACACCAATCATGACCTTGGCCAACCAACCCAATAAATTGATCAATGCTCAGCCCTAATGACAACACCCTTACACCTAATTGTTTTCCTTACCAATGGCAACTAAAGAACCGCATATCAACAATTTTGTCACCCTTTCACACAGCTGTGTATATATTCTGAAATTTGATCAATACATGGTGAAATTTTAATTTTTGTTTGTTCTTTCCCTTGCAATTATACACTTATAACTATTTACTAATGAGACATCATTTCATTAATAAGAAGGATCGAGTTGCGTGACATAAATATATAAGATCCCTTACATTTGCTGTTATAGATTACTAAGACAAAAACGAATTTAAAATGAAATTATCCTCTCTCTCCTTTTTCTTATTCTCTAGCACTCAGTAACCTCTTGCACTTTGGTGGCTTTATTGCCTTGCTTGGGATGAAATGATTAAAAAAAATTTTTAAATTTGACTGCTTTGATTGATGATCTATGGAAAACTATTTCAGATATTTTTGTCTTTTTATTTATTTTAGATTTTTTTTTTTTTTTTTTTTTTTTAACATTTTATTTTTTATTTTTAAAACAGGCGTGAATTGCAGTGACAAGTGGAAAGAATCATTTGAGATTTTCCAGCCTCATATTGATGACCACGTTCTTAGTTTCAATGATGCTCATATTATAATATCCTGTTTGGGAAGTGACAATAAAAATGAAGCTATTAGATTTTTAAAATCCTTGCAAGACTTTATCAAGTGAGTCTACAGGGAGTACTGAAAAGTTCTCAGTTCAACCAAGAATCCCTTCCACCCAAAGCAGAACTATTTGATCTGAATTTGGGAAAGGTGTCAAGCTGAGAACTTTTCAGAACCCCCTCTTATACTTTGAACTTATGACAAAAATATCATTTTCAGCCTGAATAAAGATTCTTAAAGAAAAATTTTAAAATGCTTAACACACTGGTTCCAACATGACCCACTGAAGGGTTCATGGGGATATGTTTGCAAGGACCACACGACCCTTTTATTAGATTGTTTGTTTACAAGAATAATTTTATATTTACAACATTCTAAAAACTAATACAATTGTATTAAAACAAAAGCAATGCAATATTTATCATTTACCAATTTCTAAAGAAATAAATATGAAAACAATTTTTATTCATAAATTTATAAACATTTACTAAATTATTAAAATCTGTAACCCAACTAAAAGGAAATCCTTATTATTTATCATTTTATAAAGTTTGAATCTGTTGGTAATTAGCTGATGTTTTGCCAACCATTCCAATAAACAATCTAATAGTATTTATTTATTTATTTTTGTCAATTCTCAAGAACCAAGAAAATGTATAAATTCAATTTTATCATGTTCTCACTTTTAGCACTGGATTTAAAAGAAAAACTTCTTCCACTCTAAATTCTATCACAAATCATTGATGTTATAGAAATTTAACACTCTGATCCCAAAATAGGGTGATTATTGAAGACCCCTTCTTCATTGTTTCTTTTTTTTTTTTTTTTTTTTATTGGTTACAATAATGACAGATGGTTAGCTCTTAATATTTTGTAAGTGATGTGATGCTTGGATGTTTGTGAGATCAAAGAAGTTCAAGTCAAAGTGATTTTTCATTCATGATAGGAGTTTCCTAAGAAACCCCAGCTAACAAAAGGTTCATAAAAGGGAAAGTTTTATGATTCCTACTTAGGCAAATGTGGACTATTTCATTTTTTTTTTTTTTTTTTTTTTACCTGACCTGTTTCTCTTGAAGATCAGTTTGGTTATCCATTTGAAAAGGAATAAAAAAAAAAAAATAATGTCCAACTGAAAGTTAAATTTATTCAAAACCTGACAGAATATTAACACAAAATAAACATTCTTGAAATGTATATGAAATTTTTAATGTTAAAAAAACCTTAAACATGTAAAAAAAACCTTAAACATGTAAAACTGTCACATCTGAAACTTTAGCATGTTGACTGTCAGAGGTCAATTATTGAAATCTGACATTCAAATGCCAACTTTATAATAACCAACTTGGTAAAAAAACATGTTTATGAGTTGATTTCTAGCTTCAACTGAAGTCTTAACATTGTTTTCATCCTAAAAGTATCACTTCAAAGAATAAATAAACTTGCTGTATAAATAAACATGCTGTATAAATAAACTTGCCTGTATATGAAGATATATCAGAAAATGTTAAGCATCAGATAACTCCTCATAGTTTACACAAGATAACTTGTGGTTGACAGTTTTTATAAGACACTGACTACAAGCTAACTCGTGGTTGGTAGTCACTGTGTTAAGAGGTAAAATTATATCTGATTGCAATATTGAGTTATGCATTGAGTTATCAAATTTTGGAATTTTAAATTAAAATACATAACAAGAGACCAAATATGAAAAAGTTTTTGGTACTTTGTCTTTTTTTATTCTGGCAAACAAAAGGCAATTAATACCATAATATCAATCTGCTTACCTTCCTGTATAAGGTGTTTGTCACAATCTCCACTCCTACAAAAAAAAATAAAGTTTCACCCATTTTAAAAGACCAAAAGGGGTAAAGGAGTAGTAAAATCTAAAACAGCAAGCCTGTCTTAATCTTTCTTTCTTCTTGATCCCTTTCTTTTCACCTTTTCTCTTCTCATTTTTCTGTCGCCGCCTTCTACCCTTCTTCTTTCATATCTTATCCTCCATTTCCATCTTTTCCTTGCTTTTTCTAATTCTGTTGTCATTTGGAAGTGAATAAATAGGTAATTGTGTATGTCTGTGATTGTGCTCTAAACACTATTCACACAGGGCTCAGATATTACACTGATCCTAATCAGAAGTTTTGGGAAGCATTTTGAGTCAAAGCAGAGCTCACAGATAATCTGGTAGAAGTGCTGATTCATGCTCTATACACATATAAAAAAAAGATTTCACCTGGTAGTGAGGTTGAATTTTGTTTTTGTTTTTTCTTTAATGCAGAAATGGAGAAGGAGACAATTGTGTTATCAGCCAAAATGTTGGGAAAAAACTGTGTGAAGCAATTTTGGCTTATCAAGATGAAAACTTTGATGCAGCTGTTGATATTCTGATGTCAATTCGTTATCAAATCATTACAATTGGAGGAAGCAATGCACAGGTAAGTTCATTGAAAGGGAGTATTTACTAAGCTTGAGAATTGTACTCCTAGCACAATCAAATTGGCCTGTAAAAAAAAAAAAACACAAAAAAAAAAAAACACAAAAAAACTTGCTAAGCAAATACTCTGTATAGAAAGTATTTGGTTGTTTCTCCATGATGTGATAAAAGATTGATTTAATATAGACAAAACTGGTCAGCCTTTGTGGCTTGTATGACAAAGACATCAGTCTAATGGAGGAGGTAGTGCCTTCAAGTTGACTAGCCACATCTTTTTATTATTTTTTTAAAATAATGTTCTATACTTGTCCCAAGAGCCACTCGAGGTAGAGGGTTACAGAGCAAGAGGCACAGTTTATGAGGATATTTGGGGAATTTAACAGTTAAACCTAGACTTGAACAGTTTAAGATTGAATTGATGAGTGAAGCATCCTTTTGTGAGTCAGTTCCAAAAAGTAGCAGCTCATGGAAGAAGCTGTTTGAGTGGAACTTAATTTTCACCAATGGAATATAATGAGAATGAGGGTAGTTTGATACAATATACATGGCCTGGCAGGTCTTAGCCAAGAAGGTTAGAACTGATGGAACTAAGGAATGTAGTTCTTCTGAACACTTTCCATAGAAATAGTGATATAGTAGCGAGGCTGGTCATGTTTTGTCGGGGGGGGGGGGTTGTAGGGTGGAAAATAATTAATCATGCACAAGAACACACAGAGACATTTTTGAGACTGGAAAGTGAAGACTTTACACCTACTGCCCATATATGGCAGCAGTACCAACACTATCCCAGTGGTGTTGGCAGTATTCCATTTCTGGTCTGACCTAGTACTATCTTCCAGTATCTTTAGTGATGGATTTTATGTACAAGTTCCACTTGAGGTCTGGAGTTGAGTTTAAGTCCCAATAGGCGTTTCAGGCATGGGGCCATCCCAAAAGAGCACTCATTCATCATAATAGGTGAAATTTCAGGGTCTGCTCAGTGATGATGGAATGACAGTAGTTTGGTTTTTGAGGCATTGATGTGACCAGCCAGTCCCCACCCCAATCATTTTTTTATAATGTTCACCCAATACAATGCTCATGAGCCACTCAAGGTAGAGAGTTACTGTGTGGACTTATATTAGTGTAGAAAAGAACAAGTGTTAGGTGTATAGAGCTGAAGCTGACTTTAGAAGAAACTGTAAACTCAATCCTAAACACGAGACAAACCTTTAAAAGACTGAGGAAGAGTTTGAATCAGATGATAGGTGAACATATCTACTCCTATTGGTGGAGGAAAGAAAAAAAAAATGAAATAAATAGTGAAAAAACTTCTGAATTCAGGTACAGACATTAGGAGTACAGGGGCTGAAGCAGACTTTAGAAAGAACCAGAAACAAAATCCTAAACAGGAAACAAAGGATAACACCATCTGGTTTCAATTTAATGCTTTGTCTTGCTTGAAAACAAAAATGAAGACAAAACCCATCTGCTAGAGCAGGAATTGATTTACATCATCATCAGGTTGAGAATTCTTCTCGGATTATCCTGACTCATTCCTTCCAACTATCACTGTTGTGAGATAGGAGGAAGGTGTCCATACACAGGTGTTTCTTTGTTGGATGTTTCTTCCAGCTGATGTCCAATGCAACTTGTAATATCCTTGTGTATGTTCCGTCAAGTGATGCTTCTTGGTGTTTCGTTAGTGTCCATGTTGTTGAGCCGTAGAGCAAGACAGATTAGAAGTTCCTTAAAGAAGTTCCTCTTAAGATTGTCAAAGAGGGAGGACTTCCAGATGCCTTTGTGGATTTTGATGTCTCTCTCCATTGACTGGTTGTTGCTGCTGAGGTAAACAAATTCCTGGACAGATTTGATATTGTTGCCGTTTTTCAACTTAATTTCTCCTTCTTGGTTTTAGCTGATAAATTCTGTTTTGCCAGCGCTAATGTAGAGACCAATCTCGCTTGCCACTTCTTCAATGAGATGGAGAATTTTGATAGCCTTATTAATCGTGTCTGACAACAAAGCACTGTCATCTGCGTAATCTATATCTGTTATTTTTTGTACTGGGTGACGTGAACTTCTTGCTTTTTAAGGGGTGAACCCCAGATCTGTGTTTAGATCAGTAGATGTTCGCAGGGCGTAATCTTGGCACAGGATGAAAAGGAAGGGGCAAGCGTATCTCCTTGTAAGACTCCCGTGACAATGTTGAAAAACTCCCAATCTCCAACAGGAGATTGGACCATTGAGTGAGAGTTCTTATACAGCATCATGATGGCTGATACTGTCTCTTGTGGGATCCCATATGCTAACATGATCTCTTTGAGTTTGCCATGATGGAGGCTTTGGAGAAATTGACACATACAAGCACAGCTTTGAGGTTCTTGGCTTTTACACCCTCAATTATACAGTGGATGGTTAGAATTTGGCCACCTGTTGATGACTTGGAACAAATAGCATTCATGCAAGCCAAAATTGATATTATCGTGAATGTACCTGTAGAGAAGCAGTGACTGCATGGAAAACAGTCAATGAAATTGGTGACTGAAAAGCTGTAGCAAAGCCAAGCTAAAGGCTATTGGTCAAAATGAGAGGATTAGCAAATGGAAAAAGCACTTTGAAGAACTACTTCACAAGCTGCCTACAATTGCAGAGAAACCCATGCTAAGAATAATCAAATAAGAACTCAACATCAAGAAAGGAATTTTTAACATGAATGAACTGGCAGCTGCAAAGAAGTAAATAAAGTGTGGAAATGCTTGTGGATTTAATAACATCCCTGCCAAGGTCTGGTTGACAGATGACTTTGACAATGAGTTACTCATATTTTGCAATCAAGTTTATCAATCAGACCCTGTTGACTTCTGGACAGAAGGTTGTATACTCTCCTTTCCAAAGAAAGGAGACCATGGCCAAACAACAAAATATCGAGGGATAACACTCACCACAGCAGCTTCCAAAATCTCCAACCTGCTCTTATTGAATTGCATCTGCCCTGAGCTGGACAAAATCCTTTACAAAAACCAAAACAGTTTCAGACAAAACAGATCAACAGTGATTTACAAAGGTTATCTAAGTCAAGCATAAGGCCATAATATTGGAGTACTTAACTTTCTAGGCTTTTAGGAAGCAGTATTCATCGATTTGACTACTTTCATGAATTTATAGGGAAGGCAGGCTAGCTGATTCTTTTTTTTAATCAATCTCTCTAAATTGCCTATAAAAGGTAAATTTTTACAAAAAGGAATTTCTGCAAGTATTTTTATTACAGGATTATTGGTGGAGTTGTATAATAGTCACTGTAACTAAGAATTTTTAAATGGACAATTTTAAATGCTAGCAAAATACTTACTGTAATGTTTACAAAACATTATTCCTGAAAATGTTGACATTAAAATATCAGGAATTAGTTTGATGACTGATTTTAAATAGGATTCATATTTCTATTCCACTTGGAAATTTTATTTAAATTTTTTTTCAGAGAGATATATTTAATCTCCTGCTGATAAATGCTGCCCTGAAATCACCTTTAAAACAGCATAACAAATTGGCCAGGTAAATATTAAATTGTATCACCAACTTATAACTGTTCTTTCAGTTCTCTCTTTTTTTCTTTCCTTTTTTCTTATATGGCTTCAATTTTTGGTTACTCTTTTACCTTAGGAGATATAAGGAATATTGCAGTAAGTAAGGAGGATCAGGCTGCTGATGCATTACTTTTTTTTCTTTTTGTTAGTCAATTAAATGAAATAATATTGAATTACCATGTATATGGTTTGGATACTTCCCACCAAATGTTGAGAAAGACTAAAATAGCAAGAAGTGCTGAAGATTAAGAAAAGTAATGTAAGGTCATAAATGGAATAATTTCTGAACATAACTCCTCATTACAGGTTGAGAATCCTGTATATGAAATTCTTGGGACTGGAAGTGCTTTGGTTTTCAGATTTTTCTAGAATTTGGAATACTGGCTATTTCATTTGTATATAGAATCTATAAAATGGGGTCAGCTTGGGAATGGAACCCAAGCATAAACATGATATCCCTTTACATTTCATAACACAGCTTATGCATATATGTTGAAGGTAGTTTTCTATAAATAACATATAGCCTGAAAGTAGTTTTATATAAAATTTAATAAACTTTGTGTACATACAGATACAGGTAATGACACTCATCATGTAATGCTCATGGCAGATGAGGTCACTTAGAACAGCTGCACATCACCTAGGAACCTTCCCAGAGTCTTCTGAAATTTTCCACTTGTGGCAAGTCATGTCATCACCTGAAAAACTTTCAGATTTTGGAATTTCAGATAAAAGGATACTCAACCTGTTCTAGAGAGCCAATAAAAATGTTAAGCTTAACACTTGATGAATAAAAAAATATATTTTTTGAACTCCAATTAAAGAAATCAAGTATTTAAAGTGATTTTAAATTCAACAATAACATTTCTTAAACTTAATGGGAGTTATGAACAAGGTCTTTAGAAGAACAAACATGTAATAGAAAATTGATGGAAAATGTACAGTATTTTCTTTTGCCATAATGCAGATTATTTTAATTGAATAAAGGAAACATTTCAATATGATTCATTAACAGGAAGTGTTAATGGAACTGGCACTTGACTACAGAGAATTAAAAAGTGAAAATTTGACACCAGAGAATAAATGACTAGTGACAGCCATTATCAGAGAATTAACACTATGTGCCAGGTTCAAAGAACTAAGAGAAATTATATGCAGACAGTTTTCTAATGTCTCGTTACCAAATACTCCAGCAGTCATGGTGAAGAGATGAGAATTGTGCCTATAATGAAAACAATGAAGAAGACCCTAATGAATTGTGTGATGGACACTTGTTAAACTGGCATCCTTATTTTTCTAGTTGGCAAGATAGTGACAACAGAAACAGAAGAGGATGTAAGAATAAAATTCCAACACCTTTTTCTAACAAAAGTTTAAAACCCACTCAGACCTGAAGACAACACTCCTGAATGTTTCACATGTTTCTCCAAATTACACTGGAAATTCATGTGAAGAACAAAGTGGTTCAAATAAATCATTTTTTCTCCATCACTTGTTAGAGTTCCTTAATTTAAATTTACAGGAACAATAAAAGTTTGTCAGAAACAAAGTCAAATATTTAAAGTTTATGGTGATAAATACCCAAGACTAATTTGATATTTGGGTTTGTTGCATCAATTTTTGTTTCTTTTCTTCATATGAAATGATTAACTTGATGTATGTGTGTGAAGGTACAAAAGTTCTCTTATACTGAGATAAGACGGAGATCTACGTCTACAAGGTGGCAAAAACTCAGAGAATCATAAGAGATTTTTTCATATAGACTGTCCAGTCTATATAAAGCTGATTCAAAATATTTTCTTTCATCAATATATTCAAAGATGCAAGAGCTCACACAGTTCAACAACATACTATATTTATTGGGTGTCTTTCCCTCATCCTGAATGGAATTGGTAAAGTGTGTATGTCAATGTCAATTATTCTTTAGTGACAGTTGGGGAACATGGGTTGATATCCAGTCATTTAACTGGTTTCCAGGATTTTCTTTTGGGTAGATAAATAAATTGAAATGGGACAGTACGCCCTTTAGAAAGGATTTATTCACCTTAAAAGAGAAGATGCTGTAGAATCTCCCACAACACAACCAGCCTTACCTCTTTGTAGGAAATACACTCTTCCTATCTAGTAAGCCATATTCTACCTTCAGACAATATAACAAGTATTCATTGGTCAATCACCTCCAATCTGGCTTGCTGATTGGTCAGTTCCGACCAATCAAACCACCTGCACGCGACTAAGCTGTTTTCCCACTCTTATGCTAGGAGCCACTCAGTGATTATATAAACAGAAAACGTGTGAACCTTCCGAGGAGCAGTAATTACCAAGTTTCAAGATGTAACATTCACCGACTCCGTCTTAGTCATTGCTGACCAGATGTTAAAGACAATTACCAACTTTATGCAGTCAGTAACACGCATTTACAGAGAACCTTCCAAAATACTCCACGTCACTACAAATCACAATTTTGCCGCGCAAAAAGATACATCGCTGACTCATACTCGATCAAGATTCAATCAACTCTGTGTACATCATTTCTCAACTTTGCTTATCTAAAGTGAATCAAATTCACTACTTATTAAGTAAACTCTACGAACGAACGACCTTAGAAAAATATTACAGTTAAAGATAGATCACTCTTAAAAAACTCTTTCTATAAGACACTTAATATCAACAATCGCATATATCGACACAAACAAAAAATACTCCAAATGAACGAACAATTACGAAGAGAGATTTTCTGAAATCTGAAGAAACCGTATACACATTTCGCCTACACAACATACATCAATTATCCTGTCTGTATATTGTTTGATTTGTATATAAATGTTGTATTGATTTCTAATTGAATATGTCTCGTTTTTCAATTGCATTTTAAATTTCATTTATTTATTTGTTTGGGATGCAGAAAGTCACTCAAATTCCTTCTGATTCTTTCTAACATAATTAACAAACTCTGCACGTCCCCAACAATGCTAAATGTACAAATTATGAGAACTAAATGTAAATATATTATAAGGAGGGCAGGTTGAAGAATAAGATTTATGGACTATTCTTAGTAAAACTTTTACCTACTTTATATGTTGTTAACTGAAACATGAAGGCAATTATCATTTAATGTTGATGTCATGTTTACAATAGCATTGCCAGTTATAAGACATGGTTGATTAGCTGAATGGGGCTTAACCAGGAAGATTCACCAATATCAATCACTTGTCAGAATTATGGAAATAATATAGGTTAGCTTAAAATATATTTGAAGTGTCCTTAGATTCTCTTACATATTTTGTAGTTAAACAATTATTTTTAAACTTCTTTTTTGGATACAATGGCTCAAATAAATTAAAGTTGCTTTTTATTTTATCACTTGATAATTGTAACTCAAGATAGAATAGAATTTATTAAAGACCTCCACATTTTTGTTTACTGTAATCATACAGATAAGACAGAAAATATTAATCAGGAATTGAGGCTATTTTTACAAAGAGAACATGGCTATTGTATACATGATTATTGCTTATGACTTAAGTTTTTTTTTTGTTCAAGATTATTAATAATATATATATATATATATATATATATATATATATATATATATATATATATACACACACATGTACTATTATATATATTATAACATTTATATTATATATATATGAAATATATACTAAAAAATATATATTATATAAAATATATATTATTATTAATATTATATATAAATAAATATTCCTTTAAATATATATATATATATATATATATGGGGCGAAGTGCTCAGTATTGGGGACAGTGTTTTGTAGGTATAAACATAAGTGTAGATATAGATGTACATGTTGACTGGTAGCTTCCCACTTTAAGCAATTGTGAATGATTATATGTGAAATTTTGTGTGTGTGATTGTAAAAATTTTATCTTCTACCTTAAACATTTCTTTCCTACAATTGCCATCTGAATATAAAGATTTTGACTTTATTCTCACTTTGTTCACTTATAATCATCCAATTTGTTTTTTTTTTTTTTTTTTACAGAAGTTTGTTGTATGAAAGGAAATCTCTGAAGGAAAATGCCCCAATGACTGACCGGTTGATGGCTCGAGCAATGGCCATTCATATTGACTAACTCTCAATTTACCAGTGTTTTTTTTGTTTTTTGTTTTTTTAGTAAACTCCAATCAACCTTTAAATTAAAACCATTTTAACACTAATATTTTTTTCTGAAAAGGAATTGTAAACACAAACTTGTTTTCTTTGCTGTTATCAGCATCAAGTTCTCTTGTAATGAAATTAGCGAGTTTAGTTTGGGATGTCATGAAAATGTCAGTGAGATTAAAGACATTTCCTGAATTTTAGTTTTTATTTTGATTTGTTCTTACAATGATTCTGTTAATCTCTTTAGAATATTTCCCCAATTTGTTTTGTAGAATGTAAATTTTCTTTATTGATCTCATTTCATTCTATGTCTGCTATTGTTCAATAAAATTTTTGAAAACTCTTATTTTACTTAATAAACTAAATGAAATAATTTATTTGTACTTATTCTTTGTTGGTATCTGTTTTTATTTTTTGTTTTTTTAGTTATATTTATTTAACCCCTTCCCCACCAATTATTTTGGTAAAAATGTTTTATTTTCAAATTTTTTTATCTGTTTTTTTAATATAGTAACTAAAAAACGGAGACACCTACAAGTATTTGATGGGTGGCTAACACCTCTACTAGATGTATGAGTTGACAATTGGACTCATTTCAAGCTCAGAAGGGCATAAAAAGAATCAAGATCGACATATAAACACGTCTGTAGCTGGTTTTTGAACATTGTTTTGGGCATGTTTATTCATCCATGTCTAAAAAAAAAAAAGATACTTTCAGTAAAAACATATATGTCTACACCAGGAAGGGGTTATTTTTTTTGTTTTATTTTTTAATCATTTCACCTAAGTGAAGATGATAATGCCACTAGGGTTACTTGGAGTGGAAGAGAATGAAATGTTAAGAATCAGAAGCCCAATCCAAAACAGGAAACAAGGGATAAACCCCTACTCCTGTTCAAAAGACTTGGAAAGAGTGTCGACCATATTTATTTTTGTTTAACTCTGATTCTTGTCCAATATACACATTTCAAATAAGACATACCAAGTTAAATTGCTCAAAATTTTCATTCAACTATTTTTTTTTATTCTTTAATCATGTTCTTAGATGCATGAACATATTTTTCATTGTGTATATTTCATCGGTTGACTTAAACTAGCAATTCTGAAAGTAGGTAGTACCCACTGGTGGGTAGTGAGGAAAAAAAAAAGTAGTCAACCAGTGGGTCGCTGTGGCACATCTGAACTACAAGCTACACCACACCCACTTTTTACATTAGTGTATTTTGCTTTCACTTTACAGTGTGTCCCATTTATATAAGAATTATTATGGGAAATACTAAGACACACATTTGATATGCAAGACAAGAAAATCCAATCAAAGGTTGACTATACATTTGTGAGAGGTTGTCTATAAATAGGGGGGCATTAGGGTTGTGTTTTGGTGTGCTAGGGGGCACCAACCCCCAAAAGTTTGGGAACCACTGACTTAAATGGGGACTGGAGGCAAGAATCTATTTCAAAGTATTATGATAGGGAATCCGTTTGATATATTTACATGTATTCCTCACTTGCCTCTTATAACATTTTATTTTTTGTTTGTGTGTTGATCTTTTGTTTTTTTTTTATTTTTAAACAATTTAAAGTTAGAAAGTAGGAGTAATCTCTTTAACAGTACAACTTTGAAAATATGTGAAATACTTTGATTTAAACAAATTTAAATTGATAGTTCTTTATTAAAATTCCTGTTACTCAGAAAATGTAATGTTTTGCAGTACAAAATTTTAAAATACTATAATTTTTTGCAACAGACTGATGCGTGTTGAAATTCTCACCATATTTAGTATCGTTGATTAAATTGTTTTTAAAATAGTGGGAGTATTTTGTATGTTAAATAATAAAACTTAATTTTTCCCCCAAAAAATTAATGACAATTTATTGTACTTAGTAAAACCAACTGTACTTTGTCCCCACCCCTTACCTGTTTACGCTTCTTTTTCAAATTTGGTTTCAATCAGTCAATATATGGCTATCTTAGAGAGTGTGATGGATGGACAGACTAATAGAAATCGGAGTTTTATATATAGATTAACCATTTCATCTGTTATGTATTGGGATTGTATAGATAAGATTACGAGTTTTATTTTATTTTTGACACATTCACTACCAAAAGGCACTTTCACTACTGGTCACATGCAATATTGATGTGGTAAGAGGCAAGATCATATTTTGTGTAATGTCTTGCCAGAACAGAATTTGCACTCAATGTCACACCAGATCATTAAGGAGACAGGTGCAGGATTGAGACCTGAAATGAATTCCTGACCACTGAATTCAGAATTCCATCACCTCCCAACTGCACCCGGTTTTACAAGTGTGGGAACAAACTGCATAACAGATATAAAAACAACCATGGATAGTCTTTTAGAACTCTCAAACAAAAATGTAATGTCCACATTTTATGGATGCACATACACACAATGGACGAATTTGAAGTTATAGATCTTTTGGCTGGAATTGGACTTATAACCTGAATCAGAGTTAAAGTGAAATTTTGATGTTCCATGGAGTGAATTGAGGAATTCAAAGTTATTTCTTCAAAATAATCATTGCTGTTTTCTGAGCTGGACCAGAGATCCCTTTATTTTTGGGATGGAGGCCCAATTAGCCCTCCATGGGAGCTAGCTTAAAAGTCTGCACAGACTGCGGCTTTTAAGCTAGTTTAAAATATAATTTTTGTTAATATTTTAAGCTAGTATACATTGGCTCAAATAGTGCAGGAAAATACACTAATTCATTAAACAGTATCATAAGAAAGAATTGACAATTATCAAGTGTGAAATTCTCTAGAAAAGACACCAGACATGATAGCGGTTTGAGAATGTGACAATTTAGGATGAATAATAGGGAAAACAAGCAGATGGAAGTATTGTGAGGTTTTTTGGAAAAACTGGGTCCTAACATCAGAGCCAGTTCATAACCACAAGCGATGGGGAGAGGGGAACGAAGTGTTTTGTGACCCTTTCTCTCTTATCAACATTTGTTTTCTTCTACCTATGTTTATGTTACAAATTAAACTATGTACAACTGACTGTTAAAGGATTAAACATTTTCATGGTTTCTGGGGTTTTTTGTTTTTTTTGTCCAAATACGTGAATTTGTTTTGTTCGTGCTAAGTCTTGAAAAATCACGATACAAAAATCATTATATTTTTTATCCATAATGTTGAATGTGTTAAAATTATTCAACTTTTTAACAAGAAAAATTTCAAGTTGATGTTAAAAATTGCTGCAAAACATTGTTGATTTATTTTAGATGGAATGATATATTATGACATGTCTTTAATTTGTATTTAGATAATTTGTATTTATTTTCAATTTTTCTCATTAAATTGTTCACCTATATTGTGTATTGTACATAAAGTTACAATAAAATTTGTATTTTTATATGAATACGACCACATGAAAATTGATATATTTTATATGAATACTACCACATGAAAAGTGGGGGGGGTACCATATCATAGATATATGGGGAGGGTGCATGAGACCCTTGCATTAGTCCTACTTAACAGTCACATTGAAAGGTACTTTGTCATATATCACCTACCTTAATATCATTGAAGGACATGTACACTTTCATGAAAAAAGTCTTTTATGATAAGTCATCTCCCAGAAGAACAATGCAACATGGAAATAATTTCAGGAATATGAAGACTTCACTTTGTTGTCCTGGCCATTAAACACCTCAGACCTTAATGCCATTGTGGAGTACTTATGAGGTGTTGGACCAACAAATTTGCTCTGCAGAATCAAATACTATTTAGCTTTCAACAGTTAAAGAATCTATTGTTGACATCTTGGTACCAGATCTCAAAGAAAACTCTTAGAGGTCTTTTGGAGTCTATGTCTGATTGAGTAAGAGGGGTTTTGAGAGTACATGAAGGGCCAACACCTTATTAGGCAGCTGGTTATATTTTGACTCATCAAGTTGTTTTGAATAGAAAGGACAAGGAATATTTTGTCAGTTTAGTTCACTCAGTTTTCTCAGTGTTCTTACAATTTTTCTTTCATAAAAATAGTGTGTAGAAACTGTAAACAATATTCCTTGTCTGTTATACTCAATATAAATATGCATAAAAGGAATGCTGCTCATATATATATATATATATATATATATATATATATACACACACACAATCTCACACCTCTAACACGACTGAGTTTCATGCACAATGCAATCCGGGTGCAGAGTTCAAAATGACTGTTTTACAGTTTGAATCAAAATATATCTGGCAATCATGATGCTGATATGGTGATACTTAATGATACAGATTTTTAATATTGGCTTGTAATGTCATAACTCATTCTGAAAAATTGTCATTTTTGCTGACCAATTTGGTATATTTTTGATATTATTCTTTTTTTACTCTTCCTCATTCTCAATAATAAAAATATGTTGTGATTGTCTTATTTTTAAGAGCTCATAACAAGTGAAAACAATGATGTTCCACCAACTGTTTGCTAAAAAATTTGCAGGAATGGGACTTTGATTTGGTTGGTAGTTTTCTTTTTTTTTTAATTCAGATTTTTTTAAAAAGGAACAAAAAGAATTATTTTTGGAGAAGGTTTTTGACATTGTTACTAGAAATAATTACAAGCCTGAAAAATATACTTTCAATTCGTTTTTATTCTTCTTCCAAGATTGCAACATGACTTTCTGAACATATTGCAAACAGCACTTTTTAAAGGCTCAGGTTTATTATGGCAACTGTTTAGAATTGAAACAATAAACAATATGATATAATTATTATTAGTTTAATTAATGTAATATAGTAAATGAATTATTACAGATAATAGACATTGCACAGTGTCCTTCAGAGAAGCCAGGTCCAGAAATGACTTAGCTGGGGTTGGAGATTTGTGATTCACCTGATGTTAGTAGTGATTCCGAGAGAGGAACACATGCTGGCTCAGCTGTGTGTGGGTTGCAAGTAGGTGAAAGAACTGTATTACAGGCAGATATATAAACACCCATTCCAGACAGGAGATGGGTAGTCTCTCAGACATTGCACATGAGAATGTAGGGTCCATGTTCTGATGAGGGGCTAGGGACACACTGGCTTACAGTAATTGAAGAAATCTGGAGTTAAATAAAATAGGTTAAATTCTAACTCAGGTTTTCATTAGTCCTGATTACAATAATATTACAGTAGCATTTATGTCTGTATGTAACTAAGCAGAAAAAAAACTAATGCTATCAAATGTTTATGAACCTTTTCACCACCAATTATTTTGGGAAAAATGTTTCATTTTTATTTTTTATTTGTTTTAAATATAGTAACTAAGAAACTGAGGCACTCTGAAGTACCTGAACAGTGGCTAACACACCTTTACCAAACATATGAATTGACAACTAGTCTTGTTTTAAGCTCAGAAGGACATAAAAAAAAAATCAAGATAGACATATAAACACGTCCTTATCCGGTTTTTGAATGTGTTTATTCATCCATATCTGCAAAAGACACTTTCAGTAAAAATGTATATCCACATCTACACTGGAAAGGGGTTAAGAGAGAAACTCAATGTGAAAGGCTTTTAATATTTTATTCAATAAAATCAGTTCTCTTTGAACAAAACACTACAGCAAATCCAAAGAATTTTTTTTTTTATTTGTCCACAACTCTGAATATCTGAATGAATGGTTCTCTGGAAAAAATCTGTCAAAATTTACTTTTTTTTTGTTTAAGATATCACAAAAACTGCACATTTAAAAAAATAAAGTCCATTAAAGCAATGACTAAGGGGAGGAGTAATAATGTGGATGGAGTCAGTAAATGTCAAAGTCGATTTCATTATTGCTTAGAGATTGATATCAGTTTTATTATTGCCAAAATTGTTGTTGTTGTTATCATTTCATCAGACGAAAAAGGAAAAGGATTAGAGGAATTTTTAAAAAGATTTTAGTATATTTGAAATTGACTGAATTGTTATTATCCATTAGTAAATGTCAAATTGGATAAAGAAAAGTACAAAATCAGGATGATTCATTTTGGGCAATGTAAAACATTCAGATTTGCAAAAAAACAACAAAAAGAAAACAAGTGTCAAAAGGACTTTTTTTTTTTTTCTCTTGACACAGCTATTACTGTATACTCCCTCATCAATATTTATTGTTTTAAAAAACTAGGTTTAAAATTTTAATAACAACAAAAATATTACCCACTATCTAGTTGTTAGTTGCTAATTTACAAGATTAATTTTATATTTACAAGATTATAAAAATATGTGAATATTTGAATTGATTGGCAATTAGCTGATGTTTTTTTCCATATTTATTTCATTATAAAATGATAAATAATAAATATTGCATTATAGTTGGTTCACATATTTTTATAATCTTGTCAATAAACAATCTAACAACTAAATAGTGTGTAATATTTTTGTTATTAAAATTCTAAACATAGCTTTTTAAAACAAACATTTTAAGGGAGTGTACAGTAATAGTAGTGTCAACATAAAAACTGTACTTTTGATAGTTTTTTTTGTGGGTACAAAAGTTAAACTTAGCCTCATTTCTTTTGGCATCAAAAGGAATTTCATACTTATTTCTACTAAAGTATATATAGAGAAGCAGAAACTCATTTTATTTTTTAAAACAGCAATTAGGTTTTTTCATTCTTCATTCAAACTATAATTTCATTGATTAAAATTTGGATCATTATTTTAAAGTTATTTCCCTTGGCTGACATATTTCAAATATGATCCATGTGTAAACATTGAAAAATCTTGATAATTTTCTTCTAAAGCAAATCTTTTTCTGCCAGAATAAGTATTTTTCCTGTACATATTCAAGTTTATTCTCACCTAAAAGTGAATCTAGGAAGGAGAGAGAGATAGAGAGAGAGCTTGTGTCAACTTTGCTGAAGTTATGGTCAAAACCAATATCCTACAAATAAATATGCTTTGATTATTATAGGATTAAATCAGATGAATAGTCTTATCAATGCTGAACATGGAAATCTTTGATCAAATTTCTTGAATTCTTACAGGAAACATTCACTCTCCTTCAAATTAAAACAATTCAATGACCAGAATGACACAGATTTATCGTACACATTAGATTTCAAAACATAAACAGATAGTCAAGTGACAAAATGGGAAACTCCTAAGTAATGCATTTTATTCCCAGAAGGAACTTTTTCAGATTAATCATGGTCTTATTGATGGAATAAGTCTTATACTAGTGGGAGAGGTGGGATACAACAAACACCGATTATAATTTTACATTAAAAACAATAAAGTTACAGATTTTAATTTTAATTTTTAATATGTAATTAAATTGATGTTAGATAAAAACTGTTAACATAGGACGAGAAATTCTATGTTAACAGTTTCTATTTTTGTTTGTGGAACTTTCTTCCAGCTTCTTTCTTCCCATTCAACTTTAATCTTCAATAATTTAAGTGCAATGTCAATTGTTATCTTTTGTCTTCTTAATTCCTGTTCATTTACTGTTCTCACTCCTTAATACTTTTTCTCATATTTTCTTACACTCAGTAATTCCTTGTATCAGTGGCTTTATTGCCTTGCTTGGGTTGAAATGATTAAAAAAAAAACAACATTTAATTTAGCTAACATCATTCAGATTTCTGCCACATTTTATTATTATTATATTTTGCTAACATTTTTAGTTATTCTATATTGTGATGACAGTAGATTTGTGAGGAGATATCTTATATGGTCCTCAATATAAATTTATATGGTCCTCAATATAAATTTATCATATTGAAGAATCCAAAATTTGCATACTTTCAATAAATTTTCACGTTAATTACTTTCAATAACTAAATTTGTATATCATATTAGGAAAATTAATGGCAAAGTATAAAAAAATCTTTTTGTGCAACATACTTTGTCACTTAGGACTTCATCAGACTAAAGTAATGTTTTTGTTGATGCAATTATATGTATAGGGAGAGGAGGGGAAATATAAAAATGCAACAATTAGTTATAATTATGCATAATTGGAAATGTTGAAATTAATTTTTTATTTTTATAGGTGTGTAGGTATATAATCTAACTAGTTTCATCTGCTTTTGTTTTTATCACTTTTATTATTAAATATCCGACATTGTGATAAGAGATCTGCCAAGAAAGGTGAGATGTAAGAACCTGAATGCAATTTTACTGTGGATGATCAAAGCAATTAAAGTGCTTCCTATACACTTTCATCTTATTAACTTTCTTTCTATTTTAATTAAAGCAGCATTTTTTTAAATAAAAAATTATACTCAGATTCATTACAGTGAGTAACTAATGCACTGAGTCTTTTGTTTTGTAAGCCATTCTTTTTGTCTTCATATAATCTTTTATATTTTGAGGTTTCTCCTGGCTTACAGCCATATCATGTTGAAACACCAGTTCTCATGCAATCACCAAAGTTAAGCAATGTTAAACCTGCTCAGTATTTAGATGGGTGACTGTGGATGCTGTAAGCTTGGATGTGTGGGTGGTGTAATGGATAATGGCTCAGAATTAGAAATCGGAGAGCCCAGTCCCAATTCCAGTCGGGTTTGTTATACTTAAATAGTGCAAATAACCTTGGGAAAAGTATGAATTCACTTCTTCCCCCCAAGCTATGGGATAATTAGTAGGACTTGTATCAGTGAATCATTCTTATCTTCCAAAGATTCTTACAATCTAAAAATATTTTCTGGCTTTAAATAACTGCAAAAGGTTGATAAACCATAAAAAACAAATCAGTCTAGGTTTCTCCTATGCATTCCTTGTGTCAATTATTACAGATGACAGAATAAATTCCCCCTTCAAATTTTAGCTTATTATTATTTTATTTTGCATTAAAAAAGAAAAATTAAATTAAAAATTACAAAAGACGAAACGAGTCACACAAAATAAATTTTTACACTTTGTCATTAATTTTCCTAACATTGTTCTGATATAAAAAAAAAAAAAACTTTATATATAATAGTTATCCATATTATAATATCATATATATGGACAAAATAAAGACTACCAAAATGTGCAACACACACACACACACACACACACACCCAAGGGAGGCCAGCAAAGACAATAAAGATGAGGATACAGGCCAATAAATTTATGGAATATTGGTGATGATACTTTATGGCAGAATTTCAGATATATAACCTATAATTGAATTATCCAAGATAAAGAGAGATTTTAATTACATACGTATATTCAATTGAATACTTGTAAAATGTGCAATGTCTAAAATACAGTTTGTTTTTTTTAAACTATACATAAGCTATGATTTGTTTGGCAAAGAGTCATAGTGGCTGGCTCTCCAGTAAGGGTTTGGTACTCACTATAAGTGGATTCCATTAATAGCTTACTAACCATTGTTCTTTGACAGACACCTTAAGTAGATATTTACTAAACTTTCATATGGAATCACAATTATGGAATGACCAGTAAAGTCAAATTCTCTGCACTTGTGAAGAGTTTGCTTGATTAGTGTTAAAAAGTACATTGTTGCAAAAGCTGATCTTTTTCTTAGATGTTTGGGCTGTGCAGATGGTGTAATGGTTAGTGGCTTGAAACAAGGAATCAGTGAGACAAGTTTGAAATCTGGTTGACCTTGTTACATTCACTTGGGAAATGTATGAATCAATCTCTTCTCCTCTAAGCTATGGGTTAAATAGCAAGGAAAACAGAGGTTCTGTAGTCATGGTTGGCAACCAGTCTTAAAGAAGGGCAACTCTAAATTCAAAACTATATTTAGCCCTGGAAAAATACATATTGTACTGTTATGGAAAGGATTACAGCATTCACAATTAAGATTCTGATTGCTGAATGATAGCATATTTGAATTACGCAGTTGCTTCATGTTCTTCTATGGCAACAGCAAAAAAAAAACAAACAAAATTGGTGTCCTTAAAAATAAAACTAAAGTAGAAGTTACACACATGAATAATGCATAATGATAAAAGTTAACTGTGGACTATGATCTCAGCTCTGGTCAACGTGGTAGGTAAGTAAGTAGGTATAATACATATGTTCTGTAATGATTGTTACAGTTAGTGCCTGAAACTGCAACAATTTTATGGGACAAAGGTTGCACAATATATCATTATTAGTTTTGGGTTAGGAGGTGCTAAAATATCGAGTAACATGGAAAATGAAACCAGAAAATTGGGTTTGAATTCCAAATGAAATTGTTGATTTAATTTATAGCAATTAAAGTAATATTTTAATAAACTTGTTTATTAAAATATCATTTAGTAATTATAAATTGAATATTATTTTTAAGATATCTATATATAAAATTCTGAGACTTCTGTTAGTATGTCCATCACACCTTCTAAAATAGCCATACATTAACCAACCAATTGAAACTAAATTTTTGGAAAAAGAGCAAACAGGTAAGTGGATTCAAAGTACAGTATTAATTTCTTTTTAATATAATTTTACTAAAGTAGCCGAAATCAGTTGTTTTTGAGTTAAAACAATTTGATTTTGACTCATTTTTAGGGGTTTTCATAACTTTGCAAATACCAATTTTTTTTTTAACAAGAATCTGGTTTCCAGTTTTCCCTGCATTTGCAAGAACTATAAACAAATCACAAGGCCAAACACTTCAAAAAGTTGGAATTTGGCTCCAGAAAGAAATATGCATGGACAGTTGCATGTTGCATGCTCAAGAGTAAGAAATCTTAAGAATTTATTTTTCACTGTTAAAAAGGAGAAAAAGAAATTTTCTTAAAAAATATTGTTTACTATGAAATCCTATAAAATTAAATTAGATTGTGAAATAGGGATTTTTTCAAAGTATTTTTCAACCAAATTAGCTTATTCAAATTTCATTAATTGGTTTGCAAAATTGAATGAAATGTAGAGTCTGTAAATCTCAACAAAAATGTTATTGATAACTTCAACAATACTAAATACTGTGAGGACTTCAACACTTGTCAGCATGTTGCAAAAAATTATAGTATTAAATAAAAGAAAATATTACTTATTTTTGCTTATAACTTTTTTCATGTAACCATTCATGTCATGATTAAAAATAGCTTATCAAGATAATGTATATCATAAGGACTTCATATAGTTACATTATAAAAATGTACTTCATTTTGTTACATTATAAAAATATATTTAGAATGCTAATGGATATATTATTATGAAATGAATAGATTGAGAAAAAAGTGCCAAGAAAATTGAAAAAAAAATAAAATTGAGTAAAAACTCAACTTTGTAAAAGAAATATTTTTGGAATGGCGCAATTCTTAAAAGTAAATGAAAATCGAAGATGGAAGTAGGATTTTTGAAATACAGTTGACTCACATTGCAAGAAACTCCTGAAATCAACTAAAATTGCAATAAAAAATAAAAATAACTAGAAAAGAAAGTTTTATTCAATATAGAGAAACAAGAATCTCATAAATCATATTGGTCCTGAACTGGCATCAACGACTTCAGTCAATTTTCCAATGCCATAATGTAGCTTGACTGTGCCTTTCATGATTATTGTTCTGATGAACTTTCTTTTAAGGTACCTAGACTTTATGAATTTAAGTGCAGTACTAGATTGGCAGAAAGGTCTCATCATTTTTTCAGTTGAAATGGCTCGATATAACTGTAAGTTTTATGCTAACAGTTTTTTCTATTGCACTTTTCGCTTGTGGAATTTTCTTCTAGCTTCTTGCTTTCCAGTCAACTTTGATCTTCAAAAATTTAAATGTAATATCAATCATTATCTTCTTAATTCTTGTTCTTTTATTGTCCTCTTTCCTTAATAGTATATCTTTCTCATGTTCTCTCAGACTCAGTGACCATTTGCATCTTAGTGGCTTTATTCCTTTGCTTGCTGGTAAAATGATTAAAAAAATATGACTTCCTAGTATCACTTTAAATGGACACATTTTTACCCCCCACCCCATTTATATAAATTATAATGTTGGAAATTGTTAGTTGGTTGGTTGATTTTGTTTAGTGGCATATCAACAACTCTATGGGTTATTTAATGCCAAAATCTAAATATTTTGAACACAATTTTATGGTTTCAACTAAATATATTTTGAATGTAATTGTATACCTTCAACTACAGAAAATGTATTGTTGGTCATTTTTTAATATAAAAATATATTGCTGGTATTTTTACACTTTCATTGTTTTGTTTTTGTTTAGAGATTCATAATTTGCCCATAGCTGGGACCCTAACAGGTGCTACCACTCCCAGTAGAAATTGTAAATCTCTCTAAGAAAATGTTGGGTGATATCTCCATTTTCATCTCAGTTCAAGAAAATAGGAACCTTAAGCAAAATAGTCACAATATATGAAAAAAAAAAAACCCCAAAAACAAAAGGTGTCAGTTTAAACTGATGCCAGGAGGATATATATCTGACAAAATATCATCCAGTTACCCTCCTCGTGTTTTTAAAACCTACTTCATTTTGCTATCTGAATTTCTGGGATGGGAAGTTATCATTATTTGTACTATTTACATGTGGACTATTGTCCTCATCTTTATTGTTGTTATCACATTTTGGCCATTGTGCCCTCTGACCTTCATCAGCTGTATGTTGATCCAGGTAACCTACAGAGAATTCCAAAGTGAACTGAACTCTTTGCTACTTTATTCTATTAAGGTAATATTTTTTGGTCACAACCATTAAGGAGAACAAGCAGAAGAAAAAAGAAAAGTGTCACAGTGTCTACTAAATAATTTCAAATTCTTTATATATTTTCTTTTGTATTTAAATTCAAAATAGTTTTTGAATACAGTTTTGTTTTTTAAATTTGTCATCCAGAAATTTTTGTAAAGCATCTACTAGTGCTGGTAAATTCTGCAAGGCTAGCTCTACTGGTAACTTCCTAAACGCCTATCTAGTATCATAATATTTTACTTGAGACAGGTTGGATTGAGTTGTTCTACTTAAGACAAGATGAACTACCAGAAAAAAAATTGTTTGAATACTAGAGTTGAGTTTAGTGTATCAATGAAAGCTAAATTTAAATTATGCACACAGCAATGCATAAAGTAGGCATTTGCAGCTATTATCCTTGTCTTTTTGGAGATGAGAGAGTTCACTCAACATTGCATTGGTTATAAGATTAACCATAACACAATTATTGACAGTTCTAAGTTTTTAATTGTTGGAAGAAGAATGTTGAAAAAAATCTGACATTACTCCAAGTCATTCACTGAATTGTGTGAATTGTTGTGTTGGATCAAAGTTAAATATAACATATCATAAGGGGGAAAAAAAAGATCAATCCTACTTGTAAAGTATGCAACCATTACAAGCTACCTTTAATTGAAAAGAACTGTGTTACATATGTTGTATATTTGGATTAGAGCTGCTCCCTCCTTAGTTTGTAACTTTGATAGAGATCAAAATCATTTAAGCGATCTTGTATTGGAAGATATAGTCTCCATTTTACTGCCTCTTTTCCTAACAATGCCACAAGCTTATCACTACTCTTTTGCTATTTCTATATCAAATGTTAAGATGAAATTAAAGGATGAAGCTCATCTTTACAGCTTAGATGCACTAGCCTACATCCATAGAGTCAAATCAACAACATTTCCTCTGTATTCCAGATATATTGAGAAAGTTCCACTCAGTCTCAAAGAACTTTGCTACTTTGTAGAACAGACTCCTATGTGGATGCTTTCCTCAATACTACACTCTTAATCACTTCAAGTTAAAGGTCAATTGTTATCTATCCTCCTCATAATCCTACCACTGCCTCTTTAGTTCATATTACACACTGCATTTATCATAATGATTTAAATGGTAGCCTCCTATCTTGAGCAGCTCTCGAGTCATGTATTAGATAAATATTGGAAATAAAAAAAAATTGATCACTCAGTAATAAATGTTACTCCTGTAATTTACCATTTTAATTTTTTTTTTATTTCTAGTCAGGAAACCTAAAGCTTTTGTAGTTCCTTAATAAACATTATCAACAGCAGCCTTGATGGTATAAAAACAGGTGAACACTTAAGTAACTCTCTTTTTCCTGTTTTTCCTCCTTTCAAAAGGTCATCAAATTTTTGACACCAAAGCAAAAAAAGGGGGTTGTGGACCCATCACACACAAACACCCCCTACACAGGCAAGTTACACCCAATACATTAACAATTTTCATTGTGTATTCTATTTATTTCTAGGTAAAGAACTGTTAAACCTACCTTTGGTTGTTAAAATAAATGTTATCTTGCATTGCATATCAATCGGTCTCTGTTATTTTGTGCAAGTGTACTATTTCACCACCATTACATCATGTAAAATTACCTTGTACCATACACAATACTTATAGAAGTAGTCAACAAATTACCTTGTACCATATACAATACTTATAGAAGTAGTCAACAAATTACCTTGTACCATATACAATACTTATAGAAGTAGTCAACAAATTACCTTGTACCATATACAATACTTATAGAAGTAGTCAACAAATTACCTTGTACCATATACAATACTTATAGAAGTAGTCAACAAACTTTAAACCCACAAGGATCAGGAAATGCTAATTGTGGTTTTCCCAAATAGAAAACTGCTGCTCCTGCAATCTATCATTTTAATATTTTAATTTGTAGTCAAGAAACCTAAACCATGAAACTCACAACAACCATGGCATACTAATTGTGATTTTCCTGAATAGAAAACTGCATTTTATAATAAGGTCTACAATCATTTGATTTTTCTCTTTCTTTTTGTTATAGAGTAGTTTCACAGTGGAGGCTTGTATTTCACTGTCAGTCCTAAAATAGGTTCGACGTACAAAATGTTAGGAACTTGATATAATAGTTAATAACGCAGCAATCTAGTGGTGGCTGATACTTTAATATCCGACTAACGGTCGTCTGGCATCGACTGACTGACCAACTCCGCAACTGACTCGTTACTATTACTACTACTACTTATTATAGGTGGGAGAGTCTATTAACAATAGAATAGGTGTGTTTCACTATAACACTTTTACAAGGCCAGGCAAGATAATTTTACTTACATTATTTATATTCGGACTATTGTCCTCATCATTGTTGTCATTATCATGTTTCAGATGTTGTGTTTTCTGGCCTAACTCAGGTGTATATCAATCTGGGTAACTTACAGGGAATTCTAAATTGAACCCATTATTAAATCCACAGAGTAGACTGTTCTCATTCCACTGCTCATGTCTAGGGATGTCATCTATTTTTTTTTATTTTTTTATTATTTAGTACCATTCAGTTATTGCTTGCCCCAGGGACTGAACTCACAATTCCCAAACCAACTCTTTTTTTTCCACTAGGCTATTATCCCATAGAATAATGGCCTAGTGGGCACAACAGCTGAAACATGATAACAACAAAGATCAGGAGAATAGTCCGAATATAAATAGTCTAAATAATGATAACTCCTAATCCCAGAAATTCAGACAGAAACAAGATAATTTTGTTAAGAAAATTAAATTTGGCAAAATCCTTTTCCTGCTTGAACATTTCATTTTTCTTTCATATTTTTCAATTTTTTATATATCTTAAAAAAAAAGTTCAAACATCTGACTGAATTAGAAAAATCCACCTAAATAAAATAAATAAAAATATAGTGTTTGCCTTTGGTGAGTAAACTAGCTTCCATCTAATCATTTCACAATCACTTGTTTCTTGTTATGAAGTTTCTTGAACTGACATCTAGCTTCATCTTTTGGAAAACTGTCAAAAAAGTTATTTTAAGACTTAGCTAACAAGGGTCAAACTGAAGAGAGCAGTCACAAACGAGATTAAATGTTGCAACTGTTTCACAAAACGTGCGGATCTGTTGGGTTTTGAATATGTGCATCAATGATTGCACATGGTCTTGACATATCATTTTGCGGAAATGGCTGCTTTTCACTGGGTTTTTATTTGCACCATTTGTGCAGCTGCAATAGATAGAGTACTGCTGGTCAATAATAAGTAGGTATCTGCCTCTCTTTGCAACAAAATATGACAGAAGGTTTGAGTTTAATGTGGGAAAACAGGTGCCACTAAATTATTAGAGGGTCCCACCTAAATTGCAACCATGATGGCCAAAGCACCATTTTCATTTCTTGGACTGAAGATCGGTAGAAAGTCTTCAGCGGATTCAGTCTTTGGCACAGTTGACATCATGTGACGACTGAATGAAAAACGAAGGTGTCTAATCTCTGACATTTTCATGATTCTTTTTCTCAATTTGCAATTTATAATCTTTCTGCCCCACCCAGTTTCTTATTTTTAATGTTTTTTCTTCACACCTTATTAGAAGGGAAACAAATCTCGTTTGGAAACACTGTTTTTAGTTCCTTCCTTAAGGATTCTACAAGTTGTGATGGTTCCTCTCTCAACATCTTTGATGAAATTAATAAACTCTTCTGTGTTAACAATACTGAAATGTGTTCAGATTAAAATAAGAAGAACAAGAGCCAAGTGGAATAAAAAGCAAGAAAAAAAAAGCACATCGGATATTTATAACAAAATAGCTCAGTTAATCTTATTTTGTAACAAATTTTGTTTTACTTCATGGAGAAACATTTTTCAAAATACTGAAATTTATCTGGACATATATTTTAATTAAAATATCAGAATATACGAATTAAGTACCTCAAAGTAAACATTTCGGCATGGTGTTTAACTTTAATGGTTAGAAAACTTGTCTCACTAGAGATCAGTTACGACTAGGTAGTGAGTTCAATCCTTGTTGGGTGCTCCCTACTTTCGGCCTTGTGCCACATCTAAGCTACGCTTAGAAAATCACTATAAACATTTAGACACACCCCACCAACTAAAATCTATGCTTTTTTTTCAATAACAAAGGATATAACAAAGGAAAGCTCTTTTTACTTAGGAAAATGTTTTTTTCGTCTGTTCAAACTCAAAGAGAAAGATTCGTTATCTGAATCTTAATTTGTATATCAGAATTTTCTACAATTTTTCAATAAGTAAAGATTAATAAATTAAATAAATGCGTGTTATAAAATAAAATGACATATCTCGGCTGATTTACAGGCAAATACTCAAGAGCGATAACCGGATGTGAACGGGACAAAGCCCCCTCACAAAATGACCATTAACTTTCTTTACAAATGTTTCCGACACACGTGTTCCGGTCGAAAAATAAAATAATAATTAAAGTGCTCTATTTTTCGTCCAATAAAAATGCTTCCCTCCTAATTATACTCGTTTCGTTTCTCAAGCCTGTTAAGCCATAAAAAAAACCCTATAAAAGGGGTCACAGGGAAGTTCAGCAGCAGTCAACTCTGAACCGACAGTTCGGTTAAACTCTCTTCCTACGGGCGGGAGGAACCCGAAGGAGGCTACGCCGAAGGGCGGAGTCTCCTTCGGGGGAGGTAAAACAGGGGGGGCGACTGAATATTGTCAACAGGTGGCCACAAAGGGACCGGTCGTTTAGCAGCTGTCAACAGGAGGCGTCAACCACCGTCAACATGTGTGAACTACTATGAGAGATCGACCTAGATCCGAAAGCCGGCTTATGAACTTTACCACACCAAGGTAGCTGTCCTAAACCCTTACGTTCCTGTTGAAATAAACCACGTAAATCTATTTCTACTGTTGTCGTATTTCTTTCTTGCAACCATACGCTTGTCTATAACATGAGACAAGTGTTGTACATTTTCGTCGATACTTGTCGCCTAGAAAAAGAAACATTTCCTATGTGTGTACTTTACAGACTATTTCTTTTGGCTACTTTAACTTAACAGTTGGAAATTTATTTGTTCACAGATCAAAAATCAAAATTCATTGGAATTGTTTTTTAATTCCATATTTTGTTTTAGCTCATACTAATTAATTAAATAATTTAATGGAATTTTTTGTAAAATCGAATTATTCCTTTTTTAGCCAACTTAACATTACACATTGTTTTTTTTTTAGAATGAATAGATTAAAGATTAAGAAGGAATGTGAAAAAGAAACCAAAAAAATAAAAACAAAAAAAAACTTATCTTTTGCTTCTTTTTTTTTCTCTTGTTGGGTGAATTTGTTTTTTTTGACAGCCGGCGGGAGACAGTACTTTAGTGACTAACTAAAAAGTTTAGTCACTGAAAGTTTGAAATCAACAAGCTTTCCTGCTATTTTAAAAATGAAAAATGCGCCTGGACATTTTTGTTTTATTGCCCACGTCTTCCTTAACGCAGTTACAGACTTGCCAGCTTAAAAATCATAAAGCCTGTAGATTTTTTAGATCCTTAACTTCAGAAACAGGATTTCAAAAACAGCACCAAAAAATCCCTCTTCAAATTCACAGTAGTTACTTCCAACATGAGTGTGATTTGGGAAACCCATTTGTAATGTTTTTAATTGTAAACAAACCCCAAATCCTGACCCGAAACAGTTTTCAAAACACAAACTGAATAATGGAATTTTCATTCGCCATTTCCTTTTTTAATGGTGTTTAAGAAGCCCAACAATCGATTTACACTACAGGGAGAATCTTGTAAAAACTGGTAGACTCGATGGAATACAAAGACTCAGCAGTTAACCGGAAGAAAATTATTTACGAACCGGGATAAAGAAATCAAAACCTGGAGATATGACAAGTCTGCAGTCAAAATCAGGCTATTATTAATGGAATCTTTTACTACAGTATTGCAATGTATTGTAATACAGTAATTTGGTCACCGAGCTGTGAGATTGGTACAACGATGTGATGAATTTAGAAAGTTTTATCACGCTATATACAAAATAACAATTTCCGACTCCCCCCCCCCACATAAGCAAATTCAAACAATATAGTCAAACAAAAGATTGTTGAAGAAAAAGCGCTACTTTTCTAGAATCTACACTCCATGAACTACGCTACTGGTTCAGGTTTACAACAAATTGGAAAATACTTTTAAAAAATGAAGTACCACACAATTTATTTATGCGAGAAAAAATCTAAAAGAAAAATAGCCAAGTCGTATCAATTTCTTCGATCAGGGTCCTCCCTACCCCAACCAAAAATGGTTGATATCGATCTGTAGTGGTCGATGGGGTTATTCAGGGTGTCTTTGCCTGGGAGTCAAAAGTAGATTATGGCGGCGGTACCACTGAAAAAACTCATCAATTCCAACCAAATAATGTTCTTGCTACTGCTCATCAACCACATCGTTCCTATGTCAACCAATTCAATAAACAGGCATATTAATTTTTTTAAATTTGAATAATTATTTTTTGTACATGCCTGGGGGTTGATGAGGATTCAAAGATGATGGAGATCAATGGTCTAAAATTTGGGGACCTTTGTTTTGAAGCATTTTCACTCTTAATTTTTCACTAGTTTGTTGTTAATCTTGTTTTTGTTGCTCTTCATTGCAATGTTCAATTTGACTTTACATTCTACAAGATGGATAGAAAAGAATAAGGCAGAGGGCAGATTAGGGGGGGGGGAAATGCAGCTCTTAACAAATTTTAATGTTAAATTGAGACATTCTTCACATAAATCTTCACATAAATCTTCACATAAAGTCAGGTTTTATTGGGATACTAGGACACACTATGAAATATATCAAATAATATGTGACCGTAATATTGCGAGAGAAAATGATTTTTTAGAGGTTGGATCAATTTATGAATTTCTATTGCAAACAGAATAGATAAACTCATGAAGAAGCCGATAGAAACAGATGACTTTACTGGTATCCATAAATTAATTGTTTTTATTTTTTCCTAGTCAAAAAAAAAAATTGTAACTTTCTTCTGTGATTTTTCTGGTCACACTATGTGAATTCCAATGTCTATATCTTTCTTTTCAATCCTTACTTCTTCATATAATATAAAAATAACTTGGAAATGTAATAAAAACATTAAAACAATATAAAACTAAGTTGAAAGAACTCAAAGGCTAGTCAAAAATTAATTAAAATTGCAAAGTTGATATGAACAGGTCAAGATTAAAAAAAAATGTCAATGACTCAACAAATATGTAATCAATCAGGAAATTTTTTTTATGAATATCTTTTTAGAAGAAATCTTACTTTTATATATTTTTTTACTCTTTTTACACAAAAATAATAATGGTTGATGCTAGCATGATTTATTGAAAATAGTTAAACATCTCTTTTGATCAGTAAATGAGATGAACAGTGAAATATATTTTCTTGTGAGATTTTTCCCCCAAAATAAAGATATTATTGAAAGAGTATTTCAAGGCCACAGATTTAAGATAAAATTTACTTATTGATTCATTAACATTTTTTATGACTGAAAAGTTTTAGTAAAATAATTTCTTCCTTGCTGATTAAAAGAAAAAGAAAAATATCTTTTTTTTCTTGTCATCATCACACATCCTTTGTAAACAGAATAAGAAACAGTAAAAATGCAGAATAACACCCCAAACACCTGCATGCACATATTTTGCATTTTTATTCATTTATAATTGTATTTATTTATGAAAAGTAAATTTTGTAAATGATATTTATGAAAATTTAAAGACAACCTTAATGGATGTTTCATTTTTTGAAATCTTAAAATATAATTTGAACATTTAATATTTACATTTTTAAAAGATAAGTCCCAGAAATCAGATCAATTGAAAATTTAATTTTAAGCTGCATAAAAATAAAATTATGCCCTGGAACAAAAAATAAAACCAGAATATTTTTTGTTTTGAATGTTTTTAATTGCTTTTTTTAATAAAATATTCTGTAGATTTTGGGGTTGTGAAAAAAAAAAATAGTTGGTAAATTTTTATTTTAAAGATTAATTCTCATTTATTTAAAAATGGTGTCTTTTTTAAATTTCTGGACAATTCTGAATTATTGTTCTTCAATAATTATGTCTTAATAATTGAAAAATATAATGTCTAACAAATAAATTTCTAGATGTACAGGTTTCCACAATTAAAATAATGAAATGTGCAGTGTACCTATTTTAATATTATTTTATATGTGTGCAGGTGGGGGGGCGTAATTCTGTATTTTTTTATATTATTTTGTTATTTTTTTAATATTTTTACCTAAGAAATTAGCATTGAAAAAGATTTATCAGACCTAAATTATCTCTTTCAAATTCAAATGGACAATTTGAGAGTACTAGAAAAATTATGTAGATCTTGGATAATTATTTTACACTGTACAAATATAAAATATTATTTAGAATGGAATACAAAGTTATTCCTATGAAAGACAGTAATTACAAGCAAGAGTAATTTAACATAGAGAAAATATACTTCTTTCTATTCTACATTTTCTAAGTTGGAAATAAAAATAGGATATATTTATTTCAATCGTAAACCATTAGCAGATAAATTTTGAGAACCAAAACATTCCCCTTAACTGCTTATTGAATTTTTTTCTTTTCACTTAATTAATTTTTGTGTATTTTTGGGGGTTTTATAAATTATGAATATCAGTATCTAATATAAGAATAATAAAAACGTTTTTGGGGGGCTTAAAAAAACATTCCCTACATGATAATTTGGGTACTGTAACTATATAATGTGTCCAGCCTATGGAAACCTCTAAATATGCAGGACAATCCATAATTTACAAGATTTCACTTCTGGTAAAAAGCTGTTGCATAAAATCATTTATATTTCTAAATAAATTCCCAAGTGAACAGTGGCTGATCACAACTAAAAATTTTATTCATTATTTTCTCACATTCATCAGATAGTCAGCAATTGTTATTTTTGAAAATGGGCATTTTATACCAAGTTCAATATATATTTCTTATTGCTATAAACATTATTTTTAGTCATACGTGTTTCACTTGCTATCCCTATTTTGTTTAATTTTTTTTTTTTTTAAACAGAGAAATAACAACTGGTCAAGATTGTGAAGTCCTAAAGAAAAGATTCCAATATGAATCGAACCTGTAACTCTTTTTTTCCAACAGAGAAAACGTATTTTTTAGCCAAAGTGCACCCCAACCAATTTGGTCATGGAGACTAACCTGATAGAGTAAGGTTTGAAAAAATACCTATTTAAGGAAAGCACACTTCTTGGGACTTCTACAAATCTATATCAGCTAACTTTAGTTTTTTACCTGAAACTTAAACAACATTTTTAATGGATTTTTTATCCAACATTATTTTTAATGGATACACATGTTTAAGTTGCAATTCCTGTTTTTAAAAATAACATTTATAGCAATGAAAAATAATGTCAGATAAAAAATACCTTCAATATATATATATATATATTACAATGAACACCATATTTATATATATGATTTTAAAATTGTTTTTTTTTTCAAAGTTTTAAACTGCATTAAGAATATTTTAAAATAAAAAATGTTCAATGAAGTTTAAAATGATGTACCTATTTCATGTCTATCACTTTAAATTTATATATAACTGTATTTGCTAGCAAATGGGAAATAATTTTTCCACTTCATAACATTGAAAACTCTGAATTACTTACAATGGAGAAGGTAATGAGACAATTCCACTATATTTTCCAAGAAGACATAGCAATACACAAATAAGAAAATGAATTTGTAGATAGCTATTATCATCCTGAAGTTATGGCATTAAAAAAATACACATTTAGCTGAGTAATAGCTAAAATTTTAACTGTTAGCTATTACCATATATCTTGCAAAATTGGTGCTGCCAGGTGTAAGAAGTTCAATTGTTGCTCCAAAATGTAAAAGGATTCCCAAGTATTTTTGGTTCAGTTGAAGATGTAAAGTTATTTTATGAGTTAACTTGTCATGCTTTGAAAATAGTAAAATATAAAAAAAGCCTGGCATCATTTGTTTAGGGGTTAAATATTTGTGAAAATCATTTGAAATTAAATAGCTGGTCTCCTTTATAAAGGTCTAGATTCAATAAGGGTTACCAACATTAGAGATTTTTGTTTCATAAGCTATGAAAATTTAGTAAATATTTTTTATAAGGAAAAAGATCTTACTACTGAGAGATAATGTTTATTATGTTTAAAATGTATAATAGTAGCTTTTAGAGATAAAATAAGCTAAGGTGATGGGGGGGGGGTAAATTTAAAAACAATCCTTAAAACTCAGTACTGACAAATTATTCTGAAATTGTCAGAGGTAATAGGCAAATAAATACTTATCCAGTGATAAGAAATTATTCTTTCATTTTGTTATAATCATTAAAAAACAAGATGCAAAAATTATGTAATGGAACCTTTGAAAATATTTAACATCAAAATGAACTTGAAATGTTTTCAAATGATGACACTTTTCAAGAGATGTGTGTTTGGCTGTAAATAAAGAATTTTCAGTGGTACGGCAAAAAAATAAATTGTTTTGTTATTTTTCATTTTCAAGTTAATAGTATAACAAGACAAACAAAATTTGAAAAAGTATATAAAAGTTTTTTTTAAAAAAGAAAAAACTCAATTGCATAAATGTATAATAAAAAAAAAATTTAACAAGTATTAAAAAGAATGAAACAACTGCAGTCAAGAAAAATAAGAATAACTTTGAAAAATACATCAAAATGTTTTAAGTGTGTGTGCATATATATATATATATATATATATATATAGACACACACACAAACATATATAAAGTCAAATTTCAAGTGGGCAGAGACCAGCCATGTCTGCCAGTTTCATATGCTTTCAAGCAATCATCAGGCTGCCTTATGGTTGCATACAATTGTATGAAACTGGGAGTCATGGTCAGTCACTGCCCAGTTGAAAATTTAATTAAAATATATTAAAGCTCTGCCATCATTTATTATAGCATTGAGCACTCTCTTTTTCCTGTGTGTGCAATCTTAAGCAGACTCTTTTGGGTGCTGCTTATTCTTATTTCTCATATATATATATATATATATATATATATATATACAACATTGAAGTTACAAATAATTTACTTTAATTTTTATATTGCTACACAAAAGCTAGATTGATTAAGTAGATGCTGATCACAGAATATTCTAATCAAAATGTTCAAAAGAAAAATCAATTTTATAAATATTATACCATTATTAATATGTGCATAATTAATGAATCAAAAATTATATTCCATGAGTTATTTGAATATTAATATTGCATTAACATTCATTTAGTCATCATTTTATTGTTAACTAAGGTGATTATCATAAGTCAAGAACAAACACATTTTACTTGTATTTCATCTTTGAAGGTAAGTATTTCCAAGTTAAATATGATCACAAAAATCATTAAAAGTCATAATCATGCAACATCCTTTAAACTTATAATGAATCAATATAAATTCCAAATCCTAACAAAATTGATGTATGATTTTTCAAAATTGGACTTCTTAAATTTGTTCTGTAGTTGTGTAAAAAAATAAAATAAAACTAAAATAAAATTTATAATTTTCCAATGAATACAAGAACAAAAACTTCAATTGGAAAGTTTTTAAAAATGAAAGCTGTTGACACAGTTGGCCCCAAAAATTCAAATCAAATTTAAAAAGAGAAAAAAATTAGACCAAATTTAAAAGAAACAAATTTAAAAGTAAAAACTGGTATCAAGTCATTATAAAGAAAAATATAAACAATATGAAAAATTTTCCCTGATGTAAATATATATATATATGGGGTGATTATCACCCCACCCCACTCCCAAAAAATCTCCCACAATTTTGTCATTCAATTACCTATTATTTGTCTGATATATATATTTGTATGACATTCTCCCATGTAAAACTATAGACATATTTCAGGTCAGCAGGGCACACACTTTATCCTACATGTTATTCAGTTACATATCATCTTGTGTATTGTTTTTATTACAATAAATTGATTTTATGTGTACTTTAGCTTCACTCGGGTATATGCTGCATTGCATCTGCCACTCTAAAGATCTCAGCTATTAAGTTTAACAAAGTCAAATGTTACCAATTTTCTTAGAAAAATTTTTTTTTTTCTTCTTTCCAGAAAGTACATAACTAAACATTGAACCAAATACCAGAGTTGTACTCTTTTTTTATTAAATCAATAATAAGAAAATGTTAAATGATATCTAGCAATTGCCAAATGCAATGTACACCAGAGGAAAGCTGAAAAACATACTGGCCAAAATATAATATGATAAAGAAAAATGCATGTACAAATAATATATGAAATGTTGAAAGCATCTAACCTCAGAACTTCAGATGAAAATGAGCAGACATTTTTGTGCTGTAAAATTTGAAATAAGTTGAAAGTTTTTCATGTTTTTAATAAAACTTAATTCTTAAGTATAAATTCCAACAATATATTTGAATAAATCTTTTTTACTAAATAATTCTTCATTTTTCTTAGAAAATAAAAACAAAGAAAATGTTCAAGAAAAATATAATCAATATGAAAATTTTTCTCTGATATAAAACTATGGAGAGAACAAAAAAAATCACCTGTGTATCTCATAGGAGTTTTTCTACTATATTAGATTTGTATAGAATTTGTTGCCATGTAAAACTATAAACAACACCAATGGAAAGAAAAGGTTCCATTTAATTTTTTATGGCAATTTTGATTTTTTAAATAATTATATTAAAAAATAGTTTAACTGAAATTGAAATATACCAGGAAAAGTTATAAACAGATAATTTTCGGGATGATTTAGAATACAGTTTTCATATGCAGTAGTACTTTCTAATGAAGAAAATAATTTGGCAGAACAAGAAAAATTTATAATCCACAACTTGTAAACATTAGCCATTTTTATTAGGACGTATCAAATGTATTTTAATTCTTTACAGACCTTTAAGCTTATCTCATGTTCACATCTAAAGACAATCTATGACACCCCATATATATATATATATATATATATATATATATATATATATATATATATATATATGATTGTATACTTGCTTTTGATCACTTTCTTAAATGAATTACTTGCCCTTGTGTGAGCTCTTAAATGACTCCATATAGACTTGCATTTATTTTGGCAATAAATTGACAAATGTAATAAAGGTTCAGTGTTATCCTTGAGTGGAATGTTTCTGTTGTGGTAATGAAGTTGACTTTACAAGCCAGCTATATATATATATATATATATATATATATATATATATATATATGTGTGTGTGTGTGTGTGTGTGTGTGTGTGTGTATACTGTTCAGCCATTGCTTTTGTTTCACATGTTAAAATGGCATATTGATATTCTGGTAATTCTGAAAAGATTATTTTAAACTGGGCCTCAAAGCCACTGAACCTGCTTGCGAAATTTGAGAAATGTAGGGAAATGAAACAGTATCTGACTTTAGTGCTCAAAATTGGCTTAAATATTTTAAGGTTGGTGACTTGTCTCTTGAAGTACAGCTTAGAAATGGATGGCCATCAGTTGCTGATTTTGATGCTTTAAAATGGCAAAATAGTAGAGAATCTTTCAGAAGATCTTGAATCATCCAAACATACCATATGTAAAATATAACAGAAGCTCAAAAAATATACAGGAGATTAAAAAATAAATGAAAATACTTTTGGTATACCCCAATAGGGTGGAACAGAAGTAAAAGAAGTTAATAATATTAAAAAGGGTTGCCAATAATACAATTGTTTTTTGTTTTTTTTTAAATTTCAGCTAACCCTTTGGGTTATTAGAAGTATTACTCTGTAAAAAAATAGAATGACAAAATGAATTAAGTTTATTGATACAAATAGTCAGCATTATCAATGTCAGTAGAGTTTTTCCGTTTATGCATTTAAAAAAAATATTCTTTTTATTATTTTCCAATATGGATTGATAATTATGAGTAGCATGGTGATTTTTCTAAGCATATCTTAGATGTGGCATAAGACTGATATTACGGGACACCCAGTGAGAATCAAACTCACTATTCCGTCATAATTGATCTAATGAGGCAAGCTTGCTAACTATTACACTGCATCAAGGTGCTCATAGGTTTTCTAAGCATATCTTAGATGTGGCACAAGGCTGAAAGTATAGAGCACCTAGTGAGAATCAAACACACGCCTTAATTGTAATTGATCTAGTGAGACAAGCTTGCTAACCATTTCACAACGTTGAAGTACTTACATGATTATGTGTATGATGGTTAAAAACTATTATTTTATTTTTTATAATAAATGTTTACTTCCTCTTATTCTATTACACTGTTACTGACTTTGCTGTTGCTTTTGTCTCACCCAGTATATCTTAGAGTAAAGAGTCTGTTAAATCACATAATTTAGCATGAATTTTCAAGCTGTGGGTTTTCCAGATATTTAGTAAATGAGCCAAAATTAATGAAGATTATCTCATTACACCAACCCATGCACTCATTCAATCCAAATAGGAAAAACAGAGTGAATAAAATATTAAAGTAACAGGCATGTAAAAATGTCTAAAAGAAAGCAATGCTGATTTGATAGAATGGTTAGGAATTCTTATAGTAAAATGTAGCTTTTTGGAACAATCTGGTACAGACTGTAGCTTTTTGGAACAATCTGGTACAGACTGTAGCTTTGGAACAATCTGGTAAGGGCTGTGGACCAAGAATTATTACAATTTTGAAAGAAAATTACTTTTTCTGTTATTTTTTAAAATACTTTTTGCAAGAAAATCGAACTTCAAATAGCTTAACTGAATTTGCTTAAACAAAAGTATATTCATATTAATTTTATAGATATAACAAGGGAAATAACTTTTTTATTAAGATAAATCAATTGAAATTAACTTTTTTTCTTCAAATGAATATTTTTTTGTTTCATCTAGTTTCTGTTCACCCGCAAAAATTCCAATATTTTTTTGGAATGAGAAATGAATTGTTTCTCATATATTTTAGAAGTTTAAGTACAAATTGTTGAATTAAATTGTATAGTAGTACTGAATTCTTAACAGGTACAAAATGGCAATGAAAAATTGAAGCTATTTTTGTTTTGTTTTTTTGTTTTTACAAATCTGAATAGAAAATATGTATATTTATACATGAAAAATTGCTGTATATACATATGTAAGTGAATAAAGCCTGATGATGAAACAAATATTTTATTTCATACAACAAATAATATTTCTTTTTCAATGTAACCCTCTTTAATTCAGTGGTGATCCTATAGCTCAAACATTATACATTGAAGACTTCAGATCAAAATTCAACTAATAAATAAATGTAAAACTCAAAGAACATGTATTCTATGTTAAATTTAATAGATTATACTCAAAGAAATCTCATATTAGTTATGGCAAATTACATAGTGAACTGGGTTACCTGTTCTAATATAAAATGATGGTAATATTGAAGTAATTTTCCAATTACATTTGTAATATTTTCTGCATGAGTAATTGAAACAATTTATTTATACAATTAATACTTTTGTTGAAAAGTAATATATTAGTAACCTGATTGTTTACTTACTAATAATATATTATGTTGTTACAATAAAGTATATTTGCTTATTGATATTGAGTAATAATGATAGTTATAATAATGGAATAAAGACGTGTGATTGATAAAGATATAAAGTCACATAGAATAGATTATTATAATGTATTAGTATTAAAGTTTATTATTAGCTGTACTGAGTATTATGTTTACATATATAAATGTCACAGGAGAAATATATGTCTTGGCCAGGTGAAAGTCCAGAATTGAACCCTAAAGAAAATATGTGGTCTCACATTAAATACACACTAACTGGGAAACTTTTTTTTTAACTACTTCAACTAAGACATTCATAAAGAAAAAAAACAAAAACAAATCAATTAGTTCTAGCAAGAGACAAACAAAAGCTTTTTTTCATTGCTTTTTATCCTGAATTAGAAAGTAACATTACAATCTCTTGTCCAAGTTATGTGTGTAGCTAATTTTACTGACTTTAAAACATATATTCAGTCAAATAGGTTTCAAACTGAATATCTTCAGGTTTAAATCTGATAATAACAGACAGCCTGCCTTTGTTTATTTAATAAAATAGATGTTTATTTCTGAGTAAATAAGAAATAAAGAATAGTGAATATGGAAACAGTAAAAAATAAAAACTTAAGTCAAACAAGATAAAACAACTGTTCTTTATAAATTAAATGTGCAGAGAATTTGATCCATGAAAAATTCACCTAGTAAATTCTATACAGTAAAGTTTCACCCAAGTTTGTCTATTTCCTATTTTTTAGTGTTTTTTTCCCAATATTCTATTTGCTTTTTTTCTATCTATAAGGGCCAAAAAAGGAAATTGTTGGTTAGTGTATTTAGCAAGATATCATCTGTTGGGTTATCTAATGTCAAAATCTATTTTTTTTTATTATATTTAAATTTGTAGGTAGACATAGGTCATATTAAGCAAGTGTTTAATATATGATAAATTATAACATTTTTGAGTAAGAATTTAGTTATATATTAAGTGTCATTAATGTACTATATTCACTTCATAATTTAAACTTAAAATGTATATCATGTGGTTAATATAGCAGTGTAAAAAAAATGTTCTTCCAATATTATGTAAGGTCCTGCTATGCCTGTTAATTTCTGGCCAACCAAGATTAGCAAATGATAATAACTCAAATAGAAAAATATCTTTAATACGTATACATCCAAATTTATGGAATCTATGCAGCCCATTACAAAAAGAAGCCTTGATTTAAACCACATTTCATGAGGAAAGAACTACTATCCACCTACCCACATAAAAATAAAAAATATAACAGAAGTTGAAATGATAGATTCAAATATTTTGCAGATCACTTAAAAGGTACAGGTACACTTTAATTTCTCTAAAAAATTAATGCTTGTAATATTAATCAATTATAACTTCAGTTTTTCAATTTTTTAAACTAATTTGCATATTATGTATATAGTTGTATAGATTTGTTTGAAATGTTTGAAGGAAAACATTTAAAATAAAGATTAAAATCTAAACTGACATTTTATTCTCAGTACCTGATTACCATTTGTTGGAATTTTTGTAGGTGAAATTTTCATGGAACCATGAATCAATACTAATAAGGAAAATTTAATTCTTGAAGCACTGAGTATCTTGTTATAAAAAAATAATGGATAAAAGTAAAAAGAGAAATATTTCCGTGACATGAAAAAGAAAATGAAAGTGTTATTTGATTTTTGTGGCTAAGAACAAAATCATTAAGAAATAACTAATGAAGGAGAAAAATTACTAAGTAGATATATTTACATTTCAAAGAGCTAGCATAATATACCTTTTTCCAAATTTATTTAAAATATGTCATGCATCCATTTTTATGCTTTTATGCAAAAGCTGAAATGGCTAAGAATGAACAAAGAAAAACCCTTTAAGATTGTAAATATGATAGATTCCTGTTAACTGGGTCACCGGTTAACAAGAACATTTGCCTATTTGAGCCAAATCTTAAAAACCATAATGAATTATTTGTAATAATTTCCTTCTTTTACTTATTTGGATCACCAAACCATTGGCAAGCATGAATAAACCAACGTGGCTTTTGGTTGCTCATTTCTGACTTACAGTTCAGACAAACAGTATCTACTCTGAATAAATCTTTAAGAGTATAGGTACTATTATGCATGTCATTCACTGTATGCAAAATCCCCCCCACAAAAAAACCCTCTGATTAAAGAGGAAGCAATGAAACATGTGTTAATTTGATGAAAGAAGATTATGAAAGTAGTCTGTTGTTGTTTTCAGAAGATATCAGCATTAATTTTGTTTACACGCTGTCACTTAAGAGATTACAGCAAACTACACATGATAAAGTCCTCAGATGTCAACAAATATTAAATAAAACAGTAATTCATTATGTAATTAAATGTATAATATGAAAAAAATGAAATATTTCAAAGACTTTTTCTGAAATATTTTATTCTCTTTATGTACATTAAGTGAAACTAAGAATTCATGAATTTAAATTGGTTGTTGTATGTAATGAAGTTATAAAATAAGTGAGTCAAATAAATTGGCCGGTTGTTGTTGTTGTCTCAAATAATCAGACACTATATATATATATATATATATATATATATATATATATATATATATATATAGTGCATTTGGTCAGAAAATTTTCATTTATGCATGTTTGATTAAAAATGAATGAAAGTTCCTTGTTGATTATTTATTATTTTTGATACTTCTAATCACTTCTGTCTTCCAGTTGGTATTTGAGAATATATTTTTCCATGCCTAAGCACTTTCAGCTACAGCCAAAAGTGCTTAAACATGGGAAGATATATTTACAAATACAAACTGAAATCAAAAAAAATCATTAGAAATATTGAAAAAGGAAATAAATAAAGAATAAACAAAAATTTCTGTTCTTTTTAATCAAGTGTCCATTCATATATATATATATATATATATATATATATATATATATATATGATACACAAACACAAGGGACAAAATTATCCCTACTGTACAATAAATTTCATTTAAAATGATATAATTTACTTTTTAAATATTGAAAAGGATTATATATATATATATATATATATATATATATATATATATATATATATAATCATGTTTTAGGAATCAAATAAATATTCATAATATATTTCAGAAATATTTTTTGTTTCAAAACAATAACATTATAAACAGATTATTAGAAAAATGCCAAGAACAAATCTATTCATACACCAGAAAATTATTATAATTATGTATGAAATTCATAAAATATATAATATTTATATGATGTTATGATGAGGTAGTCTATCAGGTTGTATCTGTAAATTGTAGATTTTCAAAAGAACTTAAGTTTACTGCAATGAATGGGCATATTTTTCATTTCAAGTTAGGTATCAAGAACAACATAGTGAAGGATAAAGTTATCTGTGGATTTAAAACAATAAATTGTGAATGGTTAGAATTCAGGATGAGTTTTGGAGCAACAACTAAACAGTTTTTAGCACCCAACTTGACTATACATTATATCATGTAAAAAATATTGTTTGGCAAAAACTGTTCTTTGAAGGGACCATAAGTCTAAGTTCTAAGACTGAAAGATTGTCTGTGAGTACAAGAAATTTAAGGTTGTGCTATCATTTTTGATTTGTCAATGGAGTAATTATGCAACTTTGCATGGCAAGCAAGGTGCACAGTAAACATGGTCTCAGTAGTTGGTCCTAGAAAAACACCTTTGATCAAAAGTCATCATTGTAAGGCCCAATTGGAATTTGTATGAGCCTACTTAAAAAATTATATTTATTTTTAGAATTCAGTTGTATGGAGTGATGAGACTAAGATTAAATTGTTTAGTCTGAATCAGACAGTAAGTGAGGAGGAAAAGAGAAGCCATGAATCCTCAGAACACCATCCCTATAGGAGTGGCAATCCTATATTTTGGATGGGGGTGTTTTGGGTCATTACCTAAAATCATCAGAACCATGAAGAAAGAAAAGTACTATGGTATTTAAAAGGGAAATTTGGAAATTTCTGTCAGGTACCTTTTTTTGGAAGACATCATTCTACTTTTCAGCATGATAATAAGCTAAACAATTGTACTGATGAAAAATTGGCTCAAAAATAAAATCAATGTCTTATCTTGACCTGCAACGTGTCAGGACTCCATTAGAGAATTTGTGAGTGCTGATTCAAGACAATCTTTAAATTTAGAGTTGGAACTGCTTACTTTCAAAGAATGGAACAATATGCTGAAGGAAATTTGTAGTAGAGTCATTAAAAACTTTAAAAACATTAATTTATCAAGTTATTGAGCAGAAAGGCTATGCTATTGACTATTAGCTGGAGATATGGATCATTTTGGTCTTGCCTATTTATTTTTATGTTCATGTTACCATATTGAATAAAATGGTCCTGAAATGGATTATGAGTATATATTTAAAGCCCACGATATTAATCTAAATTTTAAAACATATGTATTTTTCAATATTTGAAAAATGAATTATTTTAAATGAAATTGATTTTAATGTATGGATAATTTTGTGCCACACTGTAAACACACATACACAGAGAAAGAGATCAGTATGTCAGTAGTCTAATGATGGAAAAAGCATTCATTTGACAAATATTTTTAAATATAACATCATTCTCTGCCAAAGTATTTAATATAGAATTTCTCCCTTAGACTGAACACTATACAGGAAAAATTTCATATCAATACACTCATACACATATATACACACAGTGGGTTCCTGAAAAGTTCTTGGATAAATCCACTTTCCAATGTCTGACCAAATATCTGGGTTTCTTTGGAATATATAAAAGGTGCAGAAAAGCTCCTAACCTAATCAAGAAGAGATTAATAAAAAAAAATTCTATGATTTGGTCAGATTTTTTAAATACTTTCTCAGCACTGTGTGTGTGTGTGTGTGTGTGTGTGTGTGTGTGTATATAATTGCAATAAAAGTATAGAACAAAAAGTAGAACCAAAGCTACTTAAGTTTCACCTTTCTACTTTTTATTTTATACTTTCATTGCAATTATATAACCACACACACTGCTTTGTATTGAACATTTTTTATTATTAGTTTCACTGCAGTTGCTTCCTAACAACCACCATTGTTTATGTGTTTGTATGTATGCAAATTAGTTATATGCTGTCACTTAATTAGGCTCAACTGCTTTGTCCCTGGTCTTCCCAATTAACCAGAATCTACCATAATAATAAAATAAATTAAAAATAATTGAATAATCTGAATTGATTTATAAAAAAAAGCAATTTGTTGTATATTTTTATTGATCTAAATTTGTTAATCTCCAGGAGGACTTTTCACTTCTAATATATCAACATTTCGATATCTAAAAATAATTGTTTTCTGCTTTTCTCCTAACTTATAAACTAAGTATTCTTCCTGGAATGTAAAATTTAAAAAATTGTTCATGAATATTTAAAATAAAAGTATACAATGATACTAAAATGATAAGGAAAGACTAATAATACTAATAATTGTTATGCTGTTTTTATCATATTTAATTGTAAATATATTTTAAAGCTGTTTCCTGGAGATATCTTTTGCTTTGATGTTACTTTTCACCACAAATCAACCAGGTTTTCTGATTGGTGTTCTTTAACCTTTGAGCCAACAAAAAAAAAAAAAAAAAAAAATAAAAAAAAATAAAATAAAATAAAAGAAAAAAAAAGTGTATTAACAGGACTGTTTTTTTCTTTGACACTGCTATTATTTTAACTAGCTTTACTCTCTTGGTAATATTTATTGTTTAAAAAAAAAAGGATGATTAGAATTATAATAAAGCCTAAACATATGAAAGTGAATTTATACATTTTTTTTGTTCTTGACAATTTACAACAAAAATAAACACTATTTATTTATTACATTGTCTATTTACACTATTTATTTTTATATTGTTTATTGGAATGGTAATAAAATAAGAACATCCTATCTCCCCTTTCACTTGTAAACCTCAACTATAATAAAATAAACTTTTTCAGTGCTAAAGCTGAAATACAGTATAACCCGGATATAAGAGAGTTGTCGGGACCGGAGAAGAAGTCTCTTATATCCGGGTTTCTCTTATATCCGGGTTTGGTCTATTTTGTTTAGGTAAGTATGGGCTCTAATTTGGGACCAGAGAAAATCTCTCTTATATCCGGGTTTCTCTTATATCCGGGTTACACTGTAGTCAATGTTTGGCCAACTGTAATATAACAACAACTCATAAGCTTCTACTTAAAGTTGTTGTTATATTCCAGTTGGCTAAACATTGGCTAGTTACCAATTAGTTTGAACTTTATAAAATGGTAAATAATAAGGATTTCCTTGTAGTTGGTTCACATATTTTAATAATTTAGTAATAATACATATTAGTTTTAATACAATTGTATTAGTTTTTAGAATGTTGTAAATATAAAATTATTCTTGTAAATAAACAATCTAATAAACAATGTTTAATATTTTTGTTGTAAATTCTCGAGAACAAAAAATATGTATAAATTCACATTTATCATATGTTTAAGTTTTATTACAATTCTAATGATCACTTTTTAAAACAACAAACCTTGCTAAGGATGGAATGTGGTTAAAATATTAGTGATGTCAATGAAAAAATTGTCCATTTGACACACCGGTTTTTGGGGATGCACGAATGTTAAAGATTGCCCTCTGATTATACACAAATAAAATTAACATTTCTTAATTTGTTCCTAGGGTTCAACCTTATTTATTTCCTCTTCACTTTCTTTGGATTCTTTTTGGCTTTTCGGCATGAACAACATTTCAATAACTTCAAGCGTTTTTCCTTTCGTTTCTGGTAGCAGAAAATAGCAGAAGACAGAACCTGTGATGGCCATAATAGACATGATGTAGAAAACTCCTACAAAGAAGAAAAATAAGAAAAATGAAATTCATTAACAATCAGGAGGATGAAAAGCAGTTGCAAATATTAGAGTAAAAAGAAACTTAGTACTTTTAAGTCATGTTTATTGTCACAATTACGCTACAAAACGTTCAGGGAATTTGACAGTCTCTTTGGTGAATAAATACCTTTAAGGAATCAGGGTTCAAGCAACAGAAAAATGGCTATTTTGAAAAAGACAGTGGAAATTTCATGTAAGACATTCCTTTTTACAGTCAAATAACACAAAACTTTCAGTAGCACTGTATATTGTTACTGTATACCATGTTAGATTCAGTTGGTTGATTTCTAATTTTACATGTCAATCCTTAGAATATTTAATGTCAAATTTTGTATTAGGGAGAATCAATCTTAATACTCCAATAATACCTATCCCTGCCCACTATAATCATAATCTTCACTCCCTTCTACCTCATTCAAATTACAACTCAACATTCAGTAACCATCTGCCTTGAGTGGTATGTGAGCATTGTACTGGATGAAATTTAATATAAAAAAAAAAAAATAGTAGTAATGGTCAGCCATACTAGTGAACATTTAGTACAGACCAAGGCACTCTCAGTATGTAGACTGAATATTATCATTAATTGTACAGTAATGTTATTAAAGTGATGCAGTAAGATTGATAACCAATGTTTTACACAAAGGCGTTTGGTAAAGTATCATGTGAAGAACTCTTTGAAAAGTTAAGAAAGTTTGATTTACATGGAAAATAAGATTCAAATAATCAGTAAACTCTACTGAGAACAAACGGTGAGAATATAAAGAAATAATGTGTTTAGTGAATACACAAAAATAGAAAGGTGTTTGACAAGAATGTGTTTTCTCACTGAATTTATGTAACTTGCACAGTGAGATGATTCTAAGATAGTCAGAAGGCCTTCTAAGATTTATAATTGCCACAATCCTTAATAGTCATATCTGCAAGTCACTCACAAATTCCTCTTCCCTCATGACTACTCAGGTTTATATAGTGTCACTTGTCCATATGCAAATGTTCCCACTCTTACATTTACATATTACAATAGCAATAACAATACATGCAACTGACACTGTGTGGATGACAGATTCAGGAAGAAAACAGAAAGAGCTTTAGACAAGGTATCTGAAGAAAGCTAGAAGAAAGGACTAACCATTAACTGTATAAAGATAGAAAATATAGTTGTTAGCAAAAAAGATAGCCCAGGACACAAGTTACATATTAGAGATATCAAAATAAATCAGGTTTAGAAATTTAATTATCTGGGTAGAATGTTAAGAATAACATGAACAGATTATGTGACTGATATAATGAATATGCATACACCTGGTCCCACCTCACAGTAATATGATTGGCTGGTGTCAGCCATAAATACAGACTGATGTGGAGGTACAGGACGACGCCTATTGTCTTCACCTATTGCCTACCACTACAACAAGGACCAGTCCATTACAGTTACCTGCTAGATTGTCCTATCTGGTTACAGTAGTCAACAACCACTTTGCTACTTTGAACAAATATATCCCTTTCCGGGGACATATCAGTGACAAATGAAGAAGTTTTAAGAAGAATACAAGTTAAAAAGAAACTGCTGCTAACAGTCAGAAAGATGCAGGAGAAATTAAAGCTTGGAGAATTTAAAACTTATAAACTGTATTGAAGATAAAAGAAACAGGGAGACAGTGAATAAGCTACTTGATGAATTTTAGTAAACGGATAGTAGAACAAGGACTACAAAGACAAAAAGGAGTGATAAAGAAGCAAGAATTACTTAGAGCACCCCCCCAAAAAAAACAATTTGTATAGAGCCATGATCTCCTATATCCTGAAAGGACATATCACACCAAAAAAGAGAGGGAGAGAGAAAACAATGTTATTCATTATAAGCAATGGTTGCAATCATTGTAAAGCAATGTTTTTAGTTATTATGATGTCATTTTTATTCATTATAATGCAATGTTGTTATTTCTCTTAAAGCCATGTTATTCATCACAATGAAATATTCATTTTTAAGCATTAGTATGCAACTTGGTATCCTGTCTCATCAGAATGTGGGTGGTCATGGCTGTTCACAACTTTCTATTCTTTATAGCTTTTAGTAATATTTGCATTTTAATATTTCCCCCACTCCTTGTTCTGCCATCCATTTCCACAAGTTTGTTAAGTAGGTTACTTACTGTTTTACTCTGTTCTTTTTTATCTTCACTATGTCCTGCAAATGGCAATTTCTCCAAGTCCCCTTTCTTCATGTCCCAGAAGTTTCAACCGTCTCTTTCTGATACTAAGTACAAGTGTCCTTTTTGTTCCATTCTTCTTAAAATTTTCTTGTTAGTCACATGCCCTGTCCATGGTATTCTCTGCATTTTTCCATTGAATTATATATCTGATCTCTTTTGCTTCAAGTCTCTACTTCATCTGTGAGGAAATTGTCTAGCATTCACCACAATATAGGAAGATTTATATTACATAACAGTCCCACACTTATTTGTTTATAATAAAAATTTCCTGTTTCTTAATACTTTATTTTTGATTTGGATGCCATCTTTTTATTTTCCGCCAACTGTTAAAATACTTCTCAGATATTTGAATTTCTTTCCTTTTTTACTGATTTTGACACTTGATTTTGACATTATAAGAACTGAATTCTTTTTGTTTTTAAATCTCTGTTGTCACTTTTACAATCTGAATAATGAATTGCTGCAGTATTTTTTTTTTTTGTAATCATGTTACCCCAAAGATAATGCCACTAAGATACAAGATGCTACTGAGAGTGAAAGAGAATGAGAAAACTTTAGTGAGGAGAAAAGACAATAAAAGAGTAGGTTTCAGGAAGACAGAAGATGGTGATTTAAATTGCATCTAAATTTTTGAATATTGGAATTGGCAGAGAAATAAGACACTGGAAGAAACTTTCACAGGCGAGACATGCCACAAAAGAAACTATTAGAATAGAACATAGAGTTACATTTAGCTTTTTCAACAGTAAAACAATGAGACCTAATTGCCAATCTAATTTTACTGCTGTAAGGACCTTGGTAGTAGGCCTAGCATAGAAATAAATACAATATGGAAGCCACTAATAAAGAAAGTAAGACAAATGACAACAAGTCTTCAGCTGCAGCAACAACAGCCAAAACATGACAGCCAGAAGCAGTGGCAGCCGAATCAGCAGTGAAGGTTTGAAGTTTACTCCAGCAATTGTCTGATGGGACAATGGCCTTAGGTAAAAGTGTTGGTTTGTAAATTTGGTGACATAGTGGTTGTGAGTTCAATCCCTGGGTTGAGCAGTGTGTACTTGCACTCAATAGAAATATATGAGCAATAACTGAACAGTGCTAAATATAATAAGAACTAGATAATATCCCTAAATACAAGCAATGAAATGAGAACACTCTACCTCCATAGATTAAATGAAGGGTTCAGTTCAGAAATCCCTGTAGGTTACCCAGATTGACAGGCACAACAGCCAAAACATTGTGATAAAAACAACAAAGATGAGGACAATAGTCTGAATAGTGTAAATAATGATAACTCCTCATCCTAGACAAAAATTATAGTGACTGAAGTCAAGATGCCAGGACAATGTTATCATCAGAATCTATCAATTTATAAAAGATGTGCATGAGCTTCTTTAAGCTTGCAATACTGGAGCAAACTAATTATGATTATTTATTTATTATAATAATATCAAATACTTGTCAATATTTAATAAACTTAGTGCAGTGGTAAATTGGTATAAGAAGATTATCTTGCTCCAATTTTCCAGGGGAGGGGATGTTTTGTCAAGAAAATTAGAAATTGAAATTTTGGCTTCAAACATGACACAGAAAAGTGATTGTAGCATACAGACTTTAAGACAAGAAAAAACAAAAATATGGCAAAAATATATATATCTTATTAGCTAGGAAGAAATTTCTGTATGATTTGTCTATAAATTTGGGGAAGGGTCATTTTTGCAGTCATTCCTAATAGATGGTATTATATTACTTCAACAATATATCTTTCTGATTCACAAATACATTTCACAAGACATGATAGATGTCAGCACTAAGAAAGAAAAACCCAAAATAAAAATGTTGTCTTCTGCACAGAGGCTCCAACCTTAACATCCAGTCTACAAAACAAATCCCCACAAAAATCTAAAATACAGTAGCCAATCATGAATGTTGCCACCAAACAAAAAAAGTATGGGTTTTGGAGCCTGTACCTGTTAAATCACACATAAAAATGGTATGCCTTACTAACAACAGGCAGTTCGGCTCAACAAATTGATCTGACTGCCAGCCCATCCACGCACCTCACTGCTATCAATTTCATCCCTCAAGATAGATGGATCAACTCCACCAATGACACCCCACTAATGCATCTACACTGCTTCACTAATCCACTCCAGGCCTCTCTCTTGACACCAACTGTCACCTTAGTCAACCAACACACTACCTGCATCCACCCCTACCAACAACACCTTCACACTTAACATTACCAATGGCAACTAAAGAACCACATATCAACAATTTTGTCACCCTTTCACTTCACTATGTATATATTCTGAATATTGATCAATACACTGTTGAAATTTTAGTCCTTGTTTGTTCTTTCCTTACACAAGTTATAACAATTGGAACCAACAATATGCAATTATCTCAGCCACTGGTTAAACTAGGTATATTCAGTCAAGTAGTTATTATAAAATGTATTTCAATTCAAAAAAGGAAAAACAAAAATTAAAGACAGTGTCTGCACAGTTTTAAAAAAGAATAGGAAAAATACTAAATTAAAATTATTTCTCTAGTAGCTTCATACCTGTTAGAAATGACAGAATTATTTATGCACAGAGTGAAACTTCAGCCCAAAATGGGAATGTTCCCATCTTTAGGAAAGAAACAAGTGCTGTGTTCTTATTTTTAGATAGATTACAGCAATGATTCCCAATGTGGGGTGCGGTAATATTTTGGTGGGGCATGCATAGGATGTGCACTCTTCGGCTTACTATACCAACAGAATAAGGAGGCAATTCAAGAATGAGTTATTAACAGTGAATTGTTTTCTAGTGAATTTGAGTGAGAGTGTTAATGTTAATGTATGTTAATACATACAATGCATATACAGTATGCATAAATAAAAAATATTTTGTGTGTATGTACGTACATGTGTAATTGGCATAGCGGGTATATCCCATCTCACCACACTCATGTGTCTCGTCAACAAAGGAGAGAGTGTGATGCATGTTGCTGGAAGAGCCCATATTTTGTTGGCCAGTCAGCGTGTGTGAGCATTCAGTTTGCTTCCTTCACATGAATTGCAATAAAATTTTGAATGTATAAAAATTAAATATTACATTGGGGAGGGCACTAGAATTTTAGAAATACCAAAGTGGGCTATGGCCCAAAATTGTTTGGGAACCACTGGATTACAATATAACATGAGATAAGCCTAGACTCAGCAGATTTTGATATTGCAGCAGAACTTCTTTATTGCATTTAATAGGGAGGGTCAGAATGTTCTGATGCCTGAATGACACCAGTTGCTAGCACTAAGTTACAAATCATTGTTACCAAAGTTTTGTTCAAAATATTAATCATGCCAAAGATGTGCTCCCTCCCAGAAACTGTAGCTAAGATCTGCAAAGCAAAGTTGCAGTAAAAACCATAGGTGAACGCTTTGAGTATTGAATAAACACAAATGTGTCTGAGCCAGCTTCTGCAACATGAAGACAGGCATACAAGTAGCTAGCCATTATATATTATGCATTTTTTTATCTATTATTTTTTAATTCATGAAGGCAGGATACACAATGGCTGAAACGTGATTGCAACAACAAAAATGGGGACAATAGTCCACATATAAATAGTATAAATAATATAAAATACTGTAAATAACTCCTCACCCCAGAAATTCAGACAGATATTTTTTTTAGTAAATTTTGTCACTCATTGGTAAAATATTGCTGATAGAATAGGTTTATTTTCAACTTAGGTTAAAGGAATGCACATTTCATGGGAAAGTGACATTTTCCTTTTAATATCCTGAAGATTTTCTTTTGACAGTGCTGTGGATTGAGCAGCCCTTTCATGAATACCATTGAGCAATATCCTTTTTTGGACTCTTGCAGTTTCCTGCTGAGAGATGATTTGCTTTACACAATATCCCTTCTATAGCATGGCATAGAACCTGCCAAAATGCCAACTCTTCTCAGGCAATTTCATCTTGTTTTCATGGGGAATTTTCAGACAAAGAATTGCAAATTATTTTGGCTATTGACCTAGTTCTAAACTCAGTCACTGCCTGATATTTCTTTTAATCCTTCATGTACAAATTTCTTTATGTTCCCTTATTTGGATATAAGTCCTTTCTTTTATTCAGTTTCATTTCATTTATTTTTGCCTAAATCTTTGCTTGTTCATTTATTGGCACCTATCAAAACTGGATCTATTTATTTTACTTTTCATTTCAAAATAAATAAATCTTTATCTTTTGACTTTTTTATACATCCAGCTTTATTGAGATAACACATTTCTTTAAGATAGAGGCTAAGATAAATAGCTAACTCAGCACAAATGTAATTGATTTTCAACTGCTAGCTAGCTTAAGTTGATTGTGCTACATAAAATGAAAAATTCATTAACTTACCATAACTGTGAATGGCTTCAGTCAGTGAAAGGAAAGTAACTGAAATGATAAGGTTGCACACCCAACAAATGGTAGCTCCAATCCCATTACCTGTGCTTCGGGCCCAAAGAGGATAGATTTCAGCATTAATGGTCCATGGCAAAGGGCCCATACCTGATAGAAAAGAAGAATAGACCAAATAACATTGTAATAAAATGCATTTCTAATAAATGTCTTTAATTGTATTCAATGAATAATGCTTAATTGTGGCTTGGCTTTGCAAATAAAGATTTGGAAAAGTTTCTAACATCTGATACAGAGGAGTAGGACAGGTCTCAGGCCTGTGTTAGCAAAGTGTGATATCAAACAGGGAATTCTGGTTAATTGGTACAAAATAGGATTTGATTTGGGTTTAGTTTTATTTTCTGTGTTTCTTTCTTTACAGTTTATCAACCCTTTGTGAATTATTTAAAAGCAGAATATATTTGGGATTATAAAAATAATTCTTTTTTTGAAAGTAAATTTAGTATTAACATTTTTTGTGATTTTCTCCAGATATAAGTCCTATTATTTAATCCATAGCTGTAGGAGATGTATTCATTGTTAATATATGGATGTTTATAGAATTTATTGAATGTACTTTAAGTGATTATAATATCAGCAAAACCAGAGAAAGTATCTTGTGAAAATAACAGACTATGTTCATTAACTTCTTGGATAAAATAATGTCATTTGCTTACATGTTTTATTGTACTTTTAGGGGATCGGAATTTTGCATAAAATAAAGGAAGCATGTAATAGCACATAGTCTAAAAGGCAGCTCACAGCAAACACTGCATGACCAAGGTTGACTAAGCTCCAGTTGAGCCAGTAATGACCAGCTAAAAAGTTACTCCAGTTGGTATATGCTGCCACAATTAAATAGAATGGGGCCCAAATAAGTGAAAGAAATTTTAACAAATATACTTGTTTTGTTTTTTCCAAGATTTGGCTTAACCCTTTTTAAAGAAAATGACGTAATGCCCAGCCACTGGTTGAACAGTGGTAGAGAAAAATGATGTTTGAACAGTTAGAGAAAAATGACGTAATGCCCAGCCACTGGTTGAACAGTGGTCAAGAAAAACGTAATGCAACAGCCGCTGGTTGAACAGTGGTAGTTAGAAAATGCCCAGCCACTGGTTGAACAGTGGTAGAGAAAAATGATGTAATGCCCAGCCGCTGGTTGAACAGTGGTAGAAAAAGAAAAACTGGTTGAACAGTGGTAGAGAAAAATGCCCAGCCACTGGTTGAACAGTGGTAGAGAAAAATGACGTAATGCCCAGCCACTGGTTGAACGGTGGTAGAGAAAAATGACGTAATGCCCAGCCACTGGTTGAACAGTGGTAGAGAAAAATGACGTAATGCCCAGCCACTGGTTGAACAGTGGTAGAGAAAAATGACGTAATGCCCCCGCTGGTTGAACAGTGGTAGAAAATGGCGTAATGCCCAGCCACTGGTTGAACAGTGGTAGAAAAAGAAAAACTGGTTGAACAGTGGTAGAGAAAAAATGCCCAGCCACTGGTTGAACAGTGGTAGAGAAAAAAACGTAATGCCCAGCCACTGGTTGAACAGTGGTAGAGAAAAATGGCGTAATGCCCAGCCACTGGTTGAACAGTGGTGGAAAAAATGACGTAATGCCCAGCCGCTGGTTGAACAGTGGTAGAAAAATAAATGCCCAGCCACTGGTTGAACAGTGGTAGAGAAAAAATGACGTAATGCCCAGCCGCTGGTTGAACAGTGGTAAGAAAAATTAATGCCCAGCCGCTGGTTGAACAGTGGTAGAGAAAAATGAGCGTAATGCCCAGCCACTGGTTGAACAGTGGAAAAACAGCGTAATGACTGGTTGAACAAGAGAAAAATAGCGTAATGCCCAGCCACTGGTTGAACAGTGGTAGAAAAAATGGCGTAATGCCCAGCCACTGGTTGAACAGTGGTAGAGAAAAAATGGCGTAATGCCCAGCCACTGGTTGAACAGTGGTAGAAAAATGACGTAATGCCCAGCCGCTGGTTGAACAGTGGTAGAGAAAAATGACGTAATGCCCAGCCGCTGGTTGAACAGTGGTAGAGAAAAATGACGTAATGCCCAGCCACTGGTTGAACAGTGGTAGAGAAAAATGACGTAATGCCCAGCCACCGGTTGAACAGTGGTAGAGAAAAATGGCGTAATGCCCAGCCACTGGTTGAACAGTGGTAGAGAAAAATGATGTAATTCCCAGCCACTGGTTGAACAGTGGTAGAGAAAAAATGACGTAATTCCCAGCCACTGGTTGAACAGTGGTAGAGAAAAAAAATTCCCAGCCACTGGTTGAACGTGAGAAAAAATGTAATTCCCAGCCACTGGTTGAACAGTGGTAGAGAAAAAAAATCCCAGCCACTGGTTGAAAGTGGTGCCCAGCCACTGGTTGAACTGGTTGAACAGTGGTAGAGAAAAATGATGTAAAACTGGTTGAACAGTGGTAGAGAAAAATGATGTAATTCCCAGCCACTGGTTGAACAGTGGTAGAGAAAAATGACGTAATGCCCAGCCACTGGTTGAACAGTGGTGAGAAAAAGAAAAACTGGTTGAACAGTGGTAAGAAAAATGATGTAATGCCCAGCCACTGGTTGAACAGTGGTAGAAAAATGAGCGTAATGCCCAGCCACTGGTTGAACAGTGGTAGAAAAATGATGTAATGCCCGTAATGCTGGTTGAACAGTGGTAGAGAAAAAAATGATGTAATGCCAACCACTGGTTGAACAGTGGTAGAGAAAAATGACGTAATGCCCAGCCACTGGTTGAACAGTGGTAGAAAAAATGCTAATACCCAGCCACTGGTTGAACAGTGGTAAGAACTGGTTGAAATGGACGTAATGCCCAGCCACTGGTTGAACAGTGGTAGAGAAAAATGACGTAATACCCAGCTGGTTGAACACTGGCCACTGGTTGAACAGTGGTAGAAAAATGATGTAATGCCCAGCCACTGGTTGGTTGAACAGTGGTAGAGAAAAATGACGTAATGCCCAGCCACTGGTTGAACAGTGGTAGAAAAATGACGTAATGCCCAGCCACTGGTTGAACAGTGGTAGAGAAAAAATGATGTAATGCCCAGCCACTGGTTGAATGGTAGAAAAATGATGTAATGCCCAGCCCACTGGTTGAACAGTGGAGAAAAATGATGTAAATGACGTAGAAAAAATGCCAATGCCCGCCACTGGTTGAACAGTGGTAGAAAAATGACGTAATGCCCAGCCACTGGTTGAACAGTGGTAGAAAAAAAATGACGTAATGCCCAGCCACTGGTTGAACAGTGGTAAAAAAGAAGCCAAACAGTGGTAGAGAAAAATGATGTAATTCCCAGCCACTGGTTGAACAGTGGTAGAGTTGTAATTCCCAGCCACTGGTTGAACAGTGGTAGAAAAATGATGTAATTCCCAGCCACTGGTTGAACAGTGGTAGAGAAAAATGAAATTCCCAGCCACTGGTTGAACAGTGGTAGAGAAAAATGATGTAATGCCCAGCCACTGGTTGAACAGTGGTAGAAAAATGATGTAATGCCCAGCCACTGGTTGAACAGTGGTAGAAAAAATGACGTAATGCCCAGCCACTGGTTGAACAGTGGTAGAGAAAAATGATGTAATGCCCAGCCACTGGTTGAACAGTGGTAGAGATGTAATTCCCAGCCAAAAGTGGTAGAAAAAATGTAATTCCCAGCCACTGGTTGAACAGTGGTAGAGAAAAAAAAGCCACTGGTTGAACAGTGGTAGAGAAAAAATAATCCCAGCCACTGGATTTGAACAGTGGTAGAAAAATGATGTAATTCCAGCCACTGGTTGAACAGTGGTAGAGAAAAAATGTAATTCCCAGCCACTGGTTGAACAGTGGTGCCCAGCCACTGGTTGAACAGTGGTAGAGAAAAAAAAATTCCCAGCCACTGGTTACAGTGGTAGAAAAAATGATGTAATGCCCAGCCACTGGTTGAACAGTGGAGAAAAAAATGATGATACCCAGCCAGAATAAAGCCACTGGTTGAACAGTGGTAGAGAAAAAATGATGTAATTCCCAGCCACTGGTTGAACAGTGGTAGAAAAATGATGTAATTCCAGCCACTGGTTGAACAGTGGTAGAGAAAAAAAGCGACTGGTTGAACAGTGGTAATTCCCAGCCACTGGTTGAACAGTGGTAGAGAAAAATGACGTAATGCCCAGCCACTGGTTGGTAATTCCCAGCCACTGGTTGAACAGTGGTAGAGAAAAATGATGTAATTCCCAGCCACTGGTTGAACAGTGGTAGAGAAAAATGATGTAATTCCCAGCCACTGGTTGAACAGTGGTAGAGAAAAATGACGTAATGCCCAGCCACTGGTTGAACAGTGGTGACGTAATGCCCAGCCACTGGTTGAACAGTGGTAGAAAAATGACGTAATGCCCAGCCACTGGTTGAACAGTGGGAAAATGATGAAGCCACTGGTTGAACAGTGGTAGAGAAAAATGACGTAATTCCCAGCCACTGGTTGAACAGTGGTAGAGAAAAATGACGTAATTCCCAGCCACTGGTTGAACAGTAGAGAAAAATGACGTAATTCCCAGCCACTGGTTGAACAGTGGTAGAGAAAAAAATGCCAGCCACTGGTTGAACAGTGGTAAGGAAAAAATGTAATTCCCAGCCACTGGTTGAACAGTGGTAGAGAAAAATGATGTAATTCCCAGCCACTGGTTGAACAGTGGTAGAGAAAAAATGACGTAATGCCCAGCCACTGGTTGAACAGTGGTGGAGAAAAATGATGTAATTCCCAGCCACTGGTTGAACAGTGGTAGAGAAAAATGATGTAATTCCAGCCACTGGTTGAACAGTGGTAGAGAAAAAAAAAAATGAACAGTGGTAGAAAAAATGTAATTCCCAGCCACTGGTTGAACAGTGGTAGAAAAATGATGTAAAGCCACTGGTTGAACAGTGGTAGAGAAAAATGTAATTCCCAGCCACTGGTTGAACAGTGGTAGAGAAAAAACGTAATGCCCAGCCACTGGTTGAACAGTGGTAGAGAAAAATGATGTAATTCCCAGCCACTGGTTGAACAGTGGTAGAAAAATGATGTAATTCCCAGCCACTGGTTGAACAGTGGTAGAGAAAAAATGATGTAATTCCCAGCCACTGGTTGAACACGAGAAAAATGATGTAATTCCCAGCCCTGGTTGAACAGTGGTGGCCACTGGTTGAACAGTGGTAGAAAAATGATGTAATTCCCAGCCACTGGTTGAACAGTGGTAGAGAAAAATGACGTAAAGCCACTGGTTGAACAGTGGTGAGAAAAATGATGTCCCAGCCACTGGTTGAACAGTGGTAGAAAAATGATGTAATTCCCAGCCACTGGTTGAACAGTGGTAGAAAAATGATGTAACAGTGGTTGAACAGTGGAGAAAATGATGTAATTCCCAGCCACTGGTTGAACAGTGGTAGAAAAAAAAATGCCCAGCCACTGGTTGAACAGTGGTAGAGAAAAATGATGTAATGCCCAGCCACTGGTTGAACAGAAAAATGATAATTCCAGCCACTGGTTGAACAGTGGAGAAAAATGATGTAATTCCTGGTTGAACAGCCACTGGTGGTGAGCCACTGGTTGAACAGTGGTAGAAAAAATGATGTAATTCCCAGCCACTGGTTGAACAGTGGTAGAAAAATGACGTAATGCCCAGCCACTGGTTGAACAGTGGTAAAGAAAAATGATGTAATTCCCAGCCACTGGTTGAACAGTGGTAGAGAAAAATGATGTAATAGCCACTGGTTGAACAGTGGTAGAGAAAATGATGTAATTCCAGCCACTGGTTGAACAGTGGTAGAGAAAAATGAAAAACTGGTTGAACAGTGGTAGAGAAAAACGACGTAATGCAGCCACTGGTTGGTGGAAAAATGACGTAATGCCCAGCCACTGGTTGAACAGTGGTAGAGAAAAATGATGTAATTCCCAGCCACTGGTTGAACAGTGGTAGAGAAAAATGACGTAATGCCCAGCCACTGGTTGAACAGTGGTAGAGAAAAATGATGTAATTCCCAGCCACTGGTTGAACAGTGGTAGAGAAAAATGATGTAATTCCCAGCCACTGGTTGAACAGTGGAAAAAATGACGTAATGCCCAGCCACTGGATTTGAACAGTCAAAAAAATAAAAGTGGTTGAACAGTGGTAGAGAAAAAATTCCAGCCACTGGTTGAACAGTGAGAAAAAGACGTAAAAAGCCACTGGTTGAACAGTGGTAGAGAAAAATTAATGCCCAGCCACTGGTTGAACAGTGGTAGAAAAATAAATGCCCAGCCACTGGTTGAACAGTGGTGAGAAAAATGACGTAGTGCCCAGCCACTGGTTGAACAGTGGTAGAGAAAATCGTAATGCCCAGCCACTGGTTGAACAGTGGTAGAGAAAAATGAAATGCCCAGCCACTGGTTGAACAGTGGTAGAGAAAAAAAACGTAATGCCCAGCCACTGGTTGAACAGTGGTAGAGAAAAATGACGTAGTGCCCAGCCACTGGTTGAACAGTGGTAGAGAAAAATGACTTAATTCCCAGCCACTGGTTGAACAGTGGTAGAGAAAAATGACTTAATGCCCAGTGACCAGTTGAACAGTGGATAAACACTTGTAACTATTTTTATATCTACCGTGAAACATGACATTCCAATTATTTGCAAATTTTGACTCAAGAGTTCAGGCAGAAGAGTTAAAATTGTTCAGGAATGCAGGGCTCAAAGGATTAAATAAGTGGATTAACAGAAATCTATTGCATAATAGTGATGATGCATCTGATTGTATTTATGCCAGTTAGTATTAAGGACAAAGGGTAGAAATGATGAAAAGTTAGCCATGCTGTCTACTTCCTGCCGTAGAATGGATGGCTTGTATAAAGTCGTTTTAAAAAACACTAAAAAATTAAGATAAAACTAAATACTAGTAAAAAATTAATAAAAACATTGTAAAATTTTACAATAAAATAGTTTTGAGAGTTGTACACATTTAATTGCAGACATTAATAACTGGAAAAAATGGCTATACGTACTTTGTGCGTAGAAGACAAGGAAAAGAGAAAGTCCAACAATAGCAACCCAGGAGAATGAAATCGGGCAATAATCATAAGCCCAGGTGAAGTATGAATGTGGAAGGGTAGTAAAATTACATGCAGCATTAGCTGAATGCATTGATACAAAGGAAATTGGAAGACAGGCACCATTCATATCATTATTTGTAGTTTCAAAGCAAAAACCACAGAAATTGTCATGGATACAGGCATCACAGGAGCTAGAAAAGAAAGAACTCAAGTTAGGAATCCATTAAAATACGCAATCATTTTGGAAATTATGATTAATTTTTGATGAGCTTTGTTTTTGTTGCTTTCTATTGTGCTATTCAGGTCTTTTTAGATTTCTAATACACAGTGCTTATTTAGTGGTCACACAATGGAAACACTTCTGTGTTCATATAATCTTTTATTTAAATGCCTTAATGTTTCTCAAATATGTTATTTGGTAGAGTTATGCCTGTCTGTTCTTAGAGTTTTTATGTAGACTCATGAGAAGGCAAATTGAAATTACTAATGAAAAATGAATCTGTGAATATGAAAGGATCCTATCAATAATAAGTAGACAGAACATGTCAAAATTATTTAACAAAACCTGCCTTAATATATTATGTTTACATTATTCGGACTATTGTCCTCATTCTTGTTTTGGCCTTCTTCAGGTGGTTGGAATGTCTTTGTTTTGCTCACTGGGGTAGATTGTTCTAGTTCAACGTGCCATGTCTAATGGATGTCAGTTATCAGTTATCTCCTGCTAATTTCCCTTTCTAAGTTCTCCACTGCCATAACCAGCTTAACCAGGTATTGAACTCAAATCTTTTGGGTCCTGGATCTAACCAACACCTTTATCCACTGTGCCATGTATCTTAAGGACATCTGTGTATGAATTTCTGGGACTTATAAACTTAATTTCTTCAGTAACAACTTTTTTACCAGTGCTCATATGACAGTTATTGCTGACAAAAGCTGTTTTCACATTTACAATAAGCATCAAAATAATTGTTCTAAGTAACATGCTTAATTGAAATAAGTGTTGCATAATTTGTTGCATTTTTAATAAATTTCATCATTAACGACTTGGCTGACAAGATATCTTACAAAAACTTTCTTGGTCTCACAAAAAGAGCACAAAATATCCTGTCCCAAATGGTTAATAGTGACATGTTTTCTTTTTTAATTTTTAAATACAAAAAATAACTTTTGCTTTGTGAAGGAATGAGTATTCATCACTTACGTGTATGCAGAACAAGAATTGTTCTGAATATTTGCAGTGGTATTCACACTTGGTGAGTAAAGATAAGCAAAGAGAAATGTAGTTGCAATGCAGCTACTACTAAATGCAAGACCTGCAAAGAAAAACAAAATCTGTTTTACAGTTTTCATAAGATAAAAAATGATAATAATTATGGCAAAAACACAATTACTCTCCACCAACTAGTCATATAAGTAAAAGTTGGAATGTTTTATTATCCCACACTAAAAACAAACATTTCCAATTTTCAATAACAGGAGAGAAAAAATTAGATTAATTTTTAAAAAAATTTTTTTGCTGACTGTAAACTCAATTTGTTTGAGGTCAAATTTTAACAACAATTTGAACTTAGAAAGTTAAAATATTTCAACCTTTCTCCCAAATGGTATCATTTTAGTTGGGTTCCTAATTAGTAGCTAGACTTTTGCTGAAGAAGTGAATAATGCAGTCAAAAGTTTGAAATAAGAAAAATTAGCAATATAGAATTTCTTTTGTTGCCAACTACACCATATTCTAAATAGGAAGGAAAGTTTAACATGTTAAGTTTAATTTGTTAGAAAGAGGCATAAGACTAGAATGTCTCTTCTCACAAAGATATGCAAATGATGCAGTGTTGAAAGTAGACAAAGAAAGTGTGGAGATAAATACATCTCTCCAGAATATGACTTGGACTCCTCCAAACAGCATATATATAAATATATATACACTGAAGCCAAGAACTGTCAGGAGAGAGCTAACCAGCGTTGAGCCTTATATCCTTACTACAGAATTTTGTAAGAATATGTCGACTCCAAGTGACATTATATTTTATGATTGTGTTATCTTTATTCAATGGAATGAAGACATAACAGTGGTGATGAGGATTTAAATTCACATGAAAAAGGAAAAAACATTTCTCTTGCTTAGCATAAATAGCTGGCAAAGAAAATTCAAAATTCACAGAAAAGAATTTTGTGGAGTTTATGTATATTCATACAGTAATGCAGAAGTTTATAAATTTCAAGGATGTATGACATACTGCTATTAGGAAAAAAATTTTTTTTTCGTCCTACTTGAGGATTACTTTTATGAAAATAATACACGATGGAAGAATTGAAAATAATTATTCAGCAGCTATTACAACAAATGCAGTGGGAGCTGATTGAATATTGAGAACAGTTGAAGATAATCATGAAAAAGCAAGGAACAGGCAATCCATCAATTTAATTTTCACTGGGCTCAGTCGCTAACTCAGTGAATTTAATTACATCCCAGAAGAAAACATTACATTCCTATCATACTTCAGATAGCACAAGACCATTTTCAGAGAAAAATATCAAGGATGGTTATATGAAAAGAAAGTATGTCTTCTGTTACAAAAATTGTACCCTACTAAACATGAAAAATATATAAAGTTCATTTTGCCAAATACTCTAGAAAAAGTGTCATTTAACAAAACAGTGTCAGTATTATCAAAAATTTTTGGTGAAAAGCAGCAAGTAAAAAATATACGCATATTAACTTGATGAAAGTAGTGCTATCAGCTAAAAAAAAATGGAAAGTTCAAATAATAGAAAATTTATAACAGTAAAAATGAATAATGCTACAGTAAGATTTCATTTGGACAATTATTGATGAACAAACTTAGAACAGAATTGGCAAGCCTAACTTGAAAAGTACCAACAAAGTTGTAAGAGGAATATTAGGTAAGAAATTAACTTTTTCTTGGGAAAATTATGTGTAACATCACTCTTGTGGGTAAAACTCTAAAAGCAGATGTTTACATATTAAAAAATTTCAACTCAAATTTACTAGGCATCGATTAGTTAGAGTTATTTGAACTACAGAATTGACCAATTAATTCATTCTGTGGAAAAAGATTACAGCTAAAGAAATGCTGAGTAAACTAAAAAATAACTTCACAAATATTTTCTCAGAAGAATTGGGAAAATGTCCAAAGTCAAAGGCATTTTTCAAACTAAAAGAAAATGTGATACCAGTTTTTAAGCCTAAAAGAAAGATACCCTTTGCTGCATTGGAGTCTATTAACACTGAACTTGATAGGTTAGAAAACCACAGAGTTATTGAAAAAATAAATTATTCAGAATGGGCCATGGCAGTGGTTTATATTAGAAAGAAAAATTTGTTTATGTGCTTATTTTCCAACTGGGTTGAATGACTGCCACCTATCACATGTATATATCCTCTAACAACTTCAAAATGTTAAATAATAGTTTCAGGCGATTATTTTTCAGTGGAGCTGATAAAGTGATCATACTGACTAGTTAAAAATGTTGACATTTTATTAAAATAGAGAAGTTCACAATTCCCTTTGTTGATGTCTCATTTTACCCCCAAACAAACCAGCTAGTGATCACCTGGCCGGAATATGGCAGAAAGAAGTAAGCAACATATAAGTGAATCAAGACTGTTGCCTAAAACACCCCCAGCATGACAGAGGTATACAATACAGAGAATATATTTGCCAAATTAAATGGTGGTAAATTTTTTTTCAAAAAATAACCTGTCTGAGGCATATCTTCAAATCAAAGTGAATGAGGAATGCCAAAAGTATTTGACTATTAATACATATAAAGGAGTCTAAGATTACCCCTTAGTGTAAAAGTAGCCCCAGGTATTTCCCAGCAAATAATGGATATGATGATGGTTGGACTAGACATTGCCATTACTTACATAGATGATATGCTTATTAAGAGTACTATGAAAATACAGCACATAAAACTAATTCAGCAAGTATTTCAGAGACTGCATGATTATGGTTTTAAACTCAGTGAACAGAAATGTCAGTTCTTTATGAATAAGATTAAATATTTAGGTCAGATAATTGATGAAAAAGGAAGAAGACCAGATCCCACTAGAGCAATGCCATTTAAGACATGCCTCCCTGGAAAATTTGGTGGCCCTGCAATCATTTCTCAGATTAGCAAATTATTATAACTATGTGACAAATATGTAGAAATTGCAAGCACCTCCAAATAATTTACTTAAGAAGGGTAAGAAATGGTATTGGTTGTTGGAATGTCAAAAAGCTTTTAAAGGAATTAAAAAACTACTAACTTATGATTTCAAGATAGAATTTCTATCATCAGAAAAATTGGGACATGCAGATGGCTTGTCCAGATTGATATCAAAATGTAAAGAAGATTTTGAAGATACTGTGATTGCTTTACTGGAATCTAAAAGTGAAATTAAAAGACTTGTGTGTAACACTATTAAAGAATTGCCAGTCATGATAGACAATTTTAAAATTCATTCTAAAAAGATTACATTTATTAAAAAAACTATAAATGACGTTAAGTGGAAATGAAGTAAAACTAAAATTAAATCTGGTAACAATAATACAAAATTTTCTATTTGTGATGGAATACTTTTGTATGCACAAAGAGTAGTAATTCTATTATCACTACAATAAAGGATTTTAAAACAGTTCTACGTGGACATCCAGGAATAGTGAAAATGAAGTCCTTGATGAGAAGCTGCGTGTATTGGCCAAAATTGGGCAAAGATATTTAAAATACAGTTAGAAAATGTAATGGTTGTAATTCAGCAGCAAAATAACCACCTATAAATTATCATGCATGGCCAAGCACTGATAAACTGTGGGAAAGATTACGTATGGACTTTGCTGGACCACTAAACTGTTTATACTATTTAATTGTGGTCAAGAATTTCACAAAATGGCCAGAGATATTTAAGTGTAAATGACTTACTACTGCAATAATGATTAAATTCTTATGCAAACGTTTTGCAAAGTTTGGGGTACCTGATAGTGTGATATCTGATAATGGAACTCAATTTACTTCTAGTGAATTTAAAAATTTCTGCACAAATTACATGGTTGAACATTTGACAACACCGATTTATCATCCAAGGTTGAATGGTCAAGTTGAGCAGTTTTTTGACATCTTCAAAAGGGCGCTAAGAAAAGCTAAAGGTTTAGAAGCTGAAGAAATGGTAATACAAGAATTTTTGATTGCATATCAAATGATGTCAAATGCAAATGTCACTGTCAAAACTGTCCACTACAGAGCTCATGTTTGCTAGGAAAGTTAAATCTATTTTTGACAAATTACTGCCAGGTAATAAAAAAAAAATTTGACAATTTGAAACTACCAGATCATTTAAGATCAGCAATAAAGTCTTCTTTAAAAGCTTTATGGCTGGAAAGGAAAATTGGCAGGAAGAAAAAATTATTCAACGCCTTGGTAGTATGATGTACATGATTACAATATAGAAAACATAAATCAACTGAGGTCTAGATATGGTCAGAATAAGCAACCAGTACAGTTTAATTCACCAATGAGCATCCTTTACAATACCCTTGAAGTACCTATTCCAAAAACTAATATTACAATACAAAAGCAGGGTAAGTGAAAACGTAATTCAATGAAACGTTGGAAGTGGATCCATATTGGAAAAAGTATCAAGCTAAAGAAAGTGCATATCTAAAAAGTGGGATGTTGTGGAGATGAATACACCTCTCCAGAATAAGACTTGGACTTGTCCAAATACCATATATATTGACGCTGAGAATTGTCAGGAGAGAGAGCTAGCCCTTAATATAGAATTCAGTAAGACTCCAACCTACATTATATTTCATGATTGTGTTATCTTCATTCAATGGAATTAAGACAAAGCAGACAGGAAACTACAGGAACTCCTACAGAAGGTAGTAAAAAAAATGTGAAAAGAAAGTACTAAACATCAATTGAAAGAAAACAAAATGTATGGTTGTCAGTAAAAGGAACAGCCCAACATGCAAACTACAAATTGGAGATATAAGCGTCAAACAAGTACAATAATTTAAATGTCTTGGTAGCATTTTAATAGAGGAGAGAAATCCAAAGGTCCACTGGAATAGCAAATGTTGACTTCCAAAAGTTAAGCAAAGTATTAAGAAACAAGAAAATATTTTTAGAAGCAAAGAAAAGAATACTTTTATGTAATATTGGTCCTCCTTTGGTCCTGGCAAAGAGGTAGACTGAGCTTCTACACAAGGATGTTAAGAATATCATGGACTGATGAAGGACATGAGAAATTACAATGTTTTAAGGAAAATGAAAATGACACTTATACTTAGAATCAGAAAGAGACAATTGGAATTTCTCAGGCACATAATGAGGAAACAAGGATTGGAGAATTTGACACAACCAAAACAAAGTCATAGCCTGTTGAGGTGAATATTTCATCCCAGTAGGTAAGCAATGTAAACAAGACTTCCACAAGACTACACAGGTCTGGCAAGAGAAACAAATGATAGGAATAGCCACACTTAATTCACACATACTTCACTAAACTATGGATCATGGTTACCAGCTAAAATATTTATCAGGCATACAGTGGTTGGGGACAGCCACTGCCGTGTTATATTTGGTGACCAGTGACTAACTGTGTGTGACATACTAGATTGCCAGGTAGGTCTTATCATTTTACAGTTGAAATGGCTAAATTTCATTCTAAGAATTTCTTTTCTCACACTTCTGGCTTGTAGAACTCTCTTCTCTGCTTTCAAAAAAATTTCACTGCAATGTCAATCATCAACTTCAGTCTCTTTCTTCCCTTTCTTTTATTTTCCCTCTGAATAACCTTTTGGCTTTTATTGCCTTGTTTGAGATGAAATGATGAAAAAAATAAAAGAAAAAATTTTACTATCCAAAATATGGATCAAAAAATTCCTCAACAATTCATGGATGCTTCTATCACTCACCTATAAAAATAAGTGTAATAGGTCTGAAAGCGACAATCAAAGATGAATTTTGCTTATATCTATTGTTGGTAATATTCTTAATGTGTTTTTCACATGGCTCAATATTTCTCTTATAGAATCACTTCTACCTGAGGTGCAATTAGGGTTTCAATTTAGAAGTAAAGGCAACATTACTTTTAACCTAAAGCAGTTACAAAAAAGAAATTAGAGAACACAACAAAGATCCCAACATGAGGTATGTTAAGGGATACTTTCTGGAAGGCACTGGCAAAGCTTGGAGTTTCAGAAAAGATGCTGAATGTTATCTTTTTTCTATTAGAGGATGGAAGCTTTTCTAAGACCTGTAAGTGAACAAACTATTTTTCAGTTCTTAATCAGACACAGCAGAAATATATCTATGTTCTTTTCACTTTTTATTTTTATACTGCACTTGAAAAATATTTTAATATATTTCTGAACATGTAGATATCAAATTTCAGAGGAAGTGTAATCAACACTGTTTTAATACCAAAATTAAAATGCAGTTAAAACTTATACATGTTCTTCTTCCTGTCTTCTTATGACTCATATATTGCAAGATGTGTAATCTATTTTTGCTATTTTCTATGAAACCTCAAAATCCTTTGGATTAATTATCAGTGGAAAAAAGGCTGAGTTTCTTTACCAGTCAAGATATCAGTTTTTATCAATGACAAGGAAGTGAAAACTGTTGATATATTCACCTATTTTGATTTTGAAGGCTCAAAAATGAACTCATGTAACAACTTCCACAGATCTGTCATTGCACAACTGTGATGGCATACAAGGATGATTGTATGTGTATATACACCGGGCTAGCTATGTTCACAGGTTTGTCTCCTTGGCCATGATTGAATATCAACAAACAAATTCGACAAATGCTTTTCAAGACACTGATTGGGAAATAGCAAGCAATATGATTTCTCACTTAATCAGCAATGCCTTCCTTTGGCTTTGAGAAGGTGAACTGCTATCTTACTAACTCTCAGTCACGGAAAAAAGATCCCTTACACTCATTGCCTGTGGTCTGAGCGACTGCTGACTCACTCACAGCTAGTCCTTCTCTTGCCCTCTCTGATTTCTTGACTGGCTGCCTGTCCCTTCTTCACTGACTGCCCATTGACTGATTACTCATTATAGAGACATCGGCTGGGGTCCCATGACCCCATCTGTCTATTTGTTTTCCAGAACAGAAGACCACCCATTCTGCTTTTATGTGGTCAGTAATTCAAAGGACTCTAGTTTTATGATTATCTAAAATCACTAACAACATTTTATATTTGCAAATTCAAAGGCAGGTGGAGACAAGGTTCTGGAAAATTCTGGTAATTAAATTGACTTAAAAGGAAAAAGAATCTATTTACTCCTAAGGATGTGTGAGAAATCGTATTGCTACACTGGGAAATTCAATCAAGAATAGCCAAGGCCACTTCAGCATTTGAAAGCTTGTATCAAAAGTTCTGGAACACTCAATGAATTCTTGAAGGAATTTTTCAATATCTTCAAATTTTGAGAAATATCACTTAAACAAAGGGTGCTTTATGGAACAAAACACACGATAGTATGAACTCATGAGGTCTGAAGAAAACACTGCATGTGAAAGAAGTTCTCATCCTAGCTCCATATCATTTGCTGTATCACATTTGCAACTTGAAGATAGTTGTTATCATGCAGCAAAATCATCATTTGACTTTATTTTGGATTCAATGTGTCATTCAAATGAGCCAATTGCTCACTGTAAGAGTAAAAAAGTAAAGAATTCCCTTTGAATCCTACCAAATACATTTTCCCAAGTAGATTCCATTCAGATGCTGAAGGATATTCTTTGGAACAATTTTCTTTTTTTACTGTGTAATATTACAGTGAGCAAATGGCTTATTTGAATTACACACTGGAATAGTAGACACCTTTTCTTAAACTGTTACTGTGTAATATTACAGTGAATAAGTGGCATATTTGAATGACACACTTAGCAAATAATTATGAAACTAGTGGTGCATTCTTCAAACCTATTACCTTCAGACTAAAAATTCTTTTAGTTTATGAAGCATTTCTTTCTGTTCACTAAACTTTAAAAAATTAGCTGTTAAAAACACAACTTTTCAGTTTAATTCAGTCAAAATTAGAACTAACTTTTATGATAAAAGCTACAATTTAGCTGTAATATGGGGTCATAGAAAGCCAGACAAAATATTTTATGACTGAATACTGATGCTATAAATTTATATAAATAAAAGATTCTGTCCCTTCCACCATCAAAAATAATAGAAACTTATGCTGATTATATGATAGAAAATATAATTTAGCCAAGAATATATGAATAAATGATTTTCTAAAAATAAAAATGCTTGTAACTTTTAGATCAAACTTATAAAATAAAATACAGAACTGATATCCAAGGTAGTATAAGAAAACTAACAAAAATAATCCAGTGACTGAATGCTGATGTTTTTATGAAAGAAAGATTTTTTTTTCTATAACTTTGAAAAGAGTTAACATAGCCAACATTTTTCAGATGCTCAAATGTCTTCTTTGTGTATTTGCATAAAAATGAACACAAAGTAAGTGTCCACTGAATTAATCAATCAAGCAAGAGTGTTCTATATGGTTCACTTGTAATTTATAATTCATTCAGATTGTTATTGTTGTAACAAGTGGCTTGCCTACACTTACAAATAGCTTCTTATTACTTAGTATTCATCATTCAATGAAGTTGACATCAAACATACACTTTGAATTTATAGATGTTTATTTATATGGGACAAACCTAATTCTCTCCTTGAAATGTAGTGGAAAAGAGTTCAGTTTCATGGAGATGGATTTCTGGTGTTTAAATAAATCACTCTGAAGTCTTTCAATGCTTGCATTAACATGACTAGAGTTAAATAATTAGATCCAGTTGAAACAGTAGTTATGAGTTGCTAGAAATAATTGAGCAAGTTGATGCTTATAAGCAATTTGTATATTTAACACACCAGAAACCTGACAACAGACTTCTGCCAAGACTTAACAGAAATAAACAGGTAGAAATTTGAGGTTGGAAAATGTGAAGGAAAAGTTCAGCCACCGATAGAGCTTGTCTATTTTACCTATATGTCACAGAGGCAACTAGCTGAATATTACATGGACAGACAGGATCTAGGTTTGAGAGTGGTTGGTTGAATGTTAAGAGTACTGCACTATAATATATTTCTAAAACATAGAATTTTGCAGGTATCAGACAAATCTAATAGTCAGACTGGGACTCATAATGTGAAATAACTAAGTTGGGAGTGTTAGACTAATGTTCTAAGGGTTCTGTGTATAATATTTAATAGTATTTTAGCAAATTGAAATATCTTCTCTCCAATAATAGTTATTATTGTCACCTGTAATTAATCAAAATCAAATTATTTGTCTCAAATAGAGAAATTGACATTATAGTATAACTAGTTATATGTGATATCACATATATAATTTATTAAACAAATATTTCAAAATATCATTTTTTTAATTTCTCATATGAAGTATGATAATTAATATTTTTTTATTGGTATTGCTTCTTCTGAAAAGTGAAAATAAATAACATTACTGTTAATGCTTTGTGTGTATATAGACAAAGAATGTATTTACGTTATTTACATTCAAATTATTATCCTCATCTTTGTTGTTATCACAATGTTTTAGTTGTTGCGTGCTTCAGCCTTCATTAGATATATCAATATACACCTAATGAAAGCTAGAGTGCATAAAGGCTGAAACATTGTCCTAACAACAATAAAGATGAGGACAATAGTCTGAATGTAAATAGTGTAAATAATGATAACTCTTTATCCCAGAAATTCAGACAAAAAAATAAAGAAGGTAGTATGTCAGATATTTGAATAAAATAAAGACTAGCCTAATTATTTGTAAGACTGCTGCCAGAGACGTTTGTGGGCCTTACTGATAAGGCAAGCTGTCATGTTTAGGCAGACTCCTGAGAATGAAGGATATGTGCACAAGTTTTGCAAGAGGTTTATTATTTCTGATCCTTATAAGCAATCATAGAATTATCGTTTGAAAGAAAATAAGCATTTGAAATTAAGATGGAAGAAATACTAGTCAAAAAATTACTAATATGTAATAATACATAAATATATAAAAGCTTTCCTTTATTCTGATGATTATATAACTAGTATTATAGCCAATTCTAATAAAACACACACACATACACATACATATGTATATATATAGGTTGAACTATCATCTGGTTCACAGTTAATCCTGGACTTTTGAACAGGAGTAGAGGTTTATCCTTTGGTTTCTTGTTTAAGATTGGGTTTCCAGTTCCTTCTAAAGTCTACTTCTAACATCTCCCCTTAAACTGTGAAATTTAATTTACTATTTATTTATTTATTTATTTTTCCTCAATAGGAGCAGACAGGTTCACCTATTGTTCGGTTGACACTGCTCTCCAGTTTTTTGATCAGGAATAAAGCTTTATCCCTTGTTTCCTATTTTGAATTAGGTTTCTGGTTCCTTCTAAAGTCTTCTCATTCTCCTTCACTCCAAGTAGCCTCTTGCATCTTAGTGACATTATCTCCATACTTGAGGAAATTATGTAATATATATATATGTATTTAAATAAAAAGAAAGAACAGTAAGATATATAATCCGGTGTTCTTATACATATTTTTATTTTTACAAAATAGTGCTCAATGTAAATTTACAGAGCATTAATATTATAAATTAATTGACTTAAAATATGATTTTTTTCCCGCTACACAGTTCTAACCATGTTTCAAAAATGGAAGCTAAAAGCCACAAATTTAATTTTGCAATTAAATTAAAGACATTAGTTCCATTTCATCCTCAAGCGAATTTTGGAGTAACTTTTAAAATTACTGGGTTTAAAGACACAGCTAAAATAGATAGATTGATAGGTAATGAAGTTATTTGGTAATCTGTATGGATAATTCCAAGGAGGATGTAATCCAGAGAGCTCAAACTAAAAACAAAGCAAAATTATATTAAGAAACAGAATCCCATAAACCCTTGAAGTTGTCTGTTTCTTAATATAATTAATTTATATAACAACTATCAATATATGTAAACAAAAAAAAGAACTTAACATATTTCAATGCCAGCAGTACTCAATAGATAACTAGAGTGACAATAGCCAATAAATTAATATATTAAATTTATATTCATTTTATGAAATATTATTTAAAAAATTAAAATGAAATTATATTAAAACAAAATCAAATATTTTAACTGCTTCTGAATATTTAAATGCTATCACATTCTTAATCGACTACCTACATCAAATTTGAAAATTGGAGTCTATAATTAGCATTTATTTTTGTGAAGTATAAATATGATATCTGGTAATACTTCAATAGTTTCAGCAGAACCTCTGACCCTGATTAGTGGTGTTACATGAAACTTTGGAGTCAGTCAAAAGATAAGTTGCTTCTATATATTTATTAATTTATTGACTATACATATATATATGAAATGAGCTGATCTCAAAATGTTAGTAGTACATTTAAGCATATAAAAATATAGCAAATATTAGTAATTCAAAATGTTCACCATTTAATATTTAGTCTTCTGTTAGAAAACTTAATAGAATAACAAATTCAGAAGTGTGCTTCAAGCATACAAAAAGCACATTTGTGGCTATGCAGCAAAAAAAATAAAAACTTTACTGTGGTGAGCAGGCCACATGGTGAGGACAGAAGACTATCATACTCAAAAGACAATCCTGTTTGTTGAGCTAGTCTCTTACCAGTAAAGAAGTGGGTCCCACTGGATAAATTCAAGGACCTGTTGAATCAACTAATATCATTAAGCAACATAGGCTGCTGAAAGAGAAGCATGGTGACACCAGGTCTGCTAGGCAAACTCCGCTTTTCAAAGTAAACCATTGAACAAGAACAGAAGTGAAGTGGCAACACAGCACAGCAATTTGGGACCTTCCCCTGACTTCAGAACCTCCTGTAGCCAATGAAAGAAAGCCTGCTTCTCCTGCATGGACCTGCCTGGCCACAGGAGAGCCTGAAACAAATGAAAACTCTCCTAAATCTTTGTGAAGCCATGGGGTGGTATAAGGAAGTTTCCAGACTGTGTACCATACTTATACTGTTAAATGGAAATATGTGAGCAGCTAAAGCTCATTGATATCTTGTCTACTGAGTCAGTCTGCCAATAGGCTATGTGCTCTCTATTTTTTGTTCAATGGGAACTCTTGTAATATTTTGTTGAAACAGTTTTGTGATCTTTATGATGACTGACAAATTTGAGCTTTTGGGAAACATCCTTTAAGTTTTTGAGTAGCACTTGCATTTCAAGACCAGCTGAGTGTTCAGGGCATTCAATCTCCAGCAAAATGCTAGAAAATTTGGAAAAAAAAATATGAGCACATCAATGAACAGAACCATCAGCTCTCTTCCATGATTAGAATTAGTTATAGAATCTGCCAGATTCTAGGCTGGGAACTTCTCCAATACTACCTTGTACACATCTTTTCATCTTTCAAGTTAATCCTCATTTCGTTATCAGTATTTAATAAATTTGATTCCTATTTGTATAAAAGTAAATTTTAGAGATTAATTAATAATACAGTGAATTATTAATATTGATTAGAGTAAAAAGTTATCCCAGAAATTAGCTTAGAATTTAAGTACTAAACTGAATCAACTCACACACAAAATAAAGTACAGTTCAGTATCCTCAATTGAATATTTTGAATATTTTTATAGTCTTTATTTTTTTACATTTTAAAAAGTTTTTTCTGCATGAAGCTGCAATGGTTAACTAGGATAATATCAAATGCTGTTGTCTATCAAAGAAGAAAAGTATTTCACTTTTCACTTATTTATCGTAGCTGAATTCCATTATAAAGTAACATAGATTAGAATAGAGATTCACTAACAATGAAGTAGTTGAATGAAAAAAAAGTTCATATTGTTGTATTATTAGTTTCTTTTCAGGAAAATATCAACTGGACTTATGAGTGTAAGCTAAAAGAATAGTGATGAGTAACTTGGCCCATGTTTGTACATGGGTGTGAAAAAAAGTTAAAGATCAGAGACTGTCCTTTCCAAATGACACACAAAGCAGCATCAATTCATAGAAAACAACTTATATATATATATATATATATATATATACACACTGGATAGTGACAGTCTGTTTCATGCTTAAACACAATTATCAAACTATCTCTCTCTCTCTCTACACACACACTGATGAGCTAAAACATTATAACTACCTGCCTAATAAGGTGTTGGCCCACCATGTGCCCTCAAAATAACACCTAATCAATCAGGCTGGATTCAAAAAGAGCTCTAAAGTTTTCTCCCTGAGATCTGTTGTGAGCATGTGTTATGGTCCAGTTCCTTGTACCATGGTGATAGTCCAAGGTAGAACCAATAAAGAAGAACTTGAACACAGGTATGGAATAACACAGATATATTACAAACAGGAATATATACAGAAGAAGTAGAAGTGTGAGTAATGAACAATAAGGTTTAGTAGAGAGAACAATGTAGTCTCGACCAGTATGACTATTCCAATGTCTTGCAGTAATTGTCTGAATGCGACTGTTTCAGACTGCTTCTTGACACGACTTGAACTACTGACTCCTTGCCTACTCCTGAGGCGCAGTATTTATTAAGTATGGCATAGTCCTTTATTATTATTATGGGTAAGATCCCATAACAGCATGCTAGCAATAAATTCTTTAACTGTTGCAGGTCACATTCCTGAGGTTCTTCAGTACAAACCTGTTGGTCCAATGCATTCCATAAGGGATCAATAGGATTTAGTTCTGAGGAGTTCTGTGGCCAGAGCAACAAAGTGAAGTATTCATTGTTTTCCTGTCATGTTGAAAGACTATACTGTCATCAAAGAAGACAGTTTACCATGAAAGAGTCTACCTGGTCTTCAATAGTATTGATGTATGCAGTATATGACAGAGTATCTTCGATATGAATGATAGGATTCAGTGTTTATCAGAAGAATGTTGCCCATCACACTGCTCCTACTGATTTGTTGTTTTACCCAAAGTGGATATTGATTCTATTGGTTTCTCAGGACAGTGAGCTATATCCTGTTGTCCACATCAAGAAGTAAGTGTCACTCATTGGACCATTGACACAGGATTTAGTTCCAATGATCACATACTGATTGAAGATGCTTTTAATGAAATGCATTTGTTATCATGTGTACAGTGTATGGTATGTGGCTATAAAAACCTATACAAAACAAGTATTGATGTACAGTGTATTGCAGTGCATTTCTTCATTCATGTTGATTAAATCTATCAACAATTTGTTGGCTTGTACTTGGTAGAAAAGCCTCCATTTACTTCTTGCATTAATATGTTTTGGCTGTTCAATACTGTGTAAGTAGCTGATGATTTTCACTCCTCTGACCACTACTGAGAGTTACTTATAACAGTGTAACATTATAATTATAAAGACTAATAAGAACATGAGACTAAATCTCTCATACATAATATTATTTTTGTTATACATCTCAAATCTTTGTCAATCAATATCATGAAGTGAGTGTGTAACTTGAGAGCTTTCTCCAAATATAGGTCTCCTTCTTGCAAGGATGCAGGAGACTGTATCACTTCCCTCTCAGGTGGGGCACTTATCCTATATATCTTCCTGTCATCCGGTTGGCCCATGTTCACATCCTAAACAAAGTTGGGTCAGCTGCCCGTTTACATGTTGGTGACAGCCACTGACATACTTTGAAGTGTAAATTTGCACCTGGTGGCTATAAGGTTACCTTCCAGGTCAACCCTCTGATACACCTGACTTTTCTGATGATCTGGTGGGACACTGAATACTACTTTGGTATCTCTTAGAATGGGCCCAGTTTTAAACAGAATTATCCTAGATCAATTTTGGACACAGGTTCTTTATTAACGTTAAATTTAACCATCTGGTAATTCCTGTCATGTTTCCATATTAAAACTGAATGTGAACACTCCACAAGCTGTGCTATTTCCCAAATGCATTTGACCTAGTCTTCTGGCAATAACAATTTGGCCTTTATCAAGTCATTCAATTTTTATTCTTGGCTGTAACTGTGGTATTCAATACATTAAAATTAAATAAATATATATATATATATATATATATATATATATATATATGAACCTATATGTAATATAAGAGACCTATTAAGTATATATTTATTTTATTATTTTTATTTTAAATCTTTTAATTTTTAACTTTTATTTTTTAATTAATTTTTTAATTGGTATTTATTTATAATGCTAATTATGGCATATTTTAATATATTACTATTAAATATATATTGTTTTAATAAGAACAAGTAATCTCCCTTTAATTATATAATTTAAAAGAAAATTAAAATATGAATATTCCCTACACAAATATATAATTTTTTTTATTTTCTTATTTTTCATGCATATATAAATCCCATTTATTTCAATTGCCAAATATAATTTTAAAATTAAATCAAATATATTATAATTCAAAATTGTGTCAGTTCATACTCAGCAGCTTAAGATTGAGTCATGCAAGAGGTGAGAGATAATATGTATATTTATTAATCTATACTTAATAGGTCTGTTATATTACATCAAGTAGTTTTATTAACACCAGCACTATATGTGTGATATATTATAATTATATATAATCTGAAGATTGCATTGAAATGTGAAACTGACTCTCATTATGCAGTGATGATTCCTATGTCCATACATACATACATATATATATATATATATATATATATATATATATTATATTATATATATATATATATGACAAAACTTTGGAGGGAAAAAACCAACATTTCTGCTAGCATGGTTTCACAACCCTTGTATTGTTTGGTAGTAAGTTAGACTATCTGGAAACATTACACGGAAAGTCTGACTTACTGCCCGATAATACCAGGTGTAGTGGAAGCATGCTATCAGAAAGATTGGTTTTCCTCTTTAATGTCATAAATTGCTCTGCATTTTTGTTATTTGAATTTGCATTGAGCACTTTGTATTCATATAACCATTTTTGATAAATAGTTAATTTGTCAATTTTTTTAATTGAATTATATATATATGTATATATCACTAGTTTTATGACTGTCTCGTTTCTAGGCTGGATAGTTGACAAGTATATTGATTTGTATAATCTATGTACAAGCAAATCAATATATCAAATTAATGTATATAACAAACATTGTTACTTTTTCTATTTTTTACATTTTTCTGCCCATAACTGCTGTCATGTTAAAACAGTCAGATAAGAAGTTAGTACAGCAAACACACTGACACAAAGCAAGCTTCTCTGTTCATAACTGCTGCTCGTAATATTGTTACTTCTATGATTACAACGGCTGCTGCTACTGCTGTAGATGATGATAATAATCTTAGCACATCAAACAATTACAGACATCTTATATTTCTTATAAATAAAATTTCTGTTTTTCTCATGTTAAAGAATAAATTAATTTTTTTTATCCAAGTCTCTTGTCTGATTGTTTTAAAATTATTTTTTTTCAATTTGTATAATTTATATCTTATAATTTTAAAAATAGCCATGAAATTTCCATGTGTACAAATACTACACTCTGATCCTAGATAGAAATCTGAGGGATACATTAAAAAAAAAAAAAATGAAAAAACTCTTACAGTAAATATGTAAATTTATGGTTGAGCTTCTTTTTATAAAAAACATTCTCACAGAAATGCACATATAACTGAAATTTTCACAGGTGATAAATAGTTTAAAATATTTCATTATAACTATCATAAATTCCTGAAGAAATAGTAAAATTAAAATAACAAACTTTAATTATAAATTTTAATTTTATCATTTACTATTAAGATAACAGTAAATGTAGTTATGTCTTTCTGTATATGTGTGCATATGTTTATATGTTTGCCTATTGATTTTCTATGTTTATGCTGTTTGGAGGGATAGTTTGTGTTGTCTCTGTTGTTATTTGGATGATTGAATCTTGATGAGTCTCTCTATATGTCATTCGTATATTTGCGTGCTCATATATTCAATCATATTTACATGTTTGTGTATTATGATATTATGTCTGTCTGTCTTGTCACCAATAAACCTTTCTCCCTCATTCACTAAATCTCTAATCACAACCCTGTCAATGTAACTTATTTTGAAGCCATATACTGCACCTCTTACTTCTACCTCAGATTCAGATGGAACATTTAACATATTACTAAGAACAATACATGAAAATTTAGGCATATTTTCTCTGTTTTTTTTTAAATAATTTTGTAAGTTTCTAAACTTGATACATGGTTATATTTAGAGTTTAATATTTGTAACTTTTATATTTTACTCAAATAATAAATTGGAGATTAATTAGTTATCCTCATTTCCTATAAAATCTAATATTAATTTTAAAGCATTAATAAATTGTATCTAGGGTCTGTGGTCACATTACTTGAATTATCATATACTTTTAATTTGATTTGTCATTACATCTTATGTAAAAATATTCCCCCTAGTGGGGGTAGTGGTTTGAACCCTTTAAAAACTTCTTATTTTACAATCAACCCCATCACTTGACAAAACACCAAAAGTGTTGAAACAAAATGACTATTTTTGTAGTGATGTTATAACATACTTCTGTTATAATTTTTAATAAATATTATTTGCTCTATTGAGCATGTTTTTGAAAAATAGTGTATTTGGTTACTGGAATTTTATTCCATCTATACCAACCATGTATTTGGATAACAGTAAATGCTAAAGTTAAAATGTTATTTTGAAAGAAATATATTTTTTAAGAATTCTGTATTTCTCATTGTATACTTTGTGTGAGAAGATACAGTCAAGCAATAAATTTGTTACATCTTTTTTATGTTTACCCAAATGTTAATTATTACTGGTTTATAGTTCTTTATCAAAAAAGAACAACAGTATGAATCCTGACATGGACTTAATTATCAAAACAATAGAAAAAAATATTTATATACAATAATAATGATGACTTGCTCCAATTGTTTTTTTATTATACTCTAATGTACTTAGACATATGTCCTAGCAAATAAAAGTGTTGGTTAAGTGAATTGAGTTGCTTGGTGGTTGTGAGTTCAATTTTGTGTTTGGTAGTGCAAAAGTTTATATACTCTAATTCAGTAGAAGAGACAAGTAATATAGCAAGGATGATAAACTAGGTAGAATTAATTGATACAAGATAACATTTAGCATGGTCAGTTGAATGGGAGAAATCTACTGTTGTGGGGTGAATAAAAGTTCAGCTTGAAATTGCCAGAAACTTCAACAAACATTTTTTTTAATTATTTCACCCTAAACAAGGCACTAAGATGCAAGGGGTTACCGAGTGTGAAAGAATATGAGAAAAAGGAAAATATTATTAAGCAATAAAAGAACAGGAATTAAAAAGACTGAAAAAGAACAAAGGGTATGATGACTGAAATGTGACAATAACAACCAAGATAAGGACATTAAATCAGCATATGATAATGATAATTCCTCATATCAAGGATTCAGTAAAACTATTACTTTTCTTTAAAAAACAAAAAAAAAAACCCAGAAAAACCCCAGAAAAACAGACTTACCAAAAAGGCCAACAATTGCCAGTGTCCGTCTTCCAAGTACATCAACTAACCATACACCAACAATAGAAAATACAAGATTAATACAGTTGATAAGGGCTGAGTTCCAGATAGCAGCACTCACATCTCCAACACCAGTCATTTTTATGATGATTCCACTGTAATAACTGGACAAAATAAAAAATAAGTGTCTTAAAAAGTGACATACACATAAAGACAATAAAGATAAAGTGTTGATATGATTATTATATGTTGGTTCTTTTGGACCAGTTTCTTTTTCTTTTTTTTTAACTGTTAGTTCACCCAATACAAGGCTCAAGGTTTTTTTTTTCATTTTTTTTTTTGTCTTTATTACTAAATTTCAGTTGCTGTAACCCCCAGCTAGCTACCTAAGTCAGCATATTATCAAACATTTCCTTGGAACGTGCTGTTCATATGCTCTAACTCTTCCTTTAGATTCTTGGGATCACAGTTGATAACATTTGCTTCATGTTTAAGGCAACAAATTCTTCCTTTCCTATCATGGAAGAGATGGTTTGAATTAAAATTCATGTATTACTGTATGTATGTTGGTTTTATATGCACCCAGGTACTGAAACTATACTTTGTCCAGACAACAAGGATGTCTAAGAAAGAAACTTGTCATTATGTGTTTTTCTCATTATGAATTGTAGAAATAAGCTGAGTTCACATGATCCAACATAAATTATACATCTTCTTGGTGGAGCCAAATGAAGTTAATGAAATATATGAGCACTTTACCATTGGTTGAGGTTATCAAGCAAGTTTTGCAGATCATCATTATTGCATTAAGTTTTATGAAGTTTTCATGAGATTAGTCTGACAAGTTTACAAGAGTATAGTGTTGCGGCGCTAAGCAGGTTGACTGTTAACCCCGCAAACAGAAAAATAATATAGGGTAATACGTTCGAAGCAAGGACAACAAAGACGAGGATGTAAAAGTTTAAGCCAAATTTTATTAAATAATCTGGCACAAGTATATACAAATAATCGTTTGTGGTAGTTCGGTCGTGCTGTGACGTTATTCTCCATACTGAGAAAATGGCTTCCAACTGCAGAAACCAGTTCTTGGTGTTCTGTTCGTTGTACGGAGGGAGGTTTGTGAGTGGCATTGCTACATTTATGAGAGTGTTCTGTTCCCACTCGTCAGTTGCCATCTTGCTCGATCGTAAATGTCATGGTCACCACTTGTTGCGGCGCTAAGCAGGTTGACTGTTAACCCCGCAAGCAGAAAAATAATATAGGGTAATACGATCGAAGCCAGGACAACAAAGATGAGGACATAAAGTTTAAGCCAAATTTTATTAAATAATCTAGCACAAGTATATACAAATAATCGTTTGTGGTAGTTCGGTCGTGTAGTTTTGAAGGAGCGTTGTCAGGTTTCAAGGCGACAGCTTGGAGGTGGGCCGATGGAACAGCGGTGTTCGAGGTCCAGTCGATCCCTGGATGTCTGTACTTGAGTAAAGAGCGCGTCGGCGCTTGAGGAGAGAGAGGATCGATGCGGACAGCGCTGGTGTAGTCAGTTCGTCCTTGGGTAGACTGTTGTGCAGGATCGCAGCTTGGTAGTCCTAATAAAAGGACGTTCGTAATAACGCGGCTAGATTAGTCCTGAAAAGGACTATTGCCTATTATGTAACCAGGCGTAGTCTGGAAAAAATGACTAGTGCATATCATGTAACCGAGGGTAGACTACTGCATATCATGTAGCCGAGTGTAGGCTAGTGCATATCATGTAACCGAGTGTAGGCTAGTGCATATCATGTAACCGAGGGTAGACTAGTGCATTTCATGTAACCGAGGATAGGCTAGTGCATATCATGTAGCCGAGGATAGACTAGTGCATATCATGTAGCCGAGGATAGACTAGTGCATATCATGTAGCTGGCTGGCTGCTGCTGATTGGAGCTGCGTCGGCTGGCTGCTGCTGATTGGAGCTGCGTCGGCTGGCTGCTGCTGCTGCTGCTGTTGCTGCTGAAGCTGGGCTGCTCTGCTGCTGCTGACTCTGGCTCCTGCTGCTGATGAAGCTGAGATGCTCTGCTGCTGCTGCTGCTGGCTCCTGCTGCTGCTGATGAAGCTGGGCTGCTCTGCTGCTGCTGGCTCTGGCTGCTTTGTGTGGTCAGCGAAGGTGAGAGGGGGAGCTCGTCGCTCAACCCCGAGGCCAAAAATCAGCTGGGAGAATTAATTTGGTGGAAGAAATCCGCTGTGTTTATATAGGCTGAGGTCGGCAACGTAGCCTGTCAGCGATATATTTGGGCTGATGACTGAAAATTACCTTCTACTTTTTGGCTGTACACATGGGTTCCATTCGGACACCATGTGTATATAAAGTAGTTTCTGGTAATTGTTTTTTGGTTAGGAAAGTTTGTATATGTAAATGTTTCGTTTTTTTTTAGTTCGTGAGAGACGTTGACTGAAAAACGCTGAGTCAACGGAAGTTAACGGCATTCGTTATGCTTTCCGTGGTGACGCTTTTAGATATTTGAGTAGCCGGCAGTAACTTCCGGCCGGGTGCGATAATAGCACTCTTGTAAACTTGTATCAGACTAATCTTTAAGTAGAAAATGATAAAGGCTCATCAACACAATAATAGCAAGATTGCTTTGTAGACCATTAATACTTCATTGGCTGCCCAGCACTTATGACTTTGTACCAGGCTAATCTAAGATTAGTAAATAATTAAATGTCATTGAAATTGAAAATATGCAGATATTTAACTATTTGGGATTGGGGTATCTTAGTCCAATTTCAGAGTGATGAAATATCTCATCAGCTGTTCCAGGACAATCATTTCCTTTTATAAATTGCTTTGAATCATGATGTTATTAAGATGTTTAGTTGTTTGTTTAGCAGCGTATCAACTTCTTATCAGCCATTTAATGCTGAAATTTAATTTTTTTGCAAACATTAGTAATTTCTTTTACAAAAATGTATTGCTGGTAAATTTTTGCTATGAAAATGTATTACTGGTATTTTTACTATAAAGTTTTTTACACTTTCATGATATTTTGGCCCCAGTTTGTGAGTTAACTATTTGCCCATAGCTGGAACCCTAACAGATGCAACCACCCTGATTCAAGGTGGACCTAGGAACAAAATCAATTAAGAAGTGGTTCTGCACTCCTCAAAAACTCTTGATCAGAGGCCTTGCTACTGGATGTAATTTAAGAAAACTGAAGATAAATTTTTAGGAAAAAAAGTGGGGGCTATAATAAAGCATGTAATCAGAATAAAGCAATTATAAGTATAAAAAGAGGTACTCAAATTTTTCAGGCTGATGAAAAACCTCTTAAAAAAATAAAAAGATAATGTTATTCATTCATTTGCTTAGATTAGTAAATCATTGCAAATAACTTTACTATAGACATGCATTATAATTGATTTTCTGCAGAAATATATTAAAACATCAAGAAAAAAAGAGATTGACAGAGGTTAGAAAATAAGACAAGCATTAATGGCAGAATAAAGCTATTATATGTACAACATAATTGTATTCTTAATAATTTTACTGTAGAAAGATTGAAAATAAGGTCAGTGTAGAAATACATTATAAAATATTTTACTATAGAAATGTAATACACATCAAGAACAAAAGTGGCCAGCATCTCCAGAACAAAGAAATTACTTTTCAGTTATCTCATTAGCTATTCTCTAGTTGTTAAATATGCATTTTTAAAAATATGATTTCCAATTTGTTGTTAACTGGGCCTGTTAACTTTAATGCCTACAAAATGAAACTGTCCTTTATTAATGATCTTAAAGAACCTTTTTTGCCTTCTGTCATCCTGGATGATACTAAACCTTCAAACAAGCAACTCACTGCATTTTCTTGCTCTTCTGTTTTCCACTGATATAAAGTGAAAAACGATTATATTGAATCAATTGCAACATCTGCTGCGAGGAAAGTTGGTTCACTATGTTGTGCTAGACAATTTTTCATGCCAGAATCTATCTTGCATATTTATAAGCCTATCATTTGTCCAGGCATTGAATATTGTTGCCACATCTGGTTTGCTTCTTCTGCTATATATCTAGAGAATCTTAATAAAATCCAAAGAAGAATCTGCAATATTATCAGTCCTGATCTAGCATCTAAACTTCAGTCACTTTCCAAATGCTTCAATATAGCTTCCCTATGCCTTTTCTATAAATATTTTCATGGCAATTGTTCTGATGAGCTTTCCTCTTTGCTATCTCAGCTATATGAATTTAAGTGAAGCAGCAAGGTCTTATAATTTCACTGTTGAAATTGCTAGTTGTCACTTTAAGCTCTATGCTTTTAGTTTCTTCTTCTGCAATTCTTATTTATGGAACTCTCTTCTAGCTTCCTATTTTATTGTCAACTCTGATCTTTAAAAATTTAAATGTAATATCAATCATTATCTTCTGTTTCCTTGAATACTGTTCTTTTATTGTCTTCTGTTTCTCTCTCTCTCAGTAACCCCCTTGCTTTTATCACCTTGCTTGGGGTGAGATGATTTAAAAACAAAAAACCTTTACTTACATGACAGTATTTGCCCCAGAAAATTGAGAAAAAAAATGCATTGCACAGCCAATAAGTAATGCTCGTCTCACAGATGGTGTTTTTATTATTCTCAAATACACATTTTCATTTCCTGTAACAAACAGTAAAACAAATAAATAGCATAGAGGAATTAATTAGCTTTTTGTTTTTCACATACACAAGGGTTGATAAATAAGACAGTATCGTGACATAATTATTAGCTGATTGTTGATCTGAACTTTTCACTGTAATATTTGATTCATGTAATTAATGGAGAAGCATTGGATTAAGTGCATGAACAAGGAAGGAGATTATAATAAATTATTATTGATGCACTTACATATAATAATAGTTAATTTTATAAAATTTTAATAAGCAAGAGAATTTTTTAAATTTAATTTTCAATTTTTTATAACTTTAATTAATCATGGTTTAATGTTCTTGCTATTCTTAATTTGATGAAGTATTTGAATATTTGACAGCATGACTTGACTTCAGAAGTTCATGGTAATAGTACACACCAGTATAATGCATCAATGTTAAAACATGGCTCTGAGAAAGAAAAGCATAAAATCCATTAGAGAGGCAGCAAAACCCAACTGTCAGTTTAACCTAAGAAAAGGAAACTTCAACAAAAAATAAAAAATAAAAATAAAAACATTGGATTAATACTGTCATCATACCTTGCTGGGATGTGACACATGAAGTCCTGATTTAAAGTATGGGGTCAGTGATATGCAACACACCTGCTCTCCTTAAAGCTTGAATATCATAAGCCTGTAAGCTATTCCATGTGTTTCCTGTAATACCAGTGTGCAAAACCTATAAAAGTTGTGTGAAAACTTTCCAAACTTTTCATTCACAAAGTGATGTTGCTAATCCTACTATGGGTTATTCTCCACATAGGTTCACCAGTTTCACCAAAAAGTCATTAGGGGGCGCTGTTGAGCAGCTATACAAATGGTACACTTTCTATCTTCTCTCTCTTTTATCTTTCTTTTATGCCTAGTATGCTTTAATGAAAATACCACCATGACCTTGTTCTCGAGCATTGGAGATAACTTTCCCCTTAATAACTGAACTTTTTCTCACATACACATATATATTGAGACATGTTTCATTGAATAATTTAGACAAGTTTTGTCTACTTATTTTCAGTTGGATCCTTTCATATTCATGGACAAGCTTTTGGTGTTGTTATTAAAGGAAGAGAGAAAATTGCCATGTTGATACATATTTTATTCCAAGTACTTTTGACATAGCACAATGTCATGATTAGGGTGTTGTTTTTTTCAAGACAAATATTGTAATGTTCACCATTTTCAAAGACAGAATTGTTGGGCTCATCTGAAAGTTAAATTTTTTACTTGTTAAGTGAAGAATGCTGTAGTATGTGACACTACTTCAGAGGAGGTAACTAAGTATGGTGTGTTGAGAGTTTTTAAAAAATAAGTATTAAAACTATTAGTGCAAATTTTGATATTTTAAACTATTGTACACATTTTAAAACATTTGTGCAGTATTCATAATTAATTTTATTAAGATTTGGGTTCAATTTTTTAATATAAATAGCTTTAAGAATTTTTAGTTTATGCTTATTATTTTCATGAAAAAGTATAGATGTATTTTCAACAAGAATTTTTCTGAATTACAAATATGGACAGGTTTGCTGTTGTAAATGTTTAGAATTATTGGACATATCATTGAAATGAAAACTCAGCCACCAAAACAATATGGTCATAGTATGTCCAATATAAATATTATTTTTTACATTGGAGATACAATCTCCCAGAGGACATTTAAATTTATAAATAATGCTGGTTTTCTGTAACATGTTAGTAGGTGGGGAAGAATCATTATGAATGATTGAATTAGATATACTAGATTTAGTCTAGTATATAATTAATTTTATTTTTTTACTAGGCTCTGTGGTGGATATATTAGTATTTAATTTTTAGGATATTTTTGCCTTGTTTATTATTAGAATGTATTTAGTTGCAATATAAAAGATTAATATGTTTGGGATTAGTTGAAGAATTCCTAACTTGTAATATCTTCTTTCTTTTGCATACATTCTATTGTATTTTCTGTATCCTTTTACTCAGTTACAGGGTCAGCATGTCTTACCCCCAGCTGGAAAGTAGGGGGCGTTTTTGGGGCCCTGTTGTGGCTGCTGCCATTTTTTTTTCAGCACTGTTTTATGGACATCTGCCATTTTTTAAAATTATTTTTAAACTGGTGTTACATTGTCAGTCATCAACTAATAATACACATCATGTATCTGCATGGATGATGCAGTGTGTACTACGCAGAAACCCCAATGAGGTTGGAACCTCATAAGGGCTAGTTTCAGCAACACTTTTTTGCTTTTTGTACTTTTTTTCTACCAAAGTTATATTATCAATCATCAACTGTAATAATCGACAGGACCAGTGCTTACGACCCAAAACCCCTCAACTGTGTACCCCATGCCTACTTCAGAAATGCTAATTTCAGCAGTGATTATTTTTTTAAATTGTAATTTTCTTTTAAACAGTTCTTTTAAACCAATTATGAATTTATTTAGCTATGCATTGTATTAGAGGAAAAACATTATTTTTTTTTTTTTTTTGGTGCAAATGCATGGGGAGGAGAAGACCCTAGTGCTGACCCTGCTCAGTTATAAAAAAAACAAAAATATAAATTATTACGTTGTTGAAATTTATTCTATTTCCTTACACCGATCACTTACATGTGCAAAATATTGTTGCCACTGCCTTTAACTAGGAGCAGTGCATGCAACACTCTCAAAACAATATTATTACGATATTTATTAAAACTAAAAGATTGAACTTTATATTTTTAAAAAGTAGAAGAGGCAAATAAACATTGGATGTGTAACACAGACAAGACACTTGTCTGGTGCATTTATAAGCGATGCAGTCATTTCATTTTTTTATTTATTTGGATTAATTTCCTTGAGGCTCTGCGAACAGTCCCAGAAATAAGAGAGCTGGTGAATTCACATAGTTCCCTGGAAGGTCAGGAGTTCAACATGTAGGTCAAGAGATGATAAATTTCAAGAGTTCCCAGACAGAGATACAGGATGTAATGTACATGAAAAGGGGAATAAAATCTTCAACACTCTGAACTATGTCTAATATTCTAAAATTTCTTTTGCAAAAAGAACAGACACCTAAGAAAAATCTGAGGTCAATTATTATGAAGTTTTTGATTAAAAAAAAAAAAAATGATGATAGGTATGAAAATTCATCTGAATGAAATGAAATACAATGAACAAGACCATTTCTACCTATGAAAAAATTTAGTGCTATTCATCTGTATTTAAGATGGTGTGTATGTGTAATATTTAATAATTTACGTAATTAAATTCATAAGTATTTGATTTTGGTATGTGACCTACATTGAAATTGATCCAGAAGGTTTTCTGCCTACCCATTATATTAGTTCTGAAATTTACAAATTGCTGAAATTTACAATGCTGACTTTGTTGGCAGAATGCATAAGAGATTGAAGACACGGAACAAATACATTCCAGCCAATATTCACAAAGGAAAGGTGGACAGTTTACATAGGTGTGTTAATGTGTCAGGTTCATTGATAGTTGTACATTTGATTAAAAATCAGCAGTATGCTCAGTCTTATATGTTCTCAGTGCTGAGTAAGGCTAATAACAATTATAATCTGAAGGTTTTGGAATCAGTATATATATTAAGTCCTACCAACCATCTTTATATAAACAGAAAGAGCAGTTGGTGGGCTTAAATTGGCCTTTAATGTTATATTTGTTGTTTGTATATAACATTAGTCTGGGGTTGTACATTTTTTAGTTGTTGTGTACATTTTTTGTGCTGATTTTCACTCTAATGTGAGAAGACTGATAAACTGGTGTAGCTGTTTTAATCATTATTATATTTCGGTATTACCAATTTACGGTAATATATATTTTTTCTTACCCCTTTTTTTACTATGATTTTTCTTGTGCTAATGTTTTTTTTATAGGAATAAACTTAGAGAATAACTTTACTATAGAAATGCATTGTAAATGATTTTACTATGGACATATAAAGAAAAATCATGGGAAAAGGGATTGCCAATGGTTAGAAAATATGACAGACATTACTGATGGAATAGGAGGGGATAATCCTAATATAAATGCATTGTTAATAATTTTACTATAGAAAAAATCTGCAAATGATTTTGTTAAAGGAATGCATCATGAAAGCTTTTATTATTAAAACTCACTCCAGGTGGTTAAATTATTATGTCTTGCTTAGGCACTTGCACACCATTAGAATTCTCTCCAACTGACTCCAATGGACTTCCCTGACTCACCAGGGGTTCTTTATTTAAGGCATCTTGCCTAGTTCATTTGTGTTACTGTGGGCATACTATTTACTCCAGAACATCCCCACTTTTGAGATTTTTTTATTTTATTTCTTAGTATTCGCCCCTCTTCTTTCTGGTGAGTTCACTAACATACTGGACTTTGTTTTCCATATGTTTCCTTTTTCTAACTTGTATGTTCAATGAATTCTTGGTGTTGGTACATCAAAAGTATCATACAGTACTTGCATGTTCTTCCTTTCTTGCAGGCTTTTCTTCAGTAAACCTTCTCTTTAGCTGTTCCAATGCCTTTTGTGTTCCCATTTTTTTCCTTTTACCATACATAATATTTTTTCAATTTATAACCTTATTACACTATTTTTCCACATTTCTTTTCCATTTTTATATAATCAGAAAAACACTTTCTTGCCAATTTTTGAAAATTTTGTTTCCTTTTTGTTATCCATTCTTATTCTTTTTGACCTGGTAATATCAATTCTGCTGGTGACATGCCTAGATGGTGTATTGGGATTTGGCATTATCCAGTATACTCTCAAGAATTTTTGTAGTGCTTCTTTGCTCACTTTTTTATTACTTGCTTTTTTCAAAGGTCTTTTAAAAGTACCCACAAACCATTCAGCTTGTCTGTTTCGCCTTTGGTTATATGGTGTCCTAGTAATATGTTCAATTGAGAACATTTTACAAAATTCTTTAAATTCGTAAGCAATGAATTGGGTACTGTTATCCAAGACTATGCCATCCAGAATGCCATATCTTGCAAACAGTTCATGTAAAAATTCACTGTAACCATGAAAGTTGTTTTTTTACACTTACAAATTTCAGGTCACTTCGTAAAGCTATCCACTACCACAAGATAATGAGATCTGTTTATTGGACATGCAAAATCTATGTGCACTCTTGACCACAAAGTATCTGACTTTGGCCAAGGTTGTAATTTTGTGGTAGGTAATTTTGCTGCCAGAGCACAACCTCTGCAGGCTTTTACTAATTTTTCAATGTCTTGATCAATTTTGGTCTGTATACGTAGCTTCTTATAAGAGATTTCATCCTTGAAATTTCCAGATGTCCTCTATGAAATTCATTTAATATCTGCTTTTGTGATATGATAAGTATTACTACTCTTTGTGCAAACATCAGTATTCTGTCACATAATGAGTAAGCGTTCAAGTCTGGATTACATTCTAAAAATCATCTTCCTTACTTTTTAGTCAATTTTTTTTATTTTCAAAATAAACATGTTTTGTTCTGCTGTTACTTTTATTTCTTCCAAGGTAACTGGAAGTTCACATACTACATTGCATAATGTATTTTTAATTTGTATTTCACTTTTTAATGATGCAATAACAGTGTCCTCAAATGGTTCAGTATTTTTTTATATCAAACTTAATAAACCATCAGCCTGTCCTAATTTTTTGGACAGTTGATATTCCATCCTGAAATCATAATTTAATAAGATGGAACCCAGTATTGTAATCTATTTGCTGTATGCATAGGAATTCCTTTTTTTCAAACCATTAATTGATAACAGAGGTCTGTGTTCCATCCATAACCAAAAATTCCTTCTGTGTATAAGTTTGTGAAATGTTTTCACTGCAAATATAATTGCTAGTGCCTCCTTTTCAATCTGGCTGTAGTTTTTTTTCTACCAGTAATATCAAACATGAATATGCACAACAACTTTCATTTTACCATCATCATATTTATGTAGAATTACTGCTTCTATACCAGTGTCACTAGTATCTGAAGCCAATATGATTTCTGCTTTTGGATCATAGTGCACTAATGATAAGTCTGACATCAGTATTTTCTTGATTTCTTCAAACAGCTTCTGACACTTATCAGTCCAGTTCCACTTCACACTGTTTTAAGCAGATTGTTCAGTGGAGCTCTCAAATTCTGCACATTAGATATATAGATTTGATAATAGTTTGCTAGTTCCAGAAATGCTTGTAACCTAGTACCATTTGTTGGAGAAGGCATATTCTTAATTGCACTTGCTCTTGACAGATCTGGTTGAGGACCATTTTTGTTAATGATTTATCCTTTGGTACTTGATTTTAGGCAAAAACAAATTTTCACTTTTCCACACTGAGTTTGAACCTGTACTCTTATATTTTTTCAAAAATTCTTTTCCCGTACCTGATATCTTGTTCCTTAGATACACTTTTAATTAATATGTCATCCAGATAAGCAACTGTGAAATCACAATCTGCAAGCATAGTATCCATCACTTGTTCAAAAATATATATGAAGCCAAAAGGAAATCGGTTGTTCAAAAATATATATGGAGCCAAAAGGAAATCGGTTGAACTTTTACAATCCATTGTGTGAATTTATAGTTGTTAACATTCTTTTTCAACCTGTATGTGCAAATCAAGCTTCAAAACATTTTTTCCACCATTTAACTTCACAAACTTTTTCTCTGGATTCAGTAATGGGTAGTTATGGGGTTCTAAATATTTGTTTAACCCTGTTGAAAAATCAGCACAAACACAAATTTTATTATTTTTTTTAACATACACTTTTATATATTTTGAATGGTCAATCTTTTCAATTACACTTCTTTTTTCAAGTCTGTCTAATTCTTCATTGACTTGATCTAATCCTGCAGATGTTACACTATATTTTGTTTTAAACACTGGCATTGATCTTTTTTTCACTTGAAATTTTGTTTATTTGGCAAACATTTTTCCAATTTTTCCTTTAACTTTTCACACTGTTTTTTGAACTGGTCGCTTGTCCACTTACATTTTTGCAATAACCCTAACACAAATAATTCTACCCAGTCTGTACTGAATAAGTTTTTAGTATTTTTAATACATAAACTTTAGCTTTTACACATATGAATGAGATATTACAATTCATTTTGCTCAGAAAAAATAATTTCTCACCTGACATACCGTGTGCTATTTTTGAAGTTCTTTTTAATATAGATTTTCTATTTGCTTTCCATGTGCTTTGTTGATTATTGTGATATCACTACTAGTGTCTAGCTGCATTTTTACATCCATATTATTAATTTTCACATACACAAATTTTCTTTGGTTTTCTGTAAGTATTTTTTTCTGTTGCAACACTGTATACAAAAAGTTGTTTTAGTTTTACAGCGTGACCATTTATGTCCTACTTTTCTACATTTGTAGCACTTTGAATTCTTAAAGGGACAGTCGTCTCTGAGATGTAACCTCCCACATCTGAAACATGGATTAATTTTTCTTTTTCCCCTTTTTTTCTTTAGTTTGTATGTATGCACTTTTTTTTCTTCAATTTCTTC